>VZRI01008222.1:58538-100328 GCA_013397515.1 Upupa epops
TGCCT
This sequence comes from Upupa epops, assembly GCA_013397515.1. Classification (NCBI taxonomy): domain Eukaryota; kingdom Metazoa; phylum Chordata; class Aves; order Bucerotiformes; family Upupidae; genus Upupa; species Upupa epops. Next base: position 58,544 of record VZRI01008222.1, read on the forward strand.
TGAGATGCCCTTCAGCAGGAGCCGCTCCATCATTTTTCCAGGGATGGAGGTGAGGCTGACCGGTCTATAGTTTCCCGGAACTTCTTTCTTTTTTCTTTTTCTACCATAAAAAGGTAAAAGTTTTTACAATGGTGCTATAAAAATAAAGTCCAGTAGGAAAAAATATGCAAAACAATATATGCAAACAAAGAATTTAGTAGCGAGTCATTCTATACCAGTGAAGGTTCTCACTTAAAGCTTTACTACTTGACAGATGTAAAGACATCAGTTTTCATTATAAAATGTAGAACAGCTTTCCCTTGAGGGAACCCCATAATAAACTGTACACTGGTGGACTTGGGTGAAACCAGTACTGTACTGTACCCCTTTTATTGTGGGTAAGTAAATGTTGGGCTTTATTTTCAGCCCGTGCCAGCACATCATTTCTGGATTTGCTGAGAAGTTGCAGTGCTTGTACATGGGACAGAACAGGGATGTCCAACATCACAGCTACCCCCTGTATCTTTATGCATGTGTCTGGGTAAATCCATAGCAAAGGTGATCCAGAATTTTTGTGCACAGGTTGTCTCTAAGCATTAGAGAAACAGCAAGTCAGAGAAATTCCATGTGAATGGAATGTGAAATTCCATTCCCAATGCCAAGTGTTAATCACAGTATTTATACATGAGACTCTGTTGCTGTCTGCAGCTACCTGAAAGGAAGTTGTAGAGAAGTGGAGGATGGTCTCTTCTCATGAGTAACAAGCAGCAGGACAAGAGGAAATGGCCACAAGTCGGGCCAGAGGAAGTTTAGAATGAACATTAGGAAAAACTTGGCTATTGTAAGGGCCATCAGGCCTTGGAAAAGGCTGCCCAGGGAGGTGATGGAGTCACCATTGCTGGCAATGTTCAAACATTGTGTAGGTATGGAATTTTGGACGAGAGGACATGGCCAGAGGGCAGGGTCAGAAGCTGTGCCATTGAGAGGATTTTGTTGGATGCTAGGAAGCACTTCCTCGTGGAAAGGGTGATCAGACACTGGAATGGGCTGCCTAGGGCAGTGGTGGAGTCCTCATCCTTGGAAGTGTTTAAGGACAGCCTGGATGTGGCACTTAGCCGTGGTCTAAGTGATGTTGGGTCACAGAGACTGGACTTGATGATCTTAGATGTCTTTTCCAACCTCAATAATTCTGTGATTCCATGATTAGGGATGAGGTTCAGCAGTGGTCTTCGTAGTTAATCATTGGTCTTGATGCTATTAGAAGTCTTCTCCAACCTAACTGATTCTCTGGTTCTGTGAATGTACAGTTCATAATCAGCTGCAGTCTGCATCTGGAAAAAATACAAGTGTGTAAAGTGTTTTTAAATTATTACTGTTCTGGGATCATAAGACAAAGATTAGATGTCTAAATCTGTCTCATAAACAAATTATCACAGTGCTGATTTCTGTTCAAAATATGATTCTTGTCAGAAGGATTAAACGTTAAATCTAGCTAGAAAACGCTGTGATCATGTTTTTTTAGCAAAGCTGCAGTAATCAGACATTTACAACTAATAAATTGGTACTCTAATTCCTGTGCAATAAGGCTTTGAAATATAATCTATCATTTCAGATTTATAGAACATGACTTTTCATAATTATAATTCTCAAATGCACATTACTACTTATAATTAAATTCACTTTCAAAAAATTGGAAGCTTTTTTGTGGATTATCTAGTCATATTATGTTCTAATGGTAAAATTAATGTATAATCTATTGAATAATTTTGGTTAGTTCTTGGGTAGAAAAATATGCTCCACTATTGATCAAGTCCTGGAAACTCAGATAAGAAGGACAAAAATGTGTACTGTGTATCTTAAGAGGGCTCCATCAAAGCCAGATCCAGCTCAATCATAGGCAAAAGGGAGAACTTTCCTTCATAAAAGAAAAATCTGAAAGGATATAAACTAATTTAAAAGAAATGTAATAATATTACATTATAGCTGGATTAGAAGAGGTGTTAAATATTGGCTCTGGTTAAGGTATAACAACAGATTAAATTATAGACTCATTCAACTGAAGAATGAACCCTATTTGTGGGAACAATTATATTTATTTGTGAGTGGTGGATCAATAAAAGCAAAGTGTTTCACTTACTCTGCTTAACGTTTCTCATTAACAAATTGCCTAAGAACCCGAGGTATTTCATGTCTTTATTACCAATGTTATTTAGCTGAAGCAGAAGCTCAGCCTTTTCTAAGGTTTCAGTTTCTGATGCAGTGGGTTAGATCCCCACTGCTCCACTATGGGAGCTCATTTGAAGGGCGATCCATCCTCCAGTGTGTCCTCCTTCTGCCCCAACCCCAGCAGTGCATCTGTAGGTGACCAGTATATGCATACAATTCTCCAGATATGTGTGTGCTGAGTAACAGGAATAATTTCTTCCATCAAACCCTCGTGTGAGCAGTACAGAGAAGGTAATCATCTATCTCCTGTGCTTAGCTGGGGCAATCCAGACCACCAGAGGACCAAATCACTGGTACCTTTGGAAACAGTGTCTTGAAGCCCTACCTCCCATTCCCCTGTGGTTTGTGGTTGTTACAGGGACCTCTGAATTGCTTTCTGTTCAGGACTTAGTACAAGCCTTCTCTTCTGATCTGAATAGGCTCTGTGGGGCACTGGACACATGATGGGTGCATGTTTGCTCATGAACAGGCAACAGCCAAGAGAAGCCTATATCCTTATGACTTGCTCAGCCTTGCTACTATTTCCTAAGACCTGAAAGTTGGTCCCTTCTTCTTTTCCTTGGAATGCCACTATCATCAGATTTTAAATGGTCAGCAAATATGAACCTCTTAGGATGGCAAGTTGGAGTGAGATGCCAGGGCACATCCAGGGTGAGTACTAACACTTCCATGCTCTGGGTGAGCAGCAGAATGTAAGTTATATGACTCACTTTTGTCTGGCCAGCTTTTTATTCCAGCATGTATAGATCTCAAATGCTACCAGAATGTATGAAGCCGTACAGCTAATCTTTCAGGTGCAGATCATCTTACTCTTGGGGAAGCTTGGTCCAAAGTCTGGAGAAAACTGAAGACTTAGGGATGAGCAGATGTTGTTCACATGGAAAAAAACTGCTGTTGGGCTGGAGGGAGTCACTATTAATGTTAAACTTTCTCTTCAGGAGTTCTTCAAGCCATTTAGCAAACCTTCTTTATCTTTCTGCTTCTCCGTGCAAATAGGTAACATTTCACTTCTGTTTAAAATCACATTAAGCCTGATTCATTTTCTCTAACTGAAGTGAGAAAAGGAGTAACTAGACAAGACTAGAAGACAAATGAACCTGGAAACTGAAAATCTAAAAGAAACTATTTCCAAACCCTGATGTAACCAGTCCAAGAGCCTTTTTCTTGCAAAAACATGTAGGACTGCAGGTATGCTTTGGTATAAGGGCAGCTGGATTTGAACAGGAGTAGGAGCTGGCTGTCTTGTTAGGACTGAAGGCTTTGTACAGTTGTGCATAAAAGAGAGAAGGCTGAAACCAATTATCTGGTGGCCTATAAAGCTGAACCATTTCTCTACCCACAGAAACATCAGCAGTTTTCTTAGTCTGACACAGGACCACTAACATGCAACTGTGAAGGATAGTCCTTGCCTGCACAGCTAAATCAGGCAAAAGCAGGCTGCTGAGACCAAGGCCCTTAGAAGTGATATGACGTGGCAAATTAGTCATTACACTGCATTTATGAACAAGGTTTCATGTCACCCAACCTTATGTGCTGGACCATCCAGCCCTTCTCACATGCTTTCCTCAAAGTCTGAGTGTGAATAGACAACAGTCAAGTGCAGTAAATACAGAGTTCAGGGGCAATTGGTGCTGATCAATGGAGCATCCCGAGTTACTGCCTGCTGGCCTGCAAGCAAAATTATGTAGCTGAAAATCAAGGTCACTTAGGGTCAGCTTGCTTGTGTGTTTCCTATGCATGTCCTTAGTTTGTGTCCTAATGATGTGCATTAGTTAACTTCTGTTGTGCAACACAAGTAAATTCAGTTACTTGAAGATGGGTGCTGAGCTGTCCATTACCGGTGATGTCCTTGACTTGTGCAGGAAACAAATATCTCCTGCCAGTCTAAGTGTTCTGTGTAGTCAGAAATAGAAATTCAGGAACACCTTTTCAGAGTGGAGTGCCTTTTCTTCTGAGATTCTGTAAGGCAAACAATACCCCCCATGCCCCATAGCCAGCTGTCAGCTGGGTGCTGCTTGGGGGACCTGGCCCCGGTTCTTAATTAGCTCTCTAAAACAATGGATATTTGTCTGTCACTGATCTGTCCTCTTAATTAGGAAGCTGAACAGTGCCATTAAGTGGCACTGTTGCCATTACTAAAGACAGCCACTAGCGTGTCATTTTTAGACTTGGCTGAGAAGCAATTACGGAGATCTAGAGTCTGATGCTGTTTGGACCATCCGTGATGTTCTACCCCAGTCTCAGTTGTGGAGGAAGCAAGCAGAAACTGATGCCTTTCCACCTCAAACACGGTGTAGTTGTAGCAACTGGAGGCTGTTGGCAGCTTGTGGGTCAATGGGAGAATCGTGGTTTTTTTGTACTTTATTTACTTCCTCTGCTGAAGATTGAAGAAAATGTTGGGTGATCAATGAGTAACAACCTATGGCTTGTGTCTCCTGTTTGAATATAAAATAGTATAAGGAGATCTCATTGGTCCTTAATTTTATATGTAAAGGGAAAGTGCAAAGGAATATGTTCATTGGATAAGAGGTTTAGGTGAGATTAGTCTTTGTTCCTAGAGCATACTGCATCAGGTAAACTCAGTAGTCCTATCACAGAGATCCCGCAGTGTGTTCAGTGTAGGCACTAAATGCCCAGAGAGTAGCCTGTCTTCTGGGCAGGTCCACAGACTCCCTGAGCAGTCCTTCCTACCAGAAAAGATGGGAGTAAGGAGTAAGTGATACCTACAGAAACAGCTGTTTTAGTACTAAAAATAAATACATTTTGGTGTTTGTGGGGGGTGTCACCCTGGGCCTCTTTGATATCACATGGCCCATGTGACATGAGGTGGCCAGCTATCCCTCTCCAGGACATTCTAAGACCGTTGGCACATGGAAGATCTCTGTCTCTGCATTCCATCTCGATACAGAGCCGCTGCTCTAGTTCCCTCTCTCTCTCCTGCCACGCAGACCTGGTGAAAGATAATGTATCTTCCATTTCCCTCTGCTTTCCTCTCTCTCCTCTATGGCAGTGGTGGCAGTAGCAGCTGTTTTGCGTTGGGAGGGGGAAAAGGGGGTGGGCAGAGGCCTGAAGCCACTTGGACGGCTCCTTATCAGTGATTTACAGTATCCCCAGCGGCTTCACTGGTGGTTTGCAGGCTTTTTTCCCCCTCTTCACTTCTCTTTTAACTGTTTCTTGTCCTCTTTTAATGAAACTTGTGAGTTTTCTTTAGTATATATATCTGCCTTTGGTTCTCCGTGGTGTTCTAAAGACCATGGGAAATACAAACCAGCACAAACGAATGTAAAGCAGGACATAAATGTATGAGAGTATGAACAACTGGGAATGAGAAGGTATCAGCAGGGGTTTTGAAGGATACAGCTATAAATTTTGTGTCTATATCCATGCTTGTTTACTCCAGTCTCTGCAGAGAGGTTGGATAGGCAAACGAGCACTCGGCTCTTGCTTTGCAAATAGGCATTGAGCTTTGAATTGTTAAGTACCAGATGAGAATTAGAAAGATGAGATGAAATCTATCCTTATTTATGTCTTGTCTGTGGTAGTGTCATATCCCTTTACTCCTCTTTTGATCACATTCTTGTGGATTTCTTTTCCTCCGGACATGTATCACAGAACAGTGCTAAATTTGTTCTATGATCAGTCTGTTGGGTTCTTAGGGGAGTTTTTTCTCTTCCAAATTCTGAAAGCCTGCTTTGGTTTTGTGAGAAGATACTGAAAGGACCTTTCTCAAATAATAAACATGTGGAAATATTTTCTTAGCAGCCTGCTTTCTGCTGCTTAATTTGTCTTCACAAAAAGAAACCCCCAAAACTAAAATATCACTGGAGAACTGCGTTTCCCAGGAAGTGCAGAACAAACAACTCAGACACATCCCAGAGGCTGAGCAACTGAAAAACATTAGCAATGCCTGAGGATGGAGGAGATGCCCATATCTGAAGCAATATTTTTGTCCTCAGTGACAACAAATACATGTGTTCATAAACATACATGGACTGCAGATGTGCCTTCCCCACCAGCACCCCCGATGCATTTAGTGATGCCTCAGATATATTTAAATACTTTAAAATTTGCCAATCTGCTTAAAGATCTAGGGTAAAATAGTAGAATTTAAACACTAATGTTTATTTCAAATGGCACACGACTGGACAGCCTCCCTGCTAACACGTAGTGGGTAGTAGGACAAAGGTTATTTAAAGGCATTTCAACAGTTCTGCATACATATTGGAAAAGATTCTGAATGTGTTCACATGGCTGGAAAACTTGCCCGAGTCAAGGAGAAGATGTACATGAGTGGCTCCACATCCATGGGCAGTGGCTGCTCATTGTAAAGCATGGGCTTTTCCATAGGCAGGGGAGAAGCAAAGACTTTTAACAGTATCTCTTCCTTTTGCACTAATAAACAGAAATCACTCCTGTTGCTCAAGGATTTTCTTACCCAGCTCTACTTTGTTTGTTTTCTTCTCTTTTCTGTTACCTTTGTGATTTGCCTTAAAAAAAACCCAGATCGTCATTTTAACACTGAAGGGCTGCAAGTGAAGCGCACAAAATGCAATTCCCACTCGCACCACACTCTGAGCTGTTGCCAGTCACTTGATAGCATTGCGAAAGCAACTGAGCACTCTAGCTTCAAAGGATGGCCACAAATTGCAGTTCAATTCCCAGGGTCTTCAACATCTTGCAGGATTCTGTTCCCAAGATCAGGTACTTTTCTGTGTTTCTGCTGCTGGAACGCTATTGCCTCTCTGTGGACACTTCACAGCTTCATCTTTTACTACTGCTTTTCTATTATCTATAATCAAGCTGTTCAGTTATGCAATGTTGTCGTGGGGTGACTCTGGATCCCTTTGATCTCACATGACCCATGTGGCAGCTGAATATCCACTTACATAACACTGTAAGACCCATGAAACACAGAAGACCTTTCTCTCCCTGGCTTCTAGCTCAGGGTAGAGCAGCAGTCTCTGTCTGTTCTCCTGCTACATGGACCTAGTGAAAGACAATCCATCGCATCTCAATCTCTCTCCCTCTCTCGGCCCTGAGCTGTGGGGTTCCCAGTGAGAAGGCAGCAGAGGCAGCTGTTTCCCCAAGGAAGAGATGGGGAGAAGAGGCCTGAATTTACTTGGCTGGCAGCTTATTGGGCAGATTACAGATTTCTTTTCTTCACTTGTCTTTAAACCGTTTCTTGTCTTCTGTTAACAAAATTCCGGTTTTTTAATTTGCTATAATATTGTATTCATTTTTCTGTTGTGTTTTAAGGACCCTGGGAAATCCAAACTGGAACGAAATAATCTCAACCAGAAATGTAAACGCTTGTCTTTGAAAGCCTAAGGCTGAGATTGGCAAAACAATTGAAAACCCCCTGAAAATTCTTTTGCTAAATGCTCTGATTGAAACCAAGACTTTCACTGCTCTACAATAGGTTGTAGTGCATAACACATGAAGTCAGAAATCTGTATCCCAGCTTCTTTCATGACTACTTACATCGGTGCAGTCTGTACCGAAGTCGAGTCTCACTGACTTCAGTAGGAATTTGAGGCTCCAACCTTCTCACATCAGAGACCAGATTACAAATCATCCTTGGGGGTATCATAGAGGTTCCTCTAAAGAAATAGTATACTTATCTTCTGAAGGCAGGTGTGACAGATAAAGAAGCATTTGTGGTTTTAATCTGGAATTCACATATATTTTTCCTGAGCATCACATACTCTGCTGGGGAAATTGTCAATTATTTGTTTGAGTACTGGAGAAAAATCAAGGACACATCAAGGCGATTCATACCTTTTGATGTCTAAAAATGTTAAGTCTAAAATGTTAAAGTTCCACTCTGGCAAAATGCTCTCAGTTTTCTTTTTATGCTTCTGAACTTGACAATGTTTTCATTATTTTTGCTGGGAAACTAATGCATCTGTTTTCTTAACAAATGGAAGTGTTTCACTTACAGATGCTGCCTTTCAAATGAAAGACTGCTAAAAATCTGATATGACTGGAGAACATCAGTGGGTGAGAATTTTTCCACAGCTGTACTGTGTGTCTTGGCAAGTATTTGTGCAAATATCCCTTCCCCAGATTTATCAGTGCAAAAGTTGGGATACAGTGTTGGGATACAATGAGAGAACACACTGCTGCACATGGGAAAGAACAATGCAGGAACAGAGCCTAGGGTTTTTAATCTGCCCAGATGTTGTAATTTCTGTTTTCTAGAGCTGAAGCATTACCCCAGTGTAGGGGTCGGTGGGAGCCTTTGGTGGAGGGTAGGAACTGGATGTGTATTCTGAAAGTTGTGTGTCCTGATGGAAGGAAATGCTGGCTATTCTGCAGAGAGAAGATGCAACTTTTATTGATGGGCAAAGAAAATAGCCCTGACCCTCTCTTTTCTTAAAGAGTACAAGGAGGCCAGGGAATCAATGACCTTGAATTTCAAGACATTGTGCTTTGACAGGACAGGGGAAATGAGGACTAATAGATGTTGTCTTCCTCTGATTCTTCCTGCAGCCTCCACAGATGTGTGATAACCCTGGAAATATCTCAGTGTCGATAGTGTTTCATACAGCAAATAAATACTTTAAGGGATTTGTTATGGAGTTCTTTTGAGACAGGATTAGTGTCAGACAGTGTGATGTTAATGGCAGCTTCTTGTATCTTTGGACTATCCTTGTTTATTTTGTGACTTAACATGAAAGCATTTGTGATTAAGAGACATCAGCGCAGCTCTCTTAATTCACTTGTCTACAGGTGAATTTTGGTATCAGCATGAACACCCTCTAAGCTTTCTGCACACAAGTCATTCCTAAATAGCATTCGGTACTTACTAACTGTAATGCTTTGTCTGTGGTGTAAAGATGCAAGAACAGACCTGCACACTGGTTTTAATGTAATAGTTTCTTAATAAACATTAAATAACAGTTATTTCATCTTTGCTGCTTATTAATAAGCCAAAAAAAGGTTTATTTAAATATAGATGTGTATGTGTTATCTGCAGGCAAGTGATTTTTGGAATTAACTACAACATTAGAAACCAATCATATAAATGTGCTACTATAAACTGGTGTCCGTAAGTCTAATTCAATTCAAAATGTTTTATTGCTATTGCATGTCCTCCAATAATAATAAAATTCTTGGCATTAACAAGGAACAAGGAGCAGGCTGGTTTAGAGAAAAACAAGCAGAATCCTCCTTTTTGCATTCATCAAGTTCTAATTCCCTCCTTGTCTTCTAAAAAACAGAGAGATCCCAGGGAAATTCTCCCTATTGAATACATGGGTGTGGTGTTATTCAAATCACACAACACTGAGGCCAGTTCCCTTCTTCAATGCAGCCACCAGTTAGGCCTTCAACATTCCAACTCCAGCAGTTGGTACCCAGTGACATTCAGATGCCACTTAATTCAGCTATCGAGATTTGTGCCCAAATCAGGTATGGCTTTTTTGGTGCTCTGCCCATTGCACTAGGAGAGCCAGGTAGGTTAGTGAGCTCTGTTAAATCCAATCCAGTGTTTCAATGAAGTATTTTAAGATGAAATTATTTGCCAGTTAATACATATTTTAAGTTTTCTGTGACTTTTATACGTGACAGGAGTAACTTCATCAAGTCATGGTGTAATATCCATGTGCTTTGTGAGAGCTTCTACATTTAGTTGACAAATCATCATTTGATTTATCATTGATTTAAGCTCAAATTTGGGTCAGAACTTCATGGATGCCAGTGGAGCTGCAGTTCTTCCTTTCCTTCACAAACTGTTACAGCAATATAATGTGGAGATGATGCATAGAGTCACGTTAAATGGGATCTTTAGAATTATAGAAAATAGCATGTCTGTAAGAAACCCACATAGTGCATAGGAGGTTGACAGAAGAGTCAGCTCTCTGCTTTTTGAGACATCTCTACTCTTGTAAGTCCAAATCTATTATTTTACCTAAAAAAACCCAAAGTCTTTGAGAAACTGAAAAATATAATATGAACTATTCTCACCAAAGAGAATTCAGTGTACTGATCTAAATACCTCCACTGTCCATATAAGGTGAGCGTGTATTTTCTAATCTTACCAGGAGGTACTCTGCATGAAGCCTTTGCTCAGCTCTGCACAAGACAGGGCCCCATAACTCTTTAAATTTCCCAGTTCTGTTCACAAGACACATGCTTTCCAATCACATCCCCCTTTTTTTTAAAGTATTGTTAAACTGACTCAGTTTTATGCAAGTAAGTCCTAAAAATATTCTAGGAACAGAAAACTAGCATGTAAAATGTGTTGCCTGCCTCCTCCTCATGGTTTCTTTCAAATAACTAGAGGTCATAACCCCCAAAATCTGGCTTTCGGCTTTTAGCTAGTAGAAACCAGCTGAAACCCTGGCAAGACAAATCCTCACAGCTGCATCGTATGTCTTCTGTTGTCAATATATGTGCACAACCTGCCAACTGCTTGTCACTTAACATGAAGTGCATTTAGAGGAGGATGAAGTAGAAAGAGAAACAGATTGTGATGCAATCTGAGGGCGTGTTGGTCCGGTAAACCTTTCTCTTCTTATTTATTGCTGTTTTCTTCCTTTCTATGCTTCTCCAGCCTCCTAAAAAAATGGGCACATAATGGACCCAACTACAGAGCACAGGCTTCAAAAACAGGGCTCTGTTTTTGTGTGTTATCCTGGTCCAAGGAAGGCAACTGGCAGTTCTGCCCAATGAGTTAGTGGCCAAGGCGGCGCTGATAAAACGTCTGTGAGAGCTACAAGATACGAAGGCTCTGGTACTCCTTACTATTTTTTAGGCTGAATTCTACCCTGCCACTGACTTCAGAGTGCTCTCCATATGGTCTCAAAGCACAGTGAAACTTGGCCCAGCCCCAACCCTCTTAGGAAAGCCCTGGTGCCTCAAATCAGCCTTTGCTGATTGCTCCCAATATCACAGTTTTCAGCAAGATTTTTCATCTTGCTTAGAAATACCGTAGTGCTTCAGTGAAGGAGGGGAAGTGAGGTTTTCTTCAACCATATTTTTTCTGGTACAAGAGGTTGGGAGAATGGAAGAAGGGTAACGAGAAAAGCTAATTTATTTGTGTCATTGTCACCCTTCCATGTTACAAAAAGGAGGGGCAGGATGTTCTCTTCTCCTTACAGCTTTCAAGTCGTGGAAAAGCTTAATGATTTGTCTGGGTTTGTAAAGAGGAATTTTTCTAAGGCAATTTCAAATTCATTGAGAGGAAAGGAAAAGCAGATAGTTAGTCACTTAATGGCCATGGGGTTTGATGCCCCATGGAAATGCAAGGCGAGAACTTTAGAGAGGGAAACCATCTCATCTTTCATGCCTGAAGAAACCTGGCCTCAGAGAAAAGCTGATACCTGGCTAAGGGCTCTGATGGTAGAAAGAGAGCCACCAAACACTGTTAAAAAATAAATCACAGGATAAAAATAAAATATTAGAATAAGAATATCCAAAACCTTGTTTCCTGGCCTCGGCCCTACTTCTCCAGTCTTGACTTAACCTGCCAGCAACTCCTGCAGGGAGTTGTGCTAGTAAAAGAGGATACAGATCATGCTCCGATTGCAGCTGATCATTAAAAATGGCTTACTTATGTTTATTTTTAATTGCACCAAAACTCAGCGGTGTAATGAAGGTATTAAGAAATAACTCTGTGAAAGAGTTAAGAAAAAAAATCAGAGAAGGTCCCCAATGCACTTTTGCATTTTATTGACATTTTAATTAAGACTGTAGTATACTTCAGGGATCTCTGCACTTAAATAGAAACCATTTTAATATGCTACACTGGCAAAGAGTAATGGATGAATGCAGACCCATATTCCCATATGTTTTATGGTACTTAGTGATTCTTTTGTACAATGTATTATGATGTTAAGACATTTTATGAGTTTCTATTGGCTAAGCTGAGCCATATCAAATTATAATTTTGCTCAGTGGATTTTCCTGTAAGCAGATTAAATAGGGCACATTCTGTATTTATTGTACAGTTAGATCTGTCTGTTTTTGTTTTTCCTATTATAGTCTTCATTTACTTTTCCCCTTAAAGTGAATATAACAAGCGATATATGAAGAAATCTCTTGGCTCCATTTACAGCTGGGGCGGCTGGTTGCTGTATTTTCTTCTTTTTCATGTCTTTTTTTTGGTGAAAGTTGAAGCTGAAAGGGTGTTGCTCCCCTGATAATATTGATCTGAAAAAGTTTCCATCCAGTTTAACTGGACCACTGGTATAGCCGTGGATATTGGCATCTTCTAGTAACATCTGGGTATTCCAGCAAGCCAAGAAAGAAGAGATTTTGTCCTGTTTTGGCCCCAGGACCATGTGTCAAAGGGTAGACAAACAGTGAAATGATGCCTACCAGCTCAGGGGTTGGAAGACTTTGAAGACATTTGTAAATTTGCTCACGGGCAGCATGAGAAAGTGCAGGTACCCCTCCAGGACTGCACCGAGGCAATTCAAATGTGTCACTTAGCGACCCAGCTGGGTGCTGGACTGGTTGGAAGGGAGAAAGTACTAGAGCAAGATGCACTGGTTTTAGGCCAATTGCCCTGGCAACCTGTCACATGAAGCAGCTTGGGTGAGAACCACCCGGTACAAAGTCAGGATAAATCGTGATACCTGCTCTTGATCTGTGTGTATCTGCAATACCCTCTCATGAGAGTCTTGCACATGACGGCGTGTTGCTGTGTACTGGGCCAAGTCAAATCCAGAAAGCTTTAGACTTGAGAGCTTGTTGTGCTGTGAACATCTCCCTGTCTCGATAGCCACTTTCAAACAGCAGATGAGTGTCCCAGAAGAGGAGTGTTTCAGTTGGTCAAGAGTGCTGACTCAGCAAGCCCCAAGCTTTGTACCGAGGGTGTTAGTGTTGACAAGGGTTCAGTAGTCGGTTTTATCTGCACCAGCAATATTTTAACGCTGGAATTTTAGTTAAGGAGGGGAAGATTAGAAAAAATGCATCAACGTTTCAACAGGACTCTTCTGGCACAAAGAAAATGCTGCGGTTCTACAAGGAGTCTAAGGTAATCTCCCGTTTGTCTTCAAAATGCTATCTTTTTTTGGCCCAAAATCAAATGGAGAGGGAAAATTGGACACTTCCAAGCTTCTCAGGTGTAAGGATAGTGGTTCTTGTATCACTGTCACAATAGCGTGGTCATCATATTGCAGGATGCAGACAGTAAGGGATTTTACAGCTTATTTTACAATCCACACATCAAGTGCTTTTACCACTTCCAGAAACCCTGTCTTGCTCCTGAATTACTCTAATTCTCAGCTATTATGCTACTCTACAGTTCCTTGAAAGCCGGCTTCACTAGAACACTGGTTATATTGGTCTGTTATGAGAAATGTTTTAACCCAATAAATGATGTGAAACTCTTCAGAGAAATGGTGAGGGACATGCATTCTTGATACCAGTACCACCAGACAACTCTGTCTTGAAATCTGTAGAAGGAGGAATGGAGAATGGAGTGGAGAAACATTGCTCAGTAACTGGGGCTATCTGTGGATGAACCTTTGAAAAACAGAAACTTTCAATTACATTTGCTGCAGTACAGTGGTGGGTGATTCCTTCCTGGGTGAGGTTTTCGGGCATGTTCAGCATATTTGTGCCAGACAAGTGCCTGTATATCATAAGGGAGAATACTTTACTGGCACCATGATGAAGACAGCCTTTGCCATCTCAGCTATTTGTGCTTCATGAATTGATTCAATTCATATTGCTCATTTGGCTTTAAAACTGTCTTCTCTGAGCAGAAAGATTTCTGCCATGGTGCACAGCAGCATCTGTCAGTGCCCATCCTTGTTAACCGAACCATCCATAGAGACCTCTTACAGAAGACCAAAGAGCAGTAAAAGCCTTACATTAAATTCCAGCCATGCTGGCATCATTCCCCATTGCTTGATTAGGGAGATCCCAGCACTTTTGAGGATAGTTTTGCATAGCTGTAGCATGCAGGAACCAGGGACGTTGCCAGCTAGGGAATTTTGGGAGTAAAAATGTATTACTCTAGGATTTTTTTCATTTCATTGTAGAGGATTTTTTTAGATGTTAGTATAAAATGCTGATTTCCCTCTTCTAAGAAAAGATGAAACATCAAAATACATCTCTCAAATGTTTATTCCCTCTCTCTCTCTGGTGCACTGACGTGTGGATCTTACATGTTAGCACATACTGAGCAATCAGTGGCATGTGTGTAAGTGTGCTGCTTGATCCGGCCTTTGTCTGTGTGCATATTTGGGTAAAGCACAGTTCCCGCTTTTCCTTCATCGTCACTAATGTCTCCTTTATCTTGGTCCTATTCTTTCTTCAGTAACTCTCTCCCTCCCTCCATCCCTCCCCTCTTGTTGCAACCTTCTGCCATCCACTGCTGCTTCCTCCCTCCAAAGGAGCTGATAAGCAGCTGGTTTTGGAGGCACAGCTAATGCCATCCCTCAGGGGTGAGTGGGCATGGAAGGGGGATGCTGGTGCACAGGAAACTGGGTGTCCCTCATGGGTTGCAGAACAAGCCACCTCCATAGTCAGCACAGCAGCCACTTGCCTTTGGCATGGGATGCTGAAGTTATCTCCAAATTCAGATCTCCTAGTTCACAGCCTCATGCCAGACATGTGCATTTTTTTTCAGATGCCTAAGGAATTCCCTGGTATTAATGTTAGAGAGAGGCAGGGAGAGAGTGTGGCGGGAATACATTGCTTTGTCTGATTTAGCATGTGCTAACAATAATTCCCAATGCCGTCTCAAATGGTAGGAATACTGCCATGGTAACTTTTAACATGAGCATGAAATCAGCATGCTCCACTCCGATATCTCATGTAATTAAATAGCTAATTATGTACAATTGTCATTTATACTAATGCTTTTGATATTTGGTTTTTATCTTGGAGCCCTCACCTCTTGGCAAAGCATCGTATCAATGTGGATGTGGTGCTGAGGGTGGGGCAAGACAAGAAAGCGATGGGGAATACCTCATTAGAAATGTGAGTCTGGTGCATGAACCGTGTCTGTGGCAATCAAACAGCTAATTGTTATGATTTTGCTGATAGTGTCTTAGCTGTAATACCCTGCGCTGTGTCAATTTTTCAACCCTTAATGTAACACATTTGCATATCGAGCCATCGCAGTGCCTATCCTATCAGCCCTACTGGAGTGTGTGAATCAAAAATGCATTGTTCCCAGTGCCCTTCAGAATATCAGATCAAAAAGCAAAGCTAAGAGGTAATTTTTATTTCATTTTTTTTGTTGTTGTTTTGGACCTGGAGAAGTAATCGCATAGACAGATTCCTTAAAGACAAACCCCTTGCTCATGCATGCGTTAAAATTCAGCTTGCAAGACACCTAATGTGGCTGAAACCTAGATAAAAGAATTGAATTTTTCAAAAAATATATTAAAAAAAAAGGGAGGGGGGAGAAAAAAAAAAGCTGCTGTTTAAAGTGTCCTGTGAAAAGAAAGAAGGCATTTGGCCTTAGGCATGTGCATCCACCAGAGACAGCTTCAACTCTTATAAAGTGGGGAGTTTTGTGTGAGCACAGATGCATTTTGTTTTCCTATGAGGAAAAGATGATTAAATTATCAGAAACAAAGACAAAAACCCAGGGCTTCCTGGATATTCTTCTTTTACCTCCTTTGTGTCTTACTTATTCCTGCTGCTTAGCAAAGGTGCTGAACTCTATCTCTCTAAGCTTTAGTTTAAATGTCCAACACCATTTATTAATGAAAGTAATAGGCTTTTGTTTATTGCACGTAATAATGCTGAATATGACTATTCAATATAAATCTGACATTTAAATTCCACTTAGTTCCAAGATTTGGTTGATATAAAGGAATAACTCTGTACCCTAGAGTAAAAACTCCCTCAGACTGCATTTTAAAGCATTGAAGTTTTCAAAGTAATCAGTTTTTTTCAGAGGAACCAAATTGTGAAGACATCTGTTATGTTATTAATTTCACATAAATCTTAAGCTCCTCAAGGCCTGAAATGAGGCTTCATTCAAGCCGAATTAATGAAACATGATTGTAAGTCCCTCGCATGGAAATGCTGTCATACAGTATTGAGTTGCTTATAATCACTGAGTAATCTTGCAGGCTGCCAAGGGAGAGCTACTTTAAATCCCTCCATAAAACAATATCTGAAAATATCAGAACACTAACTATATCCTGGAAGATTAATAGCAGATGAAAATTTCTATGAAATGAATCATTCTTTCTCAGTAAAGGATACAAACATTTCCAGTAACTGCAGATTGTATAACACAGCGCACAGTCTACCATCCAGATGTGAGTTGCATTTAAGCTCCGAAATTCATTCTGAACACAGAGTTGCTTAAGTATGCACGGATTCCATAAAACAGAGAAAATGTTTGGAATTATATAGGTTTCTAATTCAATATGTCCCAAATCCTGAAGGACTTAGTCAAAACTCCCATTGACCTTTTTTGCCTACGGAAGTACTGCAGGATTTGGCAACACCCGTAGGTATTGCACTGAGCAAATGACAACTAATCAGAACAAGTGGGAAGCAGCATTGCTAATTTTTAATTCTGTGTTTGATTTTTGTGGTCCTTTAATTGAGCAAAGGAAACCTTTTTACACAAATAATTAACAGAACAGTAGCACGCACCGTATTTTTAATGTTGAAACAGGAACTTTTGAGAGGCTGAACTGCCTTAATCAAAATTCAAAATGCTACACTGGTCTCCAGCTGAATGGGAAAATCGGAATCTGCATATAAGATATATTATACAAATCTTCTGAGTCTGGTTAGCTTTGATAAATGTTTTTTCTTTCTCTTTTCTCCTTGAAAAAAATTAAAATAAAAAAAAATCAAAGATGATTAAATATAAAGGCAATCCTTCTAATGTTGTGGCATATTATGCAAACTTAATTATAAGGACAGTGTGTTTCTAGGGTGTGGGATACTTGGTAATTACTCCTCGGTTAGAAACCACAGTGACAATGGCACTTTATACAATGAAGGCTGAAGTGCAGCTCTGGGAACCTGCAGTCAAAATGCCAGGAATCAATCACCTCCTGCAGGATTTTACCTTGAAGGTTTTCACCCTTTTCCCTTTTAGTGCCTCTGCTGTCAGATTTTTAAGATACCTTTTTTCTTTTTAGTATCTTCCAGATATTTTTGCTGAGCATGACCAGAGCTTAATTAATTATAAATAAATAATTGTAGCTGTTGTATAGATGCTTTTGGTCAGCAGCTGTTGGTATTGAAAAATACTTTGATGTTTTATACAAAGGAAGTGAGAACAGTTCTAGGAGCTATAGCTGCAGAATGATTTAGCTGGTATTTATGCATTTTGGTGATGAACAAGATTTGTGTTGCAGCTGTGATCCTATCCAAATATTTGGAGCTGTTGTACGGTCTATAATGTGATAGAAATTGCACACATACACAAAGAGACTTTTAAGTGCCATTACAGGGTCATCAGGGCAAAAGCTTTTCATATAATTATAGTGTAAAATCCCGGCATTGCAAAGTTGACACAAAGTGAAGCAGACTATCAGAAGGAATATTGGTGCTAATTGTTCAATAAAATTCTGGGTAACTCAGGGAACAAAGATGCGTTAATATCTAGCTGCCTTATTTGAAATCTTGACAACATCAGTACGAAATTAAAAAGAAAAAAAGCAAGGACAGCTAGGACTGCATTTTACCCATTAGTCAGATTCAGTATCACTTCAAAGGTGCTCTAAACCTGCATTTGAGTACTACATATCGACACTGTGCTTTGGACACCGGACATTGCTTGAAGTACTGCAACCGTGACTTGTTATTCTTCTGTAATCCCTGTTCTCCAGGTCATTACTAAATTCAGAGGGAAGCAAACGGAGCAGGCTTTGTGTTTTTTTGCTTTGTTTTGTTGTAGCTTCTGGGTTTGGTGGGGTTTACTGTCTGGTTTGGGTGCTGCTTTCTTCTTCACCTCTGTGAATCCATGTCAAAATAAATGCAGACCTTATCTAGAGAGTGGCACGCTTTGAAGTGCAGAGATGCAAATCCAAACATTGCATCACTCTGTCAGATACAGAAATTAGTAGCTTCCTGCACATCCTTTGAAGTTCTCGGCTGTGCTTTCACCGAGTGTATTTTCATACAGAAATCAGATGGAAGCTATTCAGACTCAGATTGCAGTAATGATTTACTTGCAGTAAATCTTGCAGGTTTTGGCTACACTTGTGGTATGATTTACTAAATACATTTTGGTCAGATGTTACTTATTAGGGTATTGCTCCCTCCCACCAACTGGTTTTTAATTAAAGGCTACAGATCTAATGTGCTTATTTTCTCTATGCATATGTAAAAAATCAAATATCTATTATAAACCAGATTATTTGGTTCTTGCATCTTTTTAGAGAACCATGATTTACAAACATTGACAGGAAATAGAACTACTTGACTTCAGCAGCTGTTTAATCATGGTGGAAAGTACTTTAAAATTACAACTTCAGTGGTGGTCTTTTCTGAGCAACAAGTCTGGAGGTAGAAGCAGCACATAGGTAACAGTAAAGTGATCAGAGACACTGAATTCTAGTGATTAACTGCTTTTTAACAAATGCTTTCTCTTGACCATGGCACTGTGTATGGCCATAACGCCTGTCGCTCTTCCTTGCCTCCTCAGCCTGCTGGCCCCTTGAAGTGCTGGCTGTCTCTCCGAGCACATTTGCATGGTGCATAGCCCAGTTTCTTACCTCTTATAACAAAAATGTTTAAAGCCCGGTCCAAGACTTGATTCAGTTGGCTTTGAGTCAGATGCAGCACACCAGATTTTCTCTGGCTACATTTGTAGGCCTTTAACACCCACAGCTGAGGCCAGATTTTTCGACGAGATGAGGGCTCACCAATACACAGCAGTGGCTGGAAGATGCTTTCTAAGCCAAATGTCCTTAATCAGCAAAGAGAGAAGGTCTTCCAGAAAGCACCCAGAGTATCCGATCTTAAGCCTAATATTTGTCCTACTTCTTTCCTTTCTTCACTGTCAATATGGCTGGAGTGACAGGATCCCTGTGTGAAACTCTGTGGAGATTCCCTTTGCTCCCAGTTTTGGGTCTTTGCATGTAGGAAGCTGATGAACCACAGTTGTTATATCATGGCAGAAAATGCCAGTTCTCAAAAAGAACTTGTGGTTTAGGTTAAAAGAGTGTTTGCATTTGCATCCAAGTATCCTTCCTGAGAGCCTTATTTCTGTATTCAGGATCTCCACAGATCAGAAGAGAGCATTTCTTTATTATTTCACAGTTAACAGACCCGTGATTTTTCCTCCCTTCACAACTCTCCTCAAAACTGCTAGGAATAAATTGGGCTTACACTGGGGCTCACAGAGGGACTTCTGGGCTCTATTTATGTAGTATAATTACAATTTGACCATGGTAGACTCTTATCTTTCACTTCTGATACCATCTGGAGAGAAAAGAACTTTGCAATGTAGCTGCAAAACAGTAAAGCATACCTGTGTCTGTATGGAAAATAATTATATAGCTGTATATCCAAACCCTGGTGGGTGGAGGGAGGCACTAAAGAAAATGAAACTCCTTTGAAAAGAACAAACCATGAACTAGATATATTTTTTTCCACTGGAAAGTAAATAGAAGCAAGATGGGAACAATGAGATTATTTCACATAGTTCTTGTTCTTATGCAGATTGCCTCTTATAGCCATACGCTCAGCACATCTGGCTCCCGTGTGGGTTTGCTGGGAGGAAGAATGCACTGTGAGATTAAGGGCAAAATAAGATCGAAGGACAGAAATGAAGGAATAGTTATGGAGTGAGGACTAGCTGCACTAAGGAGGAGTCCCTCAGAAGCCTACAAATCTGTTTTCTCCCTTACATCTTCCTAGCACAGCCAAAATTGATCTAAGGAGAACATGGGATGTGCAGAGATGATTTGCATGGAACCATGACATTAGCCACAGACTCCATTGATGAGAATTTTACTGCACCACTTGTTCTTTTAATCACGGACTATAATGAGGTTTTCAGTTTCCACGACCGTTATCATCAGCACAATGGACCTTGGGGAAGGAAGATGCTCAATAGAGCACCTACATGCTTTACAGAAGCACACACATGTAGAGGAAATCCCAGAAGTAATCATCCCACATATTCATTTCAGTCTCAATAGATGGCCAGGACCTCTTTGAGTCACGCTGCTTCCATACTGAAATGCTGCTTCAAAAGTATTCTGTATCCTGTGAAATACAGAACATGCTCAGGAATCTTGGATGTTTCCTGCTGTGAGGTATGAAGCTGCAGAGGGCCTGCTCGACTTCAGTCCCAGAAAGGAGTGTTTGGGCTAGGAGAGAGCAGAGTGTTTTGGTCTGCAAATTGTTCATGGAGAGACTCTTTGCATAGGTAATGCTCTGCATTACAGTTTGGAAGAAATTCCCCTTCCAAGGAACTTCCTGGATTGGATTCCGTTGGCTAGAAAAATCTCTCCTGTGCAATTCAGATGAGCTATTCATATCTGGATGAGAAAGGCTGAAATGGACAGCCATTTTAGTGGCATAAGCCATATCTTTTATCTGTTATTCTGCCTTCAGCTTCCCCTGCATGACATGTCTGAGACAGTGCATCCAATAGGCCACGTGTAAACCGCATCCTTCTAAGATGTTAGACACTAGGTGCTAGTCGAGATGGCTACCACTGCTGTCACTCTCTCCACAACTTGTTCTCAACTCCTCTAAAGGAATCTACTATTTAATATTATTTTAAGTCAGGGGTTTGAGTTTGTTTCCCCCGTCCTCCCCTTCAGGAGCTTTTAGACACAGGAAGAAGAGAATTAGTGTGGATAAGGATAAAGAAATGCAACGAGCTGTGTCAGCCATGAAAGAAGTTAGTGATAGTCAATCCTTGCAGTTTTTCTGTGGTTAGATATAATCCCTCACCAGAGCTTCCATACCTGGTGCTCTTCATGCAGACTGCAAAGTTTATGCGCTCTGCAGCAAGCTAAAAAGGACCTGGGTGAAGATGTGTGGGTTTGGACCCGAGATTTGAAGGTCATCCTGTTGCTTGTTCTTACCAAGCAGGATTGTGTTGTGTGAGATGGTCCCCCTCTGGGGTACCATATGGCCCACAACCTCGTGTTCCACCGTGTGGTTTCAAGGTGAAGCCTCTAATTCATTACGACCCTTTTAAGAAGCCCAAACTTTACATGCTGCAAAAGGGAAACAAAGCTGTCAGTAGGAATAGTGTTTTCAGATGGAGCAGAAGTGGTGTGTGTGTTGCCCTGAACAATTCCGTGTTCAGTGCACTGAGTCTGTTGTGAGGAGGATTTTGGGCTCATTAGGACAAATTGCTGTTAAAAAGTCAGTGATTTTGGTTTGTGGGGTGTGTGTTGTTAGCTGGTCTAGGAGCCTCGTCGTTCAGTTTATATGGTCAGATTGTTTGAATTCTCTCACCATTTTAGCATAATCTTAAAACAGTGCTGTTAAGCAGTTTTCCCTTTCTGGAAAGTTAAATATCAGAGCTCCCACACCTTTGCTTTCTTGGTCTAAAGTACCTGCTGATAGAGCCCTGGAAGAGGATGTCTTGGACCGGACCCCGTGCCTCCTAAAGACTGTTTTATTTAATCTTGACAGAACTGAAACTCTACTCCTGTGACTCTTATAGCACAAGATTGGAGTGCCAGAGTTCAGGATCTAATTTTGACCTGGGGTTATATAAGTTACTCAGAGGGGTGTTATAGTTGCCCTGGCTTATAAAGGAAAAACCACACCATTCTCTTTTCCATTAGCATAGCACCCAATGGCTGCTCTTGCCTTCCTGAAAGCTTTGGTGTATATAGGCTGGGTGTAAGCAGTGCCAAGTGTATCTTGATGCAATGAGTTTTTTACTGGGCAAATAAGTAATTCTGAAGCAGCAAAATGTGTGATGAGAGAGGCCATGCTCATAGAGCTGTTTCCATGTGCTCCGCTCATGGATTGCAGCTGAGTACTGCAGAACTCTGGCATTAAGAAAGTATTTCATTGGTATCTATGCTGGACACAGAGCTCGACAGGTCATTCAAAATCTTAGGAAATGGAAATATGGAACCTCTCCAAATAGACAGGGTAGTGTTAACTTTTCAGATGTATGATGCTGAAGCATTGTCCCTTTCAGCACCTTTTCTCCAGCAGTTATCCTACCTTGAATTCTTGCTAGGGGAAATTACTGGGAAGCTTCTAAAATGTTGTTACTAGGAAACTATTGAGATGTTGTGTAAAGAACATTTGGCTTCCTAAACTTTTTGAACACTCTGGTGGTCTGGTTGGTATCAGGACAATTGTTGAAAACTTCCTGTTTGCTGCAAGCTCATACCCGTGAGGAGTCATTTGACAGTGCTGCCAGGGGTCATGAGGAAACCATAAGTTTGGGAAAGGAGAAGGAATAGCTAGGGGTGACCAGAAGGAAAAAAGTGCCTGGACTTAGTGAAAATACAGAGCACATGTGAAAGGAGAAATGGCTTCAGAAAGCAAAGGTAGATATCAGAATACCATCCCCTGCTGTGTGGGGCTGGCTTAGTACCTTAGTCATGTGCTTTGAAGAGATCAATCAGTAAGTGCTACTCAGGTGAAGCTACTGGTTGTGGACTTCATTCCTGCATTGTCTGTGCCCCTCAGATCTATGCAATGACTGGTAGTCATAGGGTGGCTTAGGCCATTCGAATATCTTTGTGCTGTTTATAAAACAAATTGGTGTTATGTTTTCTGCTTCTGCTGTCCTTTGCTCCCCACAGCTTTGGCTGCTACAAAGCCAACAGAATATTTACAAATCAGGAAAACTCTAGACGAATGGTCACACACTTGCAAATGGTTCAGATATTGTTGCAGTGAGGCAGGAAGAGAAACTTCTCTAATTCATGAGTAGTGAAAGATTGCTTTACTCCCGAGATAAATATTCCAGCCCGTTAGGTATACTTTATACATAACATTTACATCTTGCTGAGTGATTAGTTTAAACAGCTATTTTTATCCTGCATTTCAGCCCACGACTCTCTAATGCTAATTAGTATTAGGAAGGAAGTATGTTTTCTTCACATGCCATAGCAAATGTGCTTTATATAATGATTACAGAACTTGTTTGATCTTTTGTTTTTACTGAGCACAGTCTACAGCACTGACGGCAAACTGTTTGGTTTTAGTTTTCTTGTGCCCTGGGCTGTTTTCTACTGTGTGAAATTGCTGAACTTTTTTTTAGATGTTTTTTTTTCACAATCACTGAAACTGTTGGAGTAAGATAGAATTTCACTGTAAAGTTTCCTAAATTGCTGTCTTTCAGCAAACAGTTCAAATAACTTGTGTCTCTTCCTCGTTTATATGAGTCAGAGGGCACGGCTAAGGTTGATAACATGAGAAGTTTGGACAGAGAGGTTGAAAGGTTAGTCACAAGCTGTTCAGGTATGGCATGGAGGATGGAAAGAGTGCATTGGGGGTTAAGCAAAAGCACTTCAGTGAACAGTTTGGAAATCAGTTATACAAACCAGAATCACAGAATCACAGAAGACGAGGGTACAAATTTTTAATTTCCTTTGGTACCTGGGGCTGATGTTGTGCTAAACACTATGTTTCTATAGCTTTTTAAAAGTTCTTCATCCCCAAATGTCCTGGGACTACATAAAGGAACTATAGAAGAAATCATGTGGCTTACTAGCCCTATCTCATACAAATCAGCTTTGCTTTTCTCAGTTAATGTATGGGATGCATTAGCACTGTTGCTCTTTAGCTGTGAACCTCTTCTTTACAGTTGTTGACAACTGTTAGTTTTCTTTTTCTTAGATGGGATGGAAGTGGCAGATTCTTTGTAGACACTTACATCCCTGGACCAAAGCACTGACCCAGCAAATTTGCACCTGCTGGAGAAATGAAGGGGTTGAGGGTCATCTGTGAAATCTGCTGCACATAGCAGCTCCTCTTCCCCTGGGAACTATTCCTGCAAAAACTGTGCATGTATTTTGCATTATGGGTGCAAATTCTAGGTGGGAATTAACCAGCTCCATGGTGCTTACTTAAAGGAACCTCCGGCATGCTGCATTCTTGCTTAAAACACACTGAGGCTGCATTCTGTCTGTACAGCTGCTGTACCTATTGGTGCCTGTATCTCTGTGCTTGTTGCACTGCCAAGATTTCCAAACAAAAATGAAATAAGTTTTTAGAGTGGGGGAGATGGAAAAAAACCCCAAAACCAAAGCCAGAAGAGAAAGAAGGGCAAGAGGCAGAGAACAGTTGTTTTGTTTCAGTTGCTTTTGTCTGATTGTTTAAGGACAAGAAGCTGTTTGGGCAGGGAGGAAGGTGAGCTGCTGGCCTTGCCATAACCGGAGCACTTGGAGCAGGTGACTGACGGCACTGGGAAGCGTTCAACAAAAGGAGTGCCCGAGCGCAGAGTCATCAATAATGCAGAATGAATTCTTGCTTCCCTCAGAGCTCAGAAAATAATACCTGTCTAGAATTGAGCAAGTAGCAGGGGACACAGCACCCTTGAGACTGCAGCTCTGGCAGTCCTGAAGGAGAGAGCTTTGGAGAACTGAGTTTCTTACTGCCTGTGTCTGATTTCTTCTCCTGCCCACTTAAAAATTGAGAAGTCAATTGGCCTTTTATTGTTGGGGTTGAAGCGACTCTTTTTTTTAACCCAATTAATATTTTATTGAATTTTCAGAAAGGTAGATTTACAGCTGCCAAGGAGGAGAGACGTTAATATAAAATATTCAGTTGGGATGGCTGGGTGGAGACAGAGCTTTTGAGGTTGTTGTCTCCACAGTAGTGACTGGGTTCCTAATCATAGAACCATAGAATCATTAGGGATTGGAAGGGACCTCGAAAGATCATCTAGTCCCATCCCCCTACCACAGCAGGATCACCTAGAATAAGTTGCACAAGAACACATCTAGGTGGGTCTTTAAAGTCTGCAGATAAGGAGACTCCACAACCCCCCTAGGCAGCCTGTTCCAGTGCTCTGTTACTCTCACTGTGAAGAAGTTCCTTCTGATATTTATATGGAACCTCCTCTGTTCCAGCTTCCACACATTGCCCCTTGTCCTATCACTAGATGACCTTGAGAAGAGCCTGACTCCATCCTCCTGACACCCACTCCTCACATATTTGTATACATTAATGAGGTCACCCCTCATCATCATCTTCTCCAAGATCAAGACCCAGCTCCCTCAGCCTTTCCTCATAAGGGAGATGTTCTACTTCCTTCATCATCTTTGTTGCTCTACTCTGGACACCCTCCAATAGCTCTGTGTCTTTCTTGAACTGAGGGGCCCAAAACTGGACACAATACTCCAGATGTGGTCTTACTAGTAGAGGGGGAGGAGAACCTCCCTTGATCTGCTGACCGTCCCCCTTCTGATCCCCCCCCAGGATGCTGTTGGCCCTCTTGGCTGCAAGAACACATTGCTGGCTCAGAGTCATCCTGCTGTCCACTAGGACCCCCAGGTCCCTTTCTCCTACACTGCTCTCCAACAGGTCAGTCCCCAGCCTATACTGGTCCCTGGGGTTGTTCTTGCCCAGATGCAAGACTCTACACTGACCCTTGTTGTACCTCATTCAGTTTCTCTCTGCCCAGCTCTCTAGCCTGTCCAGGTCTCGCTGAATGGCAGCACAGTCTGCTGGGGTGTTGGTGACATCAGCAAACTTGCTGACAGTGCACCCTCATCCCATCAGCTGAGGGTTTCAAGATTCAGGCTAATGAAGAAGGTGGTAGGACCAGGTTTTGTTGGGTTTTTTTTGCATTTGTCCACAACCACTTGAACTGGAGATAATGTAAAGGCGAAGAGTATGACCAACATTCATACCCAATGGTTCCTGTGTAAATAATGATTTAGGAAGCTACCAGCTTCAGCCCTCGTGCCACTGCATGAATAATTATGGTGAAGGTGAATCAAATATTGACACTGAGGATTCAGTTTGCTGGTAAACTCAAGTGTTTCTGAGTGTAGGTTTAGGGCAGATGTCTGTAATATTTGGTGTCAGTGTAAGGTAATGCATTACCTTCTACCTGTTGCTGTTTTCTACATGCAGAAGAATCTTATCATAGAATCTTTCCAGTTAGAAAATCTAAAAAAACAGCAGCTCAGGTCACCTTGCATGAGAAAAAACAAATCTTTGCCTCTAGGAATAAATATTACAGCTGATTTTAATAAGCATAATCCCAACTGTTATGAGCTGAGCCATCTGTACCATTATGCAATGTGCTTCTTGTGTCCAGGAGATGTGACATTTGACGTGGCAGTGATAGTGATGTGACAGTGCTCTGCAGGATAGTGGCAACATTCTTCTGCAATGTAAGGCCTTTATTTGTTTTTTGAGATATAAATTAATTCTCTTTGGCATAAAAATCTTTGTGTCATAGGATCTGATAGCATGATGTAGTTTTCATTTTGTTGTGTTTTTGAAATGCCACAAGTAAGATGACGCTGTTGTCTAGCTAAAGCTGTTAAAGTGTAAGAAGTTCCAGATACTTCTGAGGTGAGCTTCTGATAGAGCAATTTGACATGGGTGAAAAGCCTGGCTTCCACTTCAAAAAAATAGAATTGGAACTTACGGTACTTACCACATATCACTCTGTCAAAGCAAAGATGACTGCTTCTTTATCAAACACTGGAGGCAGACATCAGGGGAGGGTACAGTCTCCTAGGATTCTCTACTATTCAGTACAATAGAAACTGGATTCACCTTAGATTAGATGGTTGATTCTGCTTGCTGGAACTGTAATTCCACCCTGTTTCGGCAGACTGTGATTAGAAAAAAAGATTATTCTATTCTTAAGGTTTAACTGTGTCTCTGGAACAATATGGACAAATTAGCAAGGATTGCCAGTTGGTGCTGGTGCAGATGATACTTTTTCACTCATCTCATCTGCACTCAAGCACATTTTGCCAGCTTATGTCCCTGCTGCTCATGCCTTGCAGTTAGGCTTGCTGGGAGCTGGACAGAAAGTGAGAACTGCAGATTACATGGCCTCCAACATCCTTCTAGTGATCAATGTCCACATGAGGTGGCAGCAGAATTCTTTCTTGAGATGAGCATCAAGCCAAGTTGCCAAATGCACAGTCTTCCCTTTCAAACAATTCTGCTGCTTCAGAAGCCAGGAGGCTGGGTGGGCTTTGTTTGTCCAGGGAGGGATGAGGTGGAGCCAATGAACTGTGAACCTCGTCCTGGGAGCAAGGCTGTGCCTCCTCTGTAGCACTAGCACAGCAGGACACTGCTTTCCACTCTGTGATCACTGGTGTCCATACACCAGACTCTTCACCACAGGTTGCCAGTGTTTTCATGTGTGAACTGATGCCCAGCCAGCTTAGGTTATGCCACTAAATACTCTGAGAACGGTCTTGTATTCACTGCACTGAACATGAACTGAAAGAAATCCAAATGCAGAGTAATATCTAAAGTCCATTTTTAGGCAAATCTTTGTGGTGTTACTTTCTTTCTCTTTTTAAAAAAGGTTTCATACTTTGAGTTAAGATTTCATACCTCCTGCTAACAACTTAGCTGCTGTGTAGAAGTGTATTTGTAAAAGTGTATAGTTTAGAGTGAACCTACTCAAACCCTGAACTTTTTCACAGAAAGACTAGTCAGACCTTGGAACTGGTTGCCCAGGGAGGGGATTGAGTCACCATCCCTGGAGGTGTTTAAAGATGGTTTAAGATGTAGTGTTGGGGGATCTGGTTTAGGGATGAACTTTTTAGAGTAGGGTTTATGGTTGCACTTGGTGATACCAACCAGAATGATTCTGTGATTTTTGGCTGAAGCTTGTTTTGTGGAGCTGCTTGCAGCTAATTCAGGAGCAAAGCTTTCACAAACCCTCCTTACACATTGGTTTGTCTGGACTCCATGGCATGTCACTACCACAGGAGATCTTTTACTTGCACTGACTTACTAATCTTCAGGTGATCTCCCCACTGCAGGCTTGCTGCAATGAACCCAAAGTGCTTTAAATGTTATATGATCCCCATACATCAGTGTAGCTGGGTCTGCCCCGCTGAGTGTGTTTGAAGTTTAAGTTTTGAGACACGGAGTCATCATGTAAGGACGTGATGACTCCCTGTAAGACGTAAGGAGCCAGGGTGACTGCTGGCTCCTTAGGGCATGGTGTTTCTGGGCTAACAGCAAACAGTTGCCTCATTGGGTGTTTGGCAGGTAGACAGTCTCATGTTTTCTGGACACCAGCCATAGAAGACATTAAGATATTTTTTGAAATGCATCAACTAAGAGATTAGGAAAATTGAGGAGAAATAGTGCCTTTGCTCAGGAAATATTGAGACTGGTTTGGGGTGTTCTATGAAGCTCCAAACTTGTTGGGATTTCTTTGTAGCATGGATCAGAACTGTTCAGAAGGCAAATGGCAACAGCTGTCAATAGCATGGCAGCAGGTGCTGCTGTAAATGACTTGAAAAAAATGGTGATGTGTGGCAAGAAAATATCAGAGCTCAACCACGTGCTCTTGAGGTCAGTGGGCTTCTGGAGAAATCTGCATTGCTTCACAGCGAAGCACATTTTTATCCCTGTTTAGAAACTCAAGGTTTGTTGTGTCAATCCAGGAGAAGGTGTCTTGGGGAGAGTGTGCTGGATCTTCTGCACTGCTCTATTTTTGTCCTCTCTAAGTGCCATGTCATTGCTTCTCGCTCTGTATTACCCGGGTATGGCTTTTCAGCACAATTGGTATGAACACACAGAGCAGAAAACAAAGTGTAATAGAGGTTCTCTGTGCCTTGTGCAAAAAGCTCCATGGAGAGAATTCATACGTCCTTATTCCATGTCTGCTTCCCCAACCCCAAGTACAGAGTTCTTTTGGCAGAGAAATGCATGTTCTGGTATTTTGTAAATGGAAAAAAGACATGTTGAGCTAGACCATTAAGGGTCCAACTCTGGAGAAGTTTTTGTATTAATAGAATGAAGCCCCTGTTTGAATTCACTACAGGCTGGGGGATGAGTAGCTTGAAAGCTGCCCAGCAGAAAGGGAGCTGAGGTGCTGGTAGACAGCCGGTTTCACATGAGCCAGCAGTGTACCCAGGTGGCCAAGAAGGCCGACAGGATCCTGGCCTGGTTCAGGAATTGCACAGTCAGCAGGAGAAGAGAAGCTATTGTGCCCTTCTACTCAGCCCTTGTGAGGCCTCACCTTGACTGCTCTGTTCAGTTCTGGTCCCTTCTTTAAAGGAAAGATAGTGAGATGATAGAGTGTGTCCAGACCAGAGCTACCAAGCTTGTGAGGGGTTTAGAAAACAAGTTGTATGAGGAGAGGCTGAGGGAGCTGGGCAGGATTTGTTTTGAGCAGAGGAGGCTGAGGGGAACCTCATTGCCCTCTACAACTTCCTGAAGGGAGGTTGCAGAGGGGTGGGTGTTGGCCTCTTCCCCTTGGTGACTGCTGACAGAACCAGGGGCAATGGTCTGAAATTGAGGCAGGGGAGGTTTGGATTGGATCTTAGGAAGAAATTATTTAGAGAAAGAGTAATGAGGCACTGGAATGGCCTTCCTGGGGAGATGCTGGAGTCACCATCCCCAGGGGCTTTTAAGAAGCGTGTAGACATGGTGCTTCATGACAGGCTAGGCATTAGTTTGTGTCTTTCCATCGATCAAGTATATAGGTTTTTTGTTGATGTGGGGATGGATGTACTTAGTGATCCAGGAGATCCTTTCCAACCAGGATTATTCTGTGATTCTGTAATATTGGGTCCTTTTTCCCATGTTGTTAAAAAGAGACCCTTGAATTATAACTCCTTTGCTTCTGAGCAGATTTTAGCTGTACATGAAATACCAATATGAGATGCAGAATGTATCTTAGTCTATTAGCTGTACTGCTATGTTCTGGCTGCTGCTTGGTAATCTCCTTGGGACAATTGTGTGATGTGGTATCATATGTAGGGAGGATACAAATATTTATGTAGATTCCTGCTGTTCAGCTGTGGAAGACATACTGCTACAGGTCCTCTGTTCAATCCCACAAAACATAGCTGTAATAACAGGAAAATAAATTCTATTTAAGTTCTCTGTCTATTTATGCCCATTCACGCTTTGACCAGCGCCAGAACAATCATCCCAGAACTGCCATCAGGCTTGATGTTCTTCTGTGTGCCTGGGCAAGCACAGTGGGTTCAAGGAGTTTTGGTGTGTAATCAGTGGTGTGAAAGGTGAAGAATGAGGTAAGGACATGGCTTGTAACCACCTGCACTATCTGCAATAAGAAGTCAGGCCAAAAGCTTTTGTTCTCACACAGTGCAGTTGGGGGCTTTTGCTGTGGTGCTGCTCTTTCCACCTGTGTAAGATCCCTGTCACAGTGCAAATGGCATATTTCCCATTGGAGGGAATCATAGAATGGCCTGGGTTGAAAGGGAACTCCAAAGGGCATCTAGTCCAACCCCTCATACTGTAAGAAGGGCCATCCTCAACTAGATCAGGTTGCCCAGCCTCACCTTCAATATCTCCAGGGATGGGGCTTCAACTCCCTCCCTGGGCAACCTCTTCCAGTGTTCAACCCCCATTCTGCTAAAGAACTTCTTCCTAACAGCCCATTTTAGTCTGCCCTTCTCTAATGTGAAACCATTGCCCCTTCTCCTATCACTCCAAGCCTTCGTAAAAAGTCCCTCTGCGGCCCTCTTGTAGCCCTGTTCAGGTACTGAAAGGCTGCTATCAGTTCCCCCTGGAGCCTTCTCTTCTCCAGGCTGAGCAATCCCAGCCTGTCCTCACTGCAGATGGTTATCAACCCCCTGAACATTTTTGTGGCCTCCTCAGTACCTGCTCCAACAAGTCCATGTCGTTCCTCTATTGAGGGCTGGTTGCATGACTCCAGGTGAGGTCTCACCAGGGCAGGGTAGAGCGGCAGAATCTGCTCTCTCAATCTGTTGGCCATGCTTCTTCTGATGAAGCTCAGGATTGGCCTTCTGAGCTGCAAGTGCACACTACCTGTTCCTGTCCAGCTTCTTGTCCACCAGCACTCCCAAGTCCTTTTCCTTAGGGCTNTACCTGCTCCAACAAGTCCATGTCGTTCCTCTATTGAGGGCTGGTTGCATGACTCCAGGTGAGGTCTCACCAGGGCAGGGTAGAGCGGCAGAATCCGCTCTCTCAATCTGTTGGCCATGCTTCTTCTGATGAAGCTCAGGATTGGCCTTCTGAGCTGCAAGTGCACACTACCTGTTCCTGTCCAGCTTCTTGTCCACCAGCACTCCCAAGTCCTTTTCCTTAGGGCTGCTTTCTATCCCTTCCTCCCCTCCTCCCCCTGCCTGTATTGACAGTGAGAGGATTGTTCTGACCCTGCAGCAGGAGGTAGGACCCTGAACTTGGACCCTAGGAACCTCATGAGGTTCACCTAGGACACCTCACTAGCCTGTCCAGGTCCTTCTGCATGACATACCATCCCTTCATCTTATTGACAGCACCACTCTGCTTGCTGTTCTCTGCAAACTTGCTGAGGGTGCACTCGGTCCCTACATCTGTATCATAGATAAAAATATTAACCAGTGCAGGTCCCAGTATGGACCCCTGAGGGACACCACTTGTCACCACCCGGACTTGGAGCCATTGACCACTATTGTCTGCATTTGACCATCCAATAAATTTCTTATCCAGTGAACAATTCACCCACCAAATTTCCCTTCAGAAATACCAGTGGAGCTGCAACCTGAGTTGTCTAGCCTCCCAGTTGCAGCTTCAGACAAATCACCGACATGGTTTCAATGTTGCTGTCTATGGGTGCACACTGAGCTCACATCTACTTGTACTATGTACTTCAAGTGTGCAGCTAATAGCCGGCAGAGATGTGAGGAAGGCAAGCAAGCTACTTTTTATCTCACGGTTGTAACACAGAAAACCTTCAATATTGAGAACAGATAGAGTGGAAGGTAGGTTCATATCTCTCAGCAAGAGAGCTGTAACTTAAATCTAATACACCCGATCAAGGCTTTCTCTCTGCCTTGTAGGTATTTTAATACAAATGTGTCTTTCATTTGACTGATTGAAGGTCCCCAACCTGCAATAAATGAAACATCTGATCCCCTTGAATCCAAACAACTTTTTCTTTGATTTTCTTTTACTTCTATTTCTTCTTTCTTTGTTCTATGGCTAGAGTTGAATTTCCCTTTAGAAATTGAAAGAATGTGTGTGGGTTTTTCTGCTCCTCTTACAGTGAGCCTGTGCAAAGGTCGAGTGGCTAGCTGACTACCATATTAAGACAGAATTCATTTCACAGACAGTCTGCAGTGATGTGCTTTACATATCATTATCATGCTGATTTGAGGGAAACTGATTATACAAATTAGTTACTGTACATTATTCTCCAAAGCCTTTTATTTGCATAACCAATAGATTTAAGCAAAGAATATCCTGAAAAGTGATAGATGAGCACGTATAGTTGAAAGTAAGTTATTATTATTGAAGTAGGAGAATAAGAATTCATATTTTAAATTTAAATTATTGTGGATCATAATGGTGAGTGTATCAGCCAGCTTATGCCAGACATAGCCTTGAAAATATATTTCCTGTAAACACAATTGTGCCTTCAGTCCTGAGTGCTGGGAGCTGCCGATTCCAATGTTCTCTATAATTATGTCTTTGTATGTATCAATCAGTTTAAATATAGAACGACAGTCTGTTAAAGCCATGACCTCTGTTGGGTTTATTTTTTACTTGGGTAGTCATGTCTCTTTCCAGATGTAAGTGACATAATTTGTATGCTCAGCATTTCTTGTGGAGAGATTTTTGTAGCAGGGGAGAGACGAGGGGAGGAGAACCTTCAGAATGAGATGGGAGTTGGTAATACAAAGCTGTGGAGTTATTAAAAGTGTTGCTTTTAATATATAACTATAACCATGTTTGTACTGAAGTGTTAATTCTCCTACACATGAACACACTTAGTCTTTGCACAGAT
The DNA here is from genome assembly GCA_013397515.1 of Upupa epops. Classification (NCBI taxonomy): domain Eukaryota; kingdom Metazoa; phylum Chordata; class Aves; order Bucerotiformes; family Upupidae; genus Upupa; species Upupa epops. The sequence continues at coordinate 91,551 of VZRI01008222.1, forward strand.
ATTGCACTGGGTATTAAAATGTATGTCAGACTGGAGAACAAAGAGCACACAACATGGGCTGAATTCAGAGTTAAAATCAAAGGAGCAGTGAAAATTCAGTAAAGGGACTGGAACCAACAGTGTCTTTGTACTTTTTACCTCTGCTAGTGTTTCCAGAGGAACAGTTAATGATTAAGGGCCTCATACTGCACACATTAGCAAGCAGCACTTGCTGCCCCACGAGTGGCATCAGGCTCTGAGAGCTCTCGCAGTATCCCACAGACACAGCACCCACCTTCCCCACGCTTCATAGCTGTCGGTGAGTTTGACGGTTTGTCAGGACAGGCCCCAGCAGGAAGGAAAGCAGAGGAAAGCAGTCATGTAAAGTTCATTTTGCCTTTATAAAACTTTCAAGGGGTTGGAAACACACAGCAGCAGCAGCATCTTGTTGGCAGAAGAGATGAAACACTGATGTGTGCTGTGTATGAAAACAAAATTTTATGGTTAGTAGGTCTCCAATGTAAAAGGTCTAAAAATAAATCCTTAAAACTCCTGCAACCCTTTTCATCATTTCATTTCCCTTACATTTTGGTGTTTGCAGTAAACACATCTTTGATGCTAAAACTGCGAGTGCTTTATGTGCTATGATTTTTTTTATTTGAATGGAGACACTCACCTTACGTTAACATCAATAGAGCAGGATTGTGTTAAAAACACCGATACTTTGCTCTGACAAGATGTTTGGATGCAGGCCTGATGCCTTTTAAAAATGTTTCTTTTTTTTTTTTTTTGTGAAAATCTAGGTTTATTTTGTTTCTCACAAAACTCTTGTGTGGGAGAGACTTTCCATGTCATGTATTTCTCTACAGAAGACTGTACTAATTAGAGTGAATTAATTTATTTCAATATAACCAGGTTTAGTTGCATTCTTTGTGCACCTATAAATTTCAATATCTGTAGACACTGATGTTATTGTGGGAGTTTGTGAGGTTATTCAGCTAACAGTGTCAAGGGAGCCACATTTTTATTTCTGTGAAACTTACTAAATAACAATCAAACTTAAGCCTTTCCCATCTATTTTTCCCTTGGAGTGGTTTCAAGTTGGAGTGAAAGATAGGGAGGTAGTGGGAACCTGACCATTTCTCATGTGCCCTGTGAATCATTTTTAGTAAGATTAGTAATGTAAAGGCTGACTTAGATTGGTTGTCTTCACTTTTGCACACGTTTCTCAGATTTTACTTTGGTTTTGAGGGGTGGTAGTGGTGTAATTTAATGGTTTGTATTTAGTTGCCTTGTCTGAGCACATGAGTGCTTTAGCTGGGCGTTTGTGTCACAAAACTTGCCAGGGAGAGGGCAGATGGAGGATAAAATGAAAGCAGAGGAGATAATGTTACAAATTAGAGACATCAGAATGCATGCAAAGGAGAACTCATGTTTCCAGGTACATAGGTTTGTGGGTTGGAAGGGAACTCAGGGATCATCTAGTCCAACCTCTTAAAACAGGATCCAGTTTAATGAGCTGGCCCAGAACCCTATCAAGCTGAGCCTTACAACTAGCTAAAGTTGAGCAATCCACCCCTTCCCTTGGAAGACCATTCCACTGTCTAACAGCTCTCAGAGTGAAAAACTTTCCTCTCGAATCCAGTCAGAAATGCTTCTGGGGCAACTTGTAACCATTCCCCCTTGTCCTTTCTACAGGACTCCTTGTGAAAAGGGAGTATCCATCCTCTTGGTAGCCACCTTTGATGGGCTGGAAAATCACAAGGTCCCCCCTAAACCTTCTCTTTGCAAGGCTGAATCACAATCCTGAAAGGAAGAGGGGTGAGCCAATAAAGCAGTATGGGTCTATATGTATAAAGAGGCTGCCCAAACTCAAGAGCTAGACGATTTAAGCATCTTCGTGTGTGCATTATGTTTGTCCTGATCTATGGGCAAATCTTGTTTCCAGCAACACATTTGAAATCAGTGAAGGCTGGAGACGGAAGAGCTCATGTTTTGTGCTTTAGCTTTGGTCTTGTGTAATGGTTAGCAGAGTTAACTGGGTAAGTTAAGCTTGCCACCCTTGTGACTAGGATAGTCACATAAGTAACCATGAGAGTATTAGCACTCACAAAATATTTGAAGAATCTGGCCTTTGGCAAGTAATATTTTTTCAGATGTTGCTCTGCTTTTAGAGTAGCAGAAGAATTACACTTTTACCCTGGATTTATTTCAAACTGAAGTACATGTCAAAAATGCAGCTCTTTCACCCGAGTAAAACCTCCTTTAAGTTCAAAGCATTGAGGCAGAGAACTCTAAGCTCTGCCTTCCTGTGCACAGTGGACTACCTCAGCGTTTGTTAAAAATTCATGGTGGGGTCTCAGAGCAGGGCTGGCAATTTCAACTAAAGTAACTGCTGGTTTTATTTGCCCATGACTTTTGTTTTGTTTTGAAATCTCAAATGACCACAGGAATCAGCTGAGCAGAGCAGGAAGGGAGGTGAGAGATGGAGATGCTAATTTTCAGAAAGAAATTGTGTTGCAGCAGATGACTTCTTTATGACTGTGACTTGAAAGCAAATATTCACCCCAGCTCAATTAAAATTGCATCTAAACAGAACTAAACAAACTTTTTCCTGGTTTAGAGTTTCCTCTGGAAGTTCTGCACATCTCTGAATAGCGTGAGTGGTGAATCAGAGAGAGCACTCTGAATGGTGAGTGCTCAGGAAGACGAGATCATGACAGCTTTGGAGAGGACACTTAGAGCCCAGTCATGCCTATAGAATTGAAGGCTACCTTCTCCCTGAAATTTATGTACAACGAATATTACAATAATTACTGTGTATTCTCCAAGAGCTGTCTTGGTCATGAATGTTGTTGTAGTGTTCTCAAGTTAATGGTTATTAGGGTTTGCTTTTCAAAAACACGAAGCATTAGGTCTCAAGCATTCAAAAGGTTAATTCAAAAGAAATTAATGAATTAGTTTATCTGGAAGTGAAGTAGCAGAGGCTGGACAAGACCAGACATTGCAGTCTGTAAACTGTATGGCAGGTTTCTGTCAGCTTGACTTGTCTAAAGTTTACCTTATTTAGAAAGTAGTGAACTGGCAACAAGTTTTTGTTGGAGATGTCATAATCAACCAAGACTAAATCTTCAGTGTGAAATACTATTCTATGATAAATGCATGGAGAGTCTGAACAAAATCCTTCCAGTCTCTATGAAATGAGTAATTTCAGACAAGTCCTTTAGCACTGAGGTCCTCATACCCCTTGGTGAGGCTTCTGAAACCAGTGCCCACTGATGGGAGCACACTGGTTCCTTTCATAGTTCTTGTACATCCCGTAGAAACCCAGCCACCAGACATTTTTTGAGCCAGAGCCACTTTCTAAAGCAATAGGACTTGCTTGACATAGACCAAAAATAACAGTGTAAGTGGATCACCTGCCTGCAAGGCTCCCAAGCAGTACAGCTGTCTGACCCTCACATTATCCTGTCCTGACTCCTCAAGAATTCTTTTGATGTCCTGTAAAGACATAAGCCTCCAAAATGTCATCACTCTGCAGATGTTGGACCCACTTGAGGTAGTGGCCAATCCAGGTACAGGTGCTGCAGCTATGGCCATCCCTGGAGTGCTCCACAATCCACTGTTCAGTAAGGCTGGAAGATGGGGTGGAACAGCTGCAAGTATGTGAGCATTTGGTTTAATATTTAAAAGCTTAAAAAAGGAGAAGCTGCATCATTTTCAAATGCATTATCTTTTCTCTTTCTGCAATGCCACCCATCAGATTAACTTTGCTGGTGATTTTGCTCATTTCTGATCAAAGCCATTTCGTCAAGCAGTAGATAGCTTCTGTGTCTTGCTGCAAAACCTTTCCATCTGGAAAGCAAGTATTCTATTGAGGGCTTCAGTCCTTACGTAAGTGAATGTGCTGACACTCAAAGCAAATGTAACTCTCTTGCAAAGGTCCTGTGTAAAATCTGGGGCTGTGAGAGTTACCCACTGTCTCATTTTCCAGACAGGCTGGACTTATATAACACTTAATACTGCTAGATTATTGCAACTCTTCAGGAGTTTCGCTGATTCCACAGGCGCTGCAGTAGTTTGCTCTGTGGATGAGATTTCAAAGCATAATGAAAGCTCTGGTGAATCTGTTTAACTTTGTGTAGCAATGGACTATGAAAGCATGAAAAGCACTCTCCCAGGGAAGTGGCAACTCCCAAATGAAGGGCAAAAAGTTCTTAGGGCACCCTAGTTTGATCATTTGTCATGGTCTGGCTCACAGACACCTCTGATCATCAAGAATATGTGAGTCCTCGGTCTTCTAGGACCCTTTGGAAATCTCATCTAATACAGGAGGGTTGGAATCCATATGGTAGTATCCGTGTCCAGCCAGATGTAACAGGGATTTGTATGCTGCTATCTGACTCCTTTTATCTGTAAGGAGATGTTTCGGTAAAATATGAACCAACTACAATTTCAGAGGAGTGTAATCATTTTCAGCTCAATTATGCCAATGGCACAGAGCCCAGAGCCTCATGCGGGGGACACAGCCTGCACCGAGAGCTGGAGGGAAATGAGCTCGTACCCTGCATTGCCCTCACCCATCTTTGGACTGAATCGTGCCTCTTGTTAAACAAGGAGATGAGAACATGTCTGCCCAGGCAAGGCAAGCTGCCTAAGATGCACTCTCGAATTTTTTTCCTCTAGTACAAGGAGTTTTTATTAAAAAAGAATATTTCACCTTCCTGTAAAGTCAGATCAAAAAAGCTTTTGATTTATTTTTCCTTTTGTATTTATTTTCTTCACTGCAAATATATAATTTATTTGGGGCAGTTAGGGAAGGAAGCAAATTCAAATACATTTGTTCTGTGAGTACCTTAAGAGGTATTGTCTCCACATAATCTCAAATCTGTTGAGGAAATGTAATTGATGCTCTTCAGAGGCATTGCATTTTCTGTATGAAAATAATGCTGTTCATCAAAGGAACTGGCCCGTGATACTTTGGCATTTTTCAGATAGATGACTAATTCCATCACAAAGAAACAAAGCTATCTGAGAATCACTCCAGCCTGATCCCTTCCCAAAGTTCTGTTTACCATGATCCAGTGGCATGAAATGTATCGCGCCAGAGCGCTGAACTGCCTTGGTAAATGGGCTGCAAATTAAGTAGGAGTGCTGGATTTCTTTCAGTCAGAGCCAAAGCAAAGCTCTGCAACCTCTGCCTTCTGGAGCACAGCAGCCAGGCTGGGAACTGAGACATCACAGGGCAGGTGCTTCAGAAATCACAGAATTTAAGCGCAGGATGATATGGCTGATGAGGAGGCTGATTCTCAGATTTCAACTCCTTCCATCACATTTGCTCCCTGATTCTACATTCTTTTTATGTTAATAAATAACCCAGTAGATTTTAAGTGGCTTCTCACATAAGTAATTAATTTCTGTGCACTCCTAGTCTGTGATCCAGCAGAAGTCTCATTTAAACCTTTTAATTCTAAAATGAAGAAGTGAATTTCACCCCAGTGTATGTAATGGCTGATAGTCATCTAAGCAATTCACAGGGATGCAGGATGCCGAATCAGCCCCAGCAGCTCCCATGCTCCAAAACCAAGTGATTTTGTTAATAAGAAGAACTGCAGCTACACATAAGGATGATGATGCTGCAGAATCATCACTGTGTTGCACTGTATTGCTTCTGCCTTTGTTCTTTGGCCTTTTTTGAGTCTGTTACCATTTTTAGGTAAATCAAGTAAAATGTATGAATACCACTGGAATACTGAAAATCATATATTAAAAATGGGCTTTAACTGTTACCTGTAGGTCTTTAAACAGTAATTTACTATTACAGCTAATGCCGTAATTACATTTCAGCGTCACATCACACTTAAGCTTTTTTTGTGTTTGTGTTTGGCACTACAGTTTATTTTAAAAGTGCATAAAATATACATTTCCAAACTTCAAAGATGCTGCAGTAGAGGTAAATTGCCAAATGCTCTGTGAGTCTCTCAATAGTTTTATGATAACATAAAGCCAGTGTTTCATCAAAGAATTTTTTTCTTTCTTCTGGAAGGGTTGCACCAACGACATATAAATTATAAAACATATTCTGTTTTACATGTGAAATGGGAGCTCTGAAGTGTATCACGCTGGAGCAGATGGAGGCGAGGTGTTTTCATGTTTTTCCGAGCCTACGTTTTGTTTGCGATGTCATTTTCCATATATTGTCTCTTAAACTGTTTTGCATGGGGGCAAGAAACAGTCACCAAGTAAATACAATTATTGACAAGCATTGCCCACATCGTCAGTAACACAACCCCCCCAGCTGGAGGGACATGTGCAGCACACGGAATCAGGAGCTAATTAAGAAGCTGTTCAGGTTTCATAACATCAGAGATTTTATTTAACCAAAAGTGAGCAATCAAATCCCCTGAATTACAAACAGCTAAATATATATTTGTTCAGGTAGCCAAAGTTGTTAGTGGCTTTATTAATTCTAGAAGTGTGGCTGAGTTTGGAACAGTTCAGAAGATTGGAAGAGAAGCCCTCAGAAGGGTGCCTCTTCACTCATTATTACTAATCAGCACTATTTTATCATGTTTGCAGATCGCAAATGGAGCTGAAATATCTCATTCTTTCTCTACAATGTAATGAAGTATTCAAATCATCTGGCATTTGAATGAAGTTCTTTCTTGGCTCTGTTTGCTTGCAAACTGCTTTTAAGAGTGAGGGGGGAAATGGAAATGGCTAGTTTTGCAGGGCAGAGCTGAGGGAGCTGCGTGTTACATGGGTAGAGGTGAAAGGAAGGGAACTGAGAAGCACTTTTTAACCAATAAAACAAGTGCATGGGCTCTGCAGATTTAGATTTAACCAGCCATAAACCAGGAATTTCCATTACAGTTACTGAGTAGACTTAGAACATTGTTATCAGCTGCATGTGTTAATAGCTTGTTAATGATTGATATTGAGGTCTTCTATAAAAGACACCAAATGAGAGTGAGCAGTAAGTGTGGGTTGGGAGTAGTGTGTTTGGGGAGAAGGGGGTGTGTGTGTGCTGGATTTTGAGGCGATTATGCAGTCATACTCATTGCAGAATTCCAGCTATGTTTTAAAACATTGATGCCTGCCAAGATTAGGCAGATTACTCTGCAATCAAGATAGCAGAGAACTGCTCTGTACTCTGCAATCAGCCCTATGTCCAACAGCAAAACAAGGGCAAATAAAAAGCTGAATTTTGGAGGATGATGTAGCTCTGTCAGAGTGTATACAGGAGAGTAAATTACATACAGGTATATAGAAGACTACGTATGTGAAGCAAATAAGTACCAGATTAGCAGAACGCAGTCTAAAGAGAAGCCTTGTTAAAATTGCTCGAGTATTTCAATTAGAGATTTTATATATCTTTCAGTTCAGCTGGTTCAGCAAAGCAGTTCAGCCTATGTTTAAGCTCCAGAAAAGGCAGTATGAGGCATTAGCACAAATCATTTCTTGTTTCCATCTGTATTCTAGAGTTTAACATGGCAATTGTCATATTAAGTCACATAATGCTTTCTGATTCTGTGTGGCTATTTACTTCACACGTAACAACATTCCTTCTCCTTTTTTTGACAAGTAAACTAAGGATTGTCAGAAATCAGAAAGCACTGTGTACTTGGTATCTGTCTGGGAAAGCACAGGAAACATGGAGGTGTCTGCATGGGCTTTTATTTTCCACTGTTCACGTGACTCCTTTTTACCATCAGTGCTTGCAGAGCCTTCTCCATTGCAGTAGACAACTCTTAAGGAATCATAGACTCATTAGGGATCGGAAGGGACCTCGAAAGATCATCTAGTCCAATCTCCCTGCCACAGCAGGATCACCTAGAATCAAACTTGCTTTGCGAGCAAAGCCTTTCTCCTACATGACTTGTAATTTTCTGGTTTTCTCTGCCTCCCACAGCGTTTCAATAACACAAGATAAGCTCTAACAGTGCGCTTGTTGCACTGTTCCTTCTTCCTGCAAAATGCCTCAAACACTTCTGCTTTAGCAAAGGATTCTTAAAAGGATGAAACAAAGATATGTAGTAGAAAAAAAACTAAAAAGAGATGCAGAGATCCAGCCCAGAATAAGCCACAACCTTAGAGATGATGTTGTGTAACATGAGGAAGATTCAGCTTGAAGTCCCTGCACTGACCTAAGGTCTTTAACTGAGTTTTGTCACATTCTGAACAGCTGGTCACAACTGCCAGGACAGTGCTGTGCTTTCTAGGTATGAAAAAAGAAGTTCAGTTAAGTACTGGACAAACCTCTCCTACAGAAGGGCTTGTCAGAACCAGTGTGCTGTTGGAAAAGTTTTATTCCCTACAATTAGAAATTTCCTGAAAAATATTGCAGGTAATTTTATTCAGCTATTTTTTAATCCTTTTCTTTAACCAAGTGGATTTTGACTCGTAACAGACTACAGCATCAAGTACTTGTGTCGGTTTGTCCAGTCTGTGTTAACTCCCCATGTTTCACAGAATCACAGAACTACTGAGACTGGACAAGCCCTCCAGCCCAGCCCATGACCTAACATCACCACATTGACCAGAGCAGGGCACTAAGGACCACAGCCAGTCTGTCCTTAAACACCTCCAGGGATGGGGACTCCACTACCTCCCTGGGCAGTCCATTCCAGTGTCTGACCACCATTTCTGTGAGGAAGGGCTTCCTAACATCCAACCTAACTCTACCCTGGCAACTTCAGGCCCTGCCCTCTCATCCTATCACTAGTTTTCCGGGAGAAGAGCCTGTTCCCCACCTGTTTACAACCTTCCTTCCGGTAGAGTGTGATAAGGTCCCTCCCT
>VZRI01008223.1:0-41304 GCA_013397515.1 Upupa epops
TGTAGTACAACAGATTTTCTTCCCTGTTCTCTTTACCCTCAAGCCATGGCATCTGCTCAGTGGTGTTGTGCTAGGAGGTGCTTACACCTCCTCTTCATCACATAACTCTTTGGCCAGTGAATTGCACAGCTGGAAATAGTCCGGGACTCTAAAAGAACAATCCCTTTTGTGGGAAGTAGGAGGCAGAAATCCCAGCCATGGACAGGATTTGTGCTGATTCAGCACTACAAACACTCTTTGTGTCCTTGTTCAAGAGATACAGAAACTTTTTTAACATCTTTAGGAAAGTACATCAGGTAGAACAAGTCTGACAAGACAGGCTTTCTACCTGTGGAGATGGAAAGTTCAGCTACCCTACGGACAGCTGGGATAAGTTTAGATGTGGCATTTGCTGATCAGGATCTGTCAAACATCTAGTATCACAGTATCGCAGTATCACAGTAATGATAAGGTTGGAAAAGACCTTAAAGATCATCCAGTCCAACCTAAAACCAACCAAGTAACCCTAAACATCTGACATCTAGATCATGCCAGTCAGCACTTCATCCAGACTAACCTTGAACACCTCCAGAGATGGTGACACGACCACCTCCATGGACAGCCCATTCCAAAACCGGATCAAGTAACTTCAACCTCCTTCTGAAAGGACAGTGTGCCCGTGTTTATCTTGAAAACATTTTGTGAGGTTAATGGTAGAAACTAAAGGATTTCTCTTAAGGGCTGAATATGCCATTAAATAAGCAATTCAAAGGTACTTAGAACATCATGATAGAGTCGTTTCAGAAATGGCACCTAACATCACACAGTCAGTTTTAAGGCCCTTTGGTTTTTAACTACAGTCTGTTAACGAGAAAGATGATTTACAATAAACCTAACAACCGTGTGACATAATCCATGCCTGTTAAGATGTATTAATGTAATGGAACGTTTGCAAATCATCACTTTATTTATTATGTATGAACTACCTAAATTTAATTTTGCACAGAAATGAGCAATGCTGGTGTTTGTTCTTCTGCTTTTAAAATAGCCCCCAGCTTTCAGAGATCTGTCAATAAAAGTTTAATTATAGCCAATCTATAATAGTAAAAGTGGTTCCTCAGTATTCATACCAGTAAAGCTGGAAATGTTATACAATCTACCATACAAGAATATCCACAAAAGCAAATTAAAACCTCCAAATTCCGACCAGAGCAGTTGCAAGTCTGACCACTTACAAGATAACAGATGTTAATGTAGAGTTCCTATGCTTCTGCAGTCTTCCTGTTGAACCCCATCACACATGCACACAGTCACAAGCTCCCTGCTCAGCTATGGTTCATCTCATCAACCAACTTCAACAAGACAGCCTGATGTTCCTGTTGCATCACAAAATGTTGTCTTCAAGACTGATAATAGGAGGAAGGTTGATTCGGCAGGACACTAACACAAGACTTTGGAAATGCCATTTCTAACTCCTCCTGGGTCACAGACCCCGCATCATGGAGCATCTGTTTTTATAAACCCCAGAAATACTACTACCCTTCCCACTCAGGTGTGTGAGGAACAAGTGATGATGCTTCATGGTGCTCAGCTACACCAGTGAGGAGGATCAAGAGAGCAGGCTCAGTGATTCAGTACTTTCTGTTGTTACCACCACAAATCCCCATGCAACATTCACACACCATTTACCCCAGCGTTATCTAGGGTGTTCATCTGTGAAGGCTGGTGTCCTCAAAGTGATCTGAGAATTCACTTGCAATGTGCCATTCCCATACATTATGTACTAAACGTCTACCAACTCCCAACAATAGGTTTTTTTCTCTTTCCCAGAAATGCCCAAAGCCTGTGGTGTTTAACCAAGAGCTACCTGTTAACTACAGGCACAGAGATTTTCTTTCTACATGCTAGTGCTCCCACACCATGGGAAACCCTTCTCCAACGCTGAGGGAGCTGGGTCTCTTTAGCTTCGCGAAGAGGAGGCTGAGAGGTGACCTCATTCATGTCTATAAAGATGTGAGGGGTGGGTGTCAGGAGGATGGAGCCAGGCTCTTCTCAAGGTCATCTAGTGATAGGACAAGGGGCAATGCGTGCAAGCTGGAACGGAGGAGGTTTCATATCAATATCAGCAGGAACTTCTTCCCAGGGAGGGTAACGGAACAGGCTGCCCAGGGGCATTGTGGAGTGTCCTTCTCTGGAGATGTTCCAGACCTGCCTGGATGTGTCCCTGTGGGACTTGGTCTAGGTGATCCTGCTGTGGCAGGGAGATTGGACCAGATGATCTTTCAAGGTACCTTCCGACCCCTAATGATTGTATGATTCTATGATTCTAACATCCTACTTCTAATTCCATCACCACTTGCTTCCCTAGAGCACAGCAGTATCATAGGACCAGCAGCACCTTGGTTTGGTCATTCCCAAGCCAGGCTAATCTCCAGAGATCCAACTTACAGTCTCACACATCTATGAGCAGTTTGCTGTGATGCTCAGAGACACAGGACTCTCTTGGGAGTAAACTTTAGGGATAGATTTCCCCACCCGTGTGTGGCGTACCCAGGAAATACAGAGTTATGATGAACAGTGCATTTCATAATATCACCAAGGGTTGCTAGAATTATTTGAGCATTGCTTTACAGGGGTTTGGACCTGTGGGAGTCATTGATAGCTGGGTAAAGTGTTTACAAAAGACTTTTCAGATTAGAAAGGCTACATTTTACACTTCACATCTACTCTGCGGCATATTTTTCCTTCATATTTTACAGCGTGAATAATACTGCTACTGCTACTACTAATAATCAGATATTCTAAGCTAGCTTTCAGAAAGAAAATATGACCCGGCTCTTCTCCAGCCATGAGAACTTCTGAGACCATAACTTCTGGAGTTTCCTACCTTTTCAATGCTTCACCTCACAGGCATCAGGCTGTAAATGCTGGGTGATTTTAAAGGTGACGGGAGGTGAAGGGGTCCTGCTTTTGTTTCGTCCTCTTGTTTTGAGGTGGGGATCGGTTAACTCTTGCTTTGCATAAAATTTCATAAGTATTTTTAAACACAAAATAAGGAAACAAGAAAACTGGTTGCAAAGCCTACATTTTACCTATTCTCACACTTTTCAATGTCTTTATTCATACAAAATCAGTGGGTAAGATTCTCCCTGTGGAGAGATTCTCTTCTCCCTGTGGGTGTCCTCAGCTCTTGCCTGACACAACTTGTATATGGAGAGCTTTGCCTTCTGTTTAGACTATCTATCTCTTAGGTGACTCTCCCAGGGTTGGTTTCCTCTTTGAAATGACTGGCAGAAGTCATGCACACAAGTCACTGCACACACATTACGGGTTCAGTGGGGCTCTCCTATGCAAAACTGGCACAGGCCACCCAATACCACTGTGTACCATGAACTAATGCAGGGCTATCACACACCCAGGAACAGCAGCATTGTGTGAGCGCTGTGTAATATCCACTCCTTTTGCAGCAAAATAGAAATGCTTCCCCTTTCTGCGCACTGTCACCTCGTTGCCATTCAGACACCCACCATTTCCTCAGGAGCCAAACATAGAATGGACCACACTCAAACAGGACTGAAACCAAAGAGGAGTGAGGGCAAAGCAAAGGTCTATAAAGAAACCTCAGAGATTTCAAGGGTCTTGGTGGCTAGTCCTTGGCTCACACAATTTGGCATCTAAGAGTTGGAATAGTCCACAGTGTAAGGTGGACTACAGTAAAGAGACATCTCAAATAGTACAGAGCCACCTAAAATAGTAGAGAGACCATGCAGCACTTGTGTGTTTGTAGATAAAACCAGTTCCTTAGACATACTAGGTTTGATGTAGAAGACATTTGCATTTAATCCATTCCTGGGCTGCTGAGGCCACCACAGAGTTGCACCACAGCAAGTGGCTATGCTGGCTAGATCTCTACCACACTGCCTTCTCACCTCAAGGCAAACATGGCCAGAGGCCCACAGACATGACTTCCCAAACTAAGTTTACTCTTGGTGAGGCATGAACTCCTGTGGCATGCACTGCAGCCTAGTCCAGACAGGAGAGGTACCACAGGCAGTATCACATGTACCTGGCAGTAGAAATTTGCAATCTCTAGCTTACAAGTATTGGCATTAAGCTCATCTTCTGATCAAGATCATTTCCCATCCCAGGAAATACAATACCCAGAGGAGGATGTCCCAGACAGCTGCATGCACAAGAGAGCCTGTCAACAGGGGATTGTCCTGGGCAGCTGTTCGCATCCCCTTTCAAGCAAGGGTGGGGAGTTTTTTCCCCCCCTTTGTTTGGGCCATGTGATTTCATTAGACAAGTGAGTAAAACTGTGAGCCCAGTGTCTTCCTCCTGTGAACTCCCCTCCCACTTACCCCAGCGCTTCTGAGAAAGAGAAGTTGAAAATGGCTGCTTGAGATTTTCCTTTTTGTTGAGTCCAAAATGAGAGAGAAGCTAAGAGTTTCTGAGTGCAGCTGTACTTTCCTAATCAATAAAAGCTGATTGAGAGCCTGAAATGTGCTGCACACAGCGGCAGCCCTGCATTTCCTGTCAATGCCTGAGGTGAAACCTTCCACTGGCTGCTGCAATGATTCATTTCCAAAACTTCAGTTAAGTTATCACAACGGCAGGTGACCTCTGATTTTCACCCGTGTCTTTTCCCCACCCTTGCTTTCTTCTATTCTTTTTCAATTCAAATGTGACTCACTGTGGTGGAATTTTGTCACAGGCCATCACTCCTGATCCTTTTCCTTCCCCAAACACTGCTCCTAATACATCTGTTGGTTAATTTTTTAATTAAGCCTCGGTATTTGGTGCCATCACCTCACTGGATATGTCTGCATCTTCCAGAAACTGAATTTGGAAGGGGTCTGTTGTGCTAGATGCTGAACAAACATAGTGAGACCTTCCTTCAAGGTCTCCTTTAGCCCTTGATACTCTCTGTTTCTCTTTTTCCTTCTGTTTCTTTTGTTAGTACTCTTGTGAAAGCAATAGCCCGGCTCCAAACTTGCCTTTTGCTGCCATCACAGCGAACTCTTCAGACTTTGAGGAACTGACAGCAGGATGCCCCCACACCCCCTTCACTCACGAAAAATTAGTCTTGATGAAATGCTGGTATAGGTGCAACAGAAAAATCTTTAGAAGTTAGAGCTTCAATAAACCTTCCTTCGTTCTTTGATTCCAGGTGATACTACCTGATAGAACAGAATTTAGTGGCTGGTTAGCTGGGCTGTGTTGTTAAGCCCATCCCTGCTTTCTGCTGGGATGTCGGCAGCTTTTGGGGAGGAAACCCTGGAAGAAATCTAAAAATATAGTGAGCGGTGTCAGTAACGCTCTTTCTGAGTCAGAACAGGATCAGTGACACCATTAAATGGTGGTTACCCCACTGCTGTACTGCCTTGGACCGCATCCTGGGAATGTGATACCGCATGTGGTTATGAGAGCTCTGAAGCCCTAACAATGAGCTGCTGCAGCACATCAACCAAAATTCAACAGGCTAAGTGAAAATGAAATCGATCACTTTGAAAAGCACTTCCTTAAAAAAGTTACCCTGTCTGCACAGGACACTGCTGAGGAACCTCAGCACCCTCAGCTGACCCCTTTCCCATATGCAAACGCCTCCCACTTTCCCTATCAGAAATGATCTTCACTTCAAGGGACAACAAGCATCAGTCTCACCGACAGGCAGGCACGTACTGGTGTTAGAACAAACTGATGCAAAGGGCTCCCAGCTGTTTTGAGAAGGTCTCCTTAAGATCTTCACTGTCCTCATCATCCACAATGCAGCAAGGGCTTGTTAAAGAAATGATACCTTCACAGGACTTCCCCTAAGATTGAGAGTCTAAGCAAGGATGAGAAGTCAGCACCAAACTCTAGTACCCAGTACTTGAAAGCTGAACGTAGGTGACATTAGTGTTAGTCTCATAAACACTTGAGTCAAGCTCTAATAATAGATTTTCCCACATAAAAGAGTAGATGATCATGTGTGTCAGGGGTTATGTCTTCATTACTAGTTCAGATGAAGCTGCTTTCTCTTCCTCCTTCTCGTTCATAAAGAAAACCCAGATCGGGGGTTGTGTTTTCCATTCAGAGCAGTTGAAGGTCAGGATCCGTTCTCACAAGGGTTGGCACTCTCGGTGTTAACATTTGAACAGTGAGTTCCCCAATGTTTGCCCACACCTCTCTGTGCCCAAAAAATCACCCCAATGTACATATATGCACATGAGTGGTGGTAGTCTACACCATCATCTCACTCCCACCTCAACCCTGGTCTTGCTTCACTGATCCTCGGTATCACTCAGATCTTCATTCACTTCCATGCTGGTTTTGAAAAGTATTAGGTAGCCTTTTTAAAAGAAAATTCAAAACGTTCTTTCTTGAAATTCTGCTTTGAGAGGATCTCCCAGCAGGCAGAATGAACAAGAGTGCAGCATGTTTGCTTCCTTCTGCTCTGAAGAGTCTTCCAGCATCCTCCTTGCAGGCTTTGCAAACTCAAACACCCCAGTCTTGTCCTGTCATACAGCTAAGACCGAAGTGTAGAATCTCAGCTTGACTCCATTAAAACACCGAGCATAGGACTTGCAGCACACGTTCCACTTTGAACTGAAAAGAATGAGCCCAAAATGACAACTACCTGTGACGGAAAGAGGGATCTGCAGGTGACAGAAGTCCAATCATGGAAAGCAGAGGACAGAGCTACCCTGTTGTCAAGGTGGCTGACAGAGAAGCCAGCCTGTGTACTGTGGGTGCGTTCATCAGGGTAAGTGTAGCCAGAGGAACACCATTTAAAGCAGTAAAAAGGATTCATAGTTCTCCCCCTGTACTGGGCACTGGTGAGGCCTCCCCTAAAGTACTGGGGGCAGTACTGGGCTTCACACTTCAAGAAAGAGATTGAGGGACTGGGGTGGGTCCAGAGGAGCAACAAGGCTGGGGAAGGGATTTGAAGGAAAGTCTGATAAGGAGAGGCTGAGGGAGCTGGGGGTGCTCACCTGGGAGACGAGGAGTCTCCCTGAAGGGAATATGTACTCAGGCAGGAGTTGGACTCTTCTCCCAGGCAACTAGCAACAGGATGAGAGGGCAGGACCTGAAGCTGCCAGGGAAGGGTTAGGTTGGATGTTAGGAAGCCCTTCCTCACCAAAAGGGTGATCAGACACTGGAGTAGACTGCCTAGGGCAGTGGTGGAGTGCCCATCTCTGGAGGTGTTTAAGATTAGATGTGGCACTTAGTGCCATGGTCTAGGTGGCTGTGGAGATGTTAGGTCCTGGGCTGGGCTGGATGATCTTAAAGGTCTATTGTAGCCTCAAGAACTGTGTGATTCCGGGATATTTTGATGGTTTCAGGGATGCATACAGGTGCATGCCAGCTCTTTACAGAAAAAATAGTACAGAATATGACCACAGCTTGGCAACCTGAGTTTAGATCCACATGCAGTTCAACCACATGATTGCAACAAACATCTTCCTGTGTGATTGATAGTGGTCCCTTTAAAGTATTCAGTAGTGCACAGATTGGAACTATATCATGAGTAAAAATATGCTGATTCTTTAGATTTTGTTGAGGAGAAACGTCGTTGGTATCTCTTCATCAATCAAACCTTCTTGTGATGCTGCTCTTCAGTTGCAACGGTTTTTTCTGGTGCATTATGTAGACCACCTCCACCTTTGCTGACAGCAGAAGCCAGGACTGTCTGTGTCTTGGATAACCGATCCTAGTCACATGTGGATTTCCTTCTGTAATGCTCTTATATTCAAGAAGGAGCATATGCATTGTGGATCAATTAACATTTCAAGATTAACCTTAATTGGAGACCTCCTGCACGCAGCGAAAACATGAACAGCAACTGTTGTCAATCTACCCTTTGAAAAATTACCTACCCCCTCACTTTTGTCAGACAGCATGCTGTAACCTGGCTTCCACACCCAGGAGCTCCCCCAGCTGCTGTGGAGGAACTGATTCAAGAACCAGGAGATCCAAATCTGGGGAAAATAAGTTGGCTGTGGGTATGACAGGCAGCAAACACTGCCACAGGCTGAGACGAAGAGATTATAGTCACTGTGCTACAGAGTGAGGAGTAGTCTTCTGTATACATGCAGAGATGGAAAAGAATGAAAGATCCTCTTCATGCTCATCCAGATTGAGTATTGTGTAGGCAAAAGTTATGAATTTTCAGTGCTAGACAATTGCAGTGGTTGCACCACTCTGGAATACATTCTACAGGCCAGATTTTATCTGTGAATACACCGAACGAGTAAGGTGGGAAAGTTTTTCAAGAGCAGAGAGAAAGTACTCACTCACCATACGTGTGACTGCTCTATCTGAACCCCTTTGAGCTGCACGTTCAGTCGAATGCCTCAGAAGGACAAATACTTGGATGAGATTTCTTCTGATTTTTACTTCCAGAAAAGCCAGAAATAGTACAAGAGTATCAAGAATGACCTCTGCACTTCGGCTTTGTGTCCCCTGTAGAAACAGAACAGAAAAGACACCAGAAGTATTCAGTGGAAGATGAATGCTTCACATTGTGCAAAGGGAATGTGATTGATGGGAGACTCAATACTTCTTTGTATTCTGGAGTCACTACATCACACTAATCCACAGACCTGTGTACTTCATAGTCTGTGTTTCTGGAGAAGAGAGAGATGAAAAAACTCTTCCTAAACCTGCTGCAATCCCTACTCAATAGCAAAGTATTGACCATTATTATCATAGAATCATCACGGCTAGAAAGGACTCCTGCTGGTGACACCATTCCTCATCCAGGCCAGGTTGTCTTTGGCCTTCTTAGCCACCTGGTCACCCTGCTGGCTCCTGTCCAGCTGGCCATCAACCAACACCCCCAGGTCCTTTTCCGCCAGGCAGCTCTCCAGCCACTTTTCCCCCAGCCTGTAGTGCTGATGGCGGTTGTGATCNAACTGCCACTTAATTTTGTGTCATCTGCAAATTCACTGAGGGTGCATTCAATCTCGTCATCCAGGTCATTGATAAAGATGTTAAACAAGACTGGGTCCAAAACAGAGCCCTGAGGGACACTGCCTGTGACTGGTGGCCAGGTGCATTTAATCCCATTCACCTCAGCTCTCTGGGCTTGGCCTGTTTCTAACCCAATGAAGAGTCCACCCATTGAAGCCATGAGCCACCAGCCTCTCCAGCAGAATGCTGTGCGAAACAGTGTCCAATGCCTGACTGAACTCCAGGTAGACAACATCCACTGTTTTTCCCTGACCCACTAGGCAGGCAACCTGATCACAGAAGGAGATCAGGTCATTTAAAGAGGACTTGCCCTTCAAGAACCCACACTGGCTGGGCCTGATCCCCCTGTTGTTCTACACTTGCCGTGTGACGACCCCCAAGATGAACTGTTCCATAATCTTCCCTGGTACCCAGAGTAGGTTGACAGGACTGTAGTTCCCCAGATCCTCCCTCCTGCCCTTCTTATAGATGAGTGTCACACTGGCAAGTTTCCAGTCATCCAGGACCTGCCCCATTACCCAGGACTGCTGATGAATGATGGAGAAAGGCTTGGCCAGCTTCCTCAGCATTCTTGTGTAGATCTCATCTGGCCCCATAGACTGAGGGGTGGCCAGTTGGCTTAGTAGGTCAAGTTAGATCTATGCAATCACTTGTTTCAGTAAAAGTTCTCCCAGACCATTTCAAACCATTCCTAACAAAGTATTACCGTAACTGGGAGCTCTAACTCACCAGCACTGAGCACACACAGCAGGAGCCAGCAGCATCACTCAGGACAAGGAGATATTTGCAGCTGCTTTCCTCAGAAGTGGGGCTCAGCTCTCTGATGTCAGTGGTAGCTTTGTCTTTCTTTTCCCCAGTGAAATCTGCATCAGGAACAGCATTAACGGAATGTGGCTCGTTAGTGCCAGAGGTACTGTAACACCAGCCGTTGGATGTCTGTGCTGCAAGTAGGATGGGAGATAAAGAACTTCGTCACATCTGGAGTGGCCTGCATATCTCCTTCACACTGGCAGCACAAGCAAACGGCTGCTGGATTCAACAAACCGTTGGCTCTGTCCCTTTTCACTTACTGTAAATACCCGTATCAGAAAGGCCACAACTCACACATATCGAAACCTGGGCAGATAAAAATCAAAGGGGAGATACTGCAGTCTGATGTCTTTATCCAAAGCTGACTGAAGGCAATCTTTGAAATGATTTGGCGTTTATAGCCATCCCTAAATCACCCGTTTGTTCTTGGGGATTTTAGCAGAGGCAGAAAGCTCTCAAAGACAAGGTTGAGCAGTATCTGAAGTTGGTTTTCCCTCTCTCAGACTCTATGCCCACAGAAACCATAAGACAATATGAAAACTACATGTTTATTGTCAGCCCTAAGGGTCCAGGGTGGCTATAAAATAAATAAATAAAGATGAGAGCCTGTCCAGTTAAAGTCCCCCTTTTGAATTCACATTTGTGACAGAAAACTTAATAGCAATCACACACTCAGTGTGCTGCTGCGAGCACTGCGGATCATTTCTAACATGAGTTATTGCCCATTTTCAATGGCTTGTGCAATCAGTGGGTTTTCTAATTGCTTTGGGGATTAATAACACAATAGGAGGCCATTTCACATTGGTTGACAATTATTTTATCCAACTGTATAAAGAACAGGTGATAAATTAATAAATTATAATCAGTCAGTTATTAAAGCTTAATGGCAGATGGCTGTAACAAGAATAAAGAGAGCCTGAACCTCACAAAATGGTATTTTGATAGCATTTTTCAATGCATTTTTAATGAGAGGCATATAAAATGCATAAAACTTATAAATCATTTATAGAAGAACAAACTACAGAGTTGAATGGTCCAGTTATAATGCCATCATTATATTATTAATATCACAAGATCACACAGCAGCCTGCAAATCTGACTGGCAGCTTGTTGTGCCGAGCACTGCGCAGACAGTGCTGCCCTTGCACTGAGGAGCCGCACAGCCACGCTGGGTGCTGAGGGGCTGCACACTTAGAAGGTGACCTGCCAACATCATGGAGATGTGGACATCCCAGGGTCAAGCTCACTCATCAGCACAGGTTCTGCACTGAAGCCCTTTGTGGCTGTTGAACACAGTCACAGACGTCAAGCCCACTGTGTATTTCTCACACATTTTGGCATAGGAAGAGCTGTGAGCCCAGGAAACACTCCCCACACAGGACGAGGAATGGACTTGCAACACTTTGTTTGTAAACATGCATGCATGCGGTTCCTTTGTATAACACTCTGAGAAGTCTATCAAATCAGTCTAGGAAGTGCATAGTTCCCCCCACTCCTAGCTTCCTCCAGGGCTCTGAATAGCCTATTGTCTACCTTTCATAATTTCTTTGTATTTGGATCAAATTCTCACCCCATTCAGTTCAGTAGTAAAATGTTTAGACAGCAGTGGAGCCAGAAGGTCGTAGTTTGCTTTTATTTTCCAGGTTATTCACCTACAGATTACTATTTCTTCCCTTCTACTCACAGAGCAGCCAGCCAAACAACACCTTGGAGTCCTGGTTTGAGTCTTCCTAAGAAGAGCTGATAGTCTCAAGTTGTTGGCTTGCTCCTGACTAGACAGTTGTTAAGTTCAAGTTTTCCCTGTAGGCATTTTGGTGCTAGAAGGACACTTTTTAGGGGACACTGATACTCGAGTGCCGCTGCATAGAAAATTCAAGCTCTTCCACCTCAAAACTCACCTCACAGGGTTTTCCCAAATTCCTCCCTGCTGAAGGTTAGCCTGGGATTTAAGCAAAATGAATTGCATATTCCAGTTCCCCAAAGCCAGATGCTTTCCTCACAAAACAGTCAGTGTGGGTAATACCCTCTCTGGCTGTATTAAGCCAGAGATCAAGAACTGAATAAAAATAAATTCTGCTTCATATCCCAGAGGTAAATGCTCTGGCACTGCAAAACCTTAAAAACGTGCTTGACAGCACAGTAGTCCTCCCTGATCATGGTCTGTCACTGCGACCAGCACTGCCTCTTGGCTTCTCCCCTCTTCTCCCCCTCCACCCTCTCTCACTAACACCACTGTCTGCTTCTAGCTTCATCCCACAGGAGAGGCTTCATAGGAGAACGTTCTTTTCTGCTTTCAGACCTTGTGCAGCACTCAGAGGCTGGTCCTTCAGAAAGGGCCCTTTCCAGGGCACGAATCAGCAAACAAGGACAAGTACTCAGGGAACAACTTGGAATCATCTTCCCCACCCTGCATGTGCTCTGACCAGCCTGCAGGGAACACGGGAACACCAGTCGGGCACCTTCGGCAAGCAGTGACACTCGTGTTGGTTTTGCTTTAGGAAAGAGTCCCTCTTCTACATTCACACTTGCAGATGGTTTTGGAGAGTACCAGGGAAGAGCAAGACTCTGAGGGGCAGGAGCAGCCCCCAGGGCTGGCCTAGACCCTGCCTGGGAGTGAATGCTGCAGGGATGATAGAAAGAGGTGACACTCAAGTTGCATTTAAGCCAGTCCTCATCTATGCATTTTGTTCACTGCAGACTTCCACTACACTCCTCTCTCCACCTCTAAGTGTTCATCCTCTTCATGTAAGAGTGATGTGTGTGCAGTCTTACAGCAACCAGCAAAGAGGCATCATTAACAGAGTCATATAAGTAGGAAACTTTCAAAGCTCTTAGAATTTCAAAGGTATTAAAAGTCATGCAAGGACTTCCCCTTTTTCTTACCCTCTAACACCTGCTTTCCTTCTAAAGGACACAGCAGGGAACAAAATCTCCCCTGAGTCACACGATTGTTTCTCAAAACCCTTAGGGTATTGAGCTTTCAGGGTTCAGTTGTCTCTTGCAACCACAAAAAAGTACCTGGATTTTCCAAGAAATTATCTGAAGAAATAGATGGTAGAGAGCTCAGAGGGACAGCACTCTTTCTCCCAGAAGCTGGACATGCAACATATTTCCAATGGATTCCAAGTGTCAATCCTTGACACCCAGGTCAGGCAGCTAGGTGAGCAGCCACACTGACCCTATGCCATCCCAGAGGAATTCAAGTGACTTCTTTGCCCTCACTTGAAGAGATTGAGGGGCTGGAGCGGGTCCAGAGGAGCAACGAGGCTTGGGAAGGGACTGGAGGGAAGGCTGCTGAGACACTGAGGGAGCTGGGAGTGTTTAGCCTGGAGGAGACTCAGAGGGGACCTTCTACCTCCTCCCTGCTTGAGGTTGTCATCAGATGGGGTTTGGTATCTACTCCCAGGCAACTAGTGCCAGGACAAGAGTGCAGGGCCTGAAGCTGCACCAGGGGAGGGTTAGGTTGCAAGTTAGGAAGCCCTTCCTCACAGAAAGGGAAGGGTGATCAGACCCTGGAAGGACTGCCCAGGACAGTGGTGGAGTCCCTATCACTGGAGGTGTTTCAGATCAGATGTGACATTTAGTGACCTGGTCTAGGTGATTGTGGTGATGTTAGGTCCTGGGCTGCGTTGGATGAGCCCAGAGGTCTTTTCAAACCTGTGATTCTGTGATTTTCATGTCCACCAACCTTAGTACCACACCGAACCAGGCTCCTTCCACCACAAGCTAGTGCCTTACCTCAGCCACCAGCCTTGCTCCTGCAGCACTGAGCAGGTTCATGGGAAATTCTATTTTTCCCCACTCAAAATGTGCATGATTTCCCTTTTTGAGCAATGTCTTTCCCCTGATGATAATTTAAAGCATTTTACACTCTGTTTCTGCAACAATCTGGGGATACTGCACCTCCCACAATTCCCTCATTCAAGGTGTCAATACACAGAGAAATCCTCCTCCCAGCCCACCTTTCCTTCTCCTAATTCTAGGGTCTTTGGCTTATTATCACAACACTGACCTTTCTGGACTATGCTGTCTGCCATGCTAGGCACTTCAAGAAGCACTTAACTCAGTCTGTCTGTAATTGCAGTTTTCCTCATCACCCTCCACATTCCGTGCAACATCCTCTGCAAGCGTTGCAGCGTTTGATGAAACTGAATCACAACAGCCAATTATACCAAAACCAATACTGTGATTTATTTTTCTTAAGAAGAAACTATGAAAGGCAATAAAGGCACTCAGGATTTAAAGAACGAAGAAACAGTTCTATTCCCTGCAGGTTTAACTACCAGTTAATTTCACGTGATTTTCTCCCTGGTCCATACTGTAGGTAGATATCAACCCCAGGTTTCCTATCTGGTCCTTATTCTCCCCCCAGCCCACAAGGGCACACAATGCTCCCAGTGAGTTGCTTTTTCTCTGGTCTCCCTCAGCAGCAATATCCTCAAAGAATTCCAGCCAGTTAATGAGGCATGCCCTTCCTTTCCTGAAACCATATTAGATATCCTTAATTAGGCCATGCTTTTCTAACCGTCCTCCCTTAGTATCTCAACAGAGGAGCTGAAGACTTTCAACTGCACAGATCTGCAGCTTCCCAGTGCATCCCCAGGCCCTTTACAAAAATAGAAAAAGAGATCACATTACCTCCCCCTCAACCCTAAGATCTCTCTTCCCTGAAGGAAGCAAACTTGTAAAAATAGCATCTACAGCTTCTCCAGTTTCCCAACCAGAGTAATAGCAACCTAAATAGTTGTGTATTTTTCTTTCCTTTGCAAGGATGAGCCTCAGAAAGGCTGGAAATGTGTTTCAGATGAGCATGAGAAAGCAAGGGAGCACTTATCATGCTCATCCTGAGGTTGTGTTTATTCTGTTCACCTGAAACTTTATGGTTTAATGAGATAGACATCTCTCGTGCTTTCCTTGGTCAGCATCCTCAGCGCTGAATAGAACTGAAATGTACCTCAGATCATGCAAAGCTTTGGCCTTGGAAATACTAGAAGCTTCTGGAATTTCAACTTTTAATGTTTCCAAGGATAGACCTAGCATAGAGCTTGAGATTCTCTTGATTTGAACAAGCTGAGCTTAGAACGAAGGTTTTCAAACCATCACCTAACTGACAAATTCTACCCAAACAAAATGGTCACAATTTACTCTCCTGGTCTTCTAAATCTGGCCCCTCTCTACCTGCAGTTACAGCACTGTCCACTCCTTCCCCAGTACTTCTGACAAACCAACTGCTGTCAAGTTTTTCACTTGCCTATACAGATCATTTTCCGACTCAACCTGTTGCTACACATTTCAGGGATGAAGGGGCATCTCTTTCAGCAAGCATACACACGCGCACAGACACACACACCATACAGGCCAGCTCAAAATGGGCAAAACAACTCAAGTCCAACATCAGGCAGCTGTGGTAGGGGTGTGTGGGACTCAAAGAGAGCCCAAGCCTTTCAGAGTTGTCAGATATGCACTGAGTTCGCCCTTCCCTAAGGCATGGGAGCTATTTCATCCTACTGCAAAATTCTCCAGGTTCCACAGCAGTGGCAGAAACGAGCACCTGGTGCTCAGACGAGGAAGGACAGCTCTGTGGGGCTGGGGAATAGGAGCTGTGAAAGTCAGCGTTAGCATCACCAACTAAATCATACAGATGGGAAAAGCTGAGTTCAACGCTGAGGCTGCAATACCCGGAGAAGAAATGGAAGCAGGACTGTTGCTTCAGGGGCAGCGTTGCTGCCAAAATTATCTTCTTGTTTACTGATGATTAACATTGCTTTATGCAAATGACACCATTGGGCTGAACGAGACATTTCTGTGACCGATATCCACATAATAAAGGTTATTGCCTCAGAGGGCTCCAGATTCTGCCACTGCTCAGTAGTGCCATCAGTAGATGGCTGACAATATCAGCCTGGGGAAAATCATCGATGTGCCTCAGCCCTGGGGTTGTCTTATCCCAGGGATAGAAGCTACTTCTAGTACTCTGAAAAACTAAATAATTCATTTATTCTTCAAAATTCTTGCAAATACCTTCGAACTTGTTTAGCACCGGTGATTGCCCTGCTTCAAGAGAGAGGGGAGATGGGAGATAGCCAGAGCTTGCAATGTTTCAGCATTGTACAGCCCTCTGAAGTGCAAGTAGATACTTCAAATCTCATAGAATAACTGAGTGATCGTAAAATATATTTAAATACTTGGTTAGCAATTGATTGAAAGATGATGGTTGGCTGGAAAAGACATTAGTGTCTTGTTGAAATCACCAGTGTGCCTGGACCAGCTAAGTACAGAGGTATTAAAGGCAGCCAAGAAACACATCTGACAATTTCTGTGTGGGAAATATTTGCCCCTATTTCTTACAAGCCCTGCCATCAGACATAACTGTCAATTATACCTGTACATCAAGAATATACAGGTATTCTTCCTGCTCCCCCTTATCCTTTCTTCAGACCAGTGGGAGAGAAACTTAAAAACTTTCTGTAAGCAAAAGGTGTTTCTTCTCTCCAACAAGTTTCTTTGCTGCTTCTTTTGTTGGGGACAATGCTTGGCTTGTCTTCTTATCTCTGTGGCTAGTAACAAGTTGTGAAACACAAACAAGGCATCGTGATGTAAAAAACACAGTGGAAGCATTTCATTTCTACCCCGAGGGAAATTCGTAAAGGTCAACGTCAAATGTGGATATGAATCTGGTGAAGTCCATCTCCTATTGAAGGTGAAGTGCCTTTGGCATGCAAACACCCTGCGTGCTTGAGCTCTGCAGGACACCTATCTCCCTCCCGGCACTGCCTGCTCTCCAGCTTGTTATTCAGCCCGACTAAATGCATCCCTTTGCAGAGGAATTCTGCTGGCTTTGCATGTCAGACAAAGCCTCTTCTCCCCACCGATTGCAGGTTTCTTGTAGGCATTTGCATCTGAGTCTTATCCTCAGCCCCCACACTTGTATCCCCACAGCCCTTGCTGGAGTTTTGCCATCATTTCTGGATGGATGGATGGATGGATGGATGGATGGATGGATGGATGGATGGATGGATGGGCATCTCACTGCTCAGACTGTGATTTGGAGGGAGATTTCACACATGCATTTCCTGCATTGCGCTGTAACTGGTCATCATTCATTCTCCTTTCATTGCTGTTCTTTCACTTCAGCATTTGGTCACACCAGAAGCAGATAACACTGTGGGAGGTAACTGAGGCTCGGCTCATCCGCAGAGGTCACCTCCCTTTGCAGAGAGGGGGCATTATTGTCTCACTTCCCTCTTTGAATTCAGCATCCCTGCTGTGCCAGATAGTGCTGCCTGTCAGTCTTGCCTGCTCTCCCCCTCTGCTTTCTTCCTCCTGAGGAGGACATCAGATGTCAGTGGGACCTTCGACTCCTGAATCTAAACAGGGCTTGCTTTGGTACACCACTGGTCAACGAGCTGGCCATCCAGCTCTTGTTGCAGGCATGAATCACATGTTAAGACTAAGTAATTGAAGGTCCCTCATCATCTCATACCTGTGCATTTACCATCACAAGACTTCACAAGATTAAGGAAGATTAGGGAAAGACTATTCCCCCTTTTTCACAGTGAAAATTGAGTCTTACTTCAAACACCCTCAAAACATTGGGTTTACTCTCTCCTACTAATGTTTTCTGTCCCATTATCTAATGTTAAAACCCAAGGACACATACTGAATGGTCCTGGTCTGGTTCGCCAAATTATAACTTCATTCATAGCAAAGCACAAATAGCAGTGAAGTCTCCATACCACTTCCTTCCCATCTCACTCTTCCTCTTCACCTCAACCATTGTGACAGCAGAAGTAGGGTCACTTAGAGTCACTGTGACATGTAACAAGAACTCTGTGTTGGAGTCTTGAAAAGCCCATAAGTCATTCAGTAAGTTGTTCCAATCCTGAAGCAATGCTAGTGAAAAACCCACCCTTGGAATCAAGTTAGAGAAGGCATGCTCCTTCCCTTCTTGCCCTGGAAATACAAATGTCTGCTTTTATATGTCACAGGCATTCTCTTGGGAAAATGTGTATGAGAGTAAGGAATCCCCAGGAACATTTCACTTCAGACCAAAAATATACAGGTATAAATAATTGTCTACAGGCAATTTACAACATGAAACACGCTTGAATTTCTAGACCACAGAGTGGTTTGAATATTGGATCCAATCTGTCTCTATTTCCTGAGTATAGCAGTGATTCAAGAACTCAAAGAAGCACCCTAAAAAGTGTTTGTTTAAATAAAAAAATAAACCCTTACATTCACTCTTATTAATATTATAATTAAAATCTGGTGCAGAATATTAAAAGTAAGAAGCATCCTTCTAAGAACCTACTCAATAGAAGCAATTCCATGGGAATTCAATTGCTAAGTGCTAGAATTGAGGTTGGGGGTGAGAGGAAAATGTCTCTCATCATTTCCAAGCCTTTAATGTTGTGCAGACACCAGTTTGAGATGCCTAAACACCTAAAACATCACAAAGCTTATACTGTCATATCCAGCCACAGTAAAGCATTTCTGAGACGACCTAAGGATGCTTGTGCAACGATGACTGCAGATGTGAGTCTATACAATTTAAGTCACACCAGGTTTACTGCGTCACTGCTGTTGCACAATCAGCCCTTATACCTGCCATGCTGCTAGGGGAGAAGCCACACAAAACCTAACAGAACCTATACCAAATCATACAGCCAGCTCCGGCCAAGACCACTGCCTGTGCCTGCAGAGACAGTGGCTGAACCGTAGAGGGTCTGAGGGCTGCTCTTCCTCACAACAGAGCCCTTTTTCTCCAGCTGGGCCTCTGCTCCAGCTCGGGTTATGTTTACAACCTGAGTCTCATTATTTTCAAACTATGGTTAAGACTCAGAAAACAACAAGTGCTGCTGAGGCAAGTACCGGCTGCCTGCCCTATGAATTTGCAGCATCGTGCTTTATGCAGATTCCTTATCTTCAGAGCCACGCTAAAGACCTTTATTCACCAGCTAGAATCACAAAGGTGGAAAATCAAAGTAAGAGAATGGTAAAACCAGACCCTGGAGATTTACATTTTCTTGGCTATCACAGGAAATGGGTCAAATTTACCTTCTGGGGAGAAGGTTAACAACTCTGGAGGCACACATGCAAAAGGACACACCGGTTCTGTAGATCAATGAATGAGAAGTGAGCGTTCTGCAGAACTTTTCATACAGTTGATACCCAGCCACACTGTGATGTTATTTTAATTGTAAAAGGAAAGGCATTAACAGTTACCCTCCCTTTGTATGAAATCCAAAGAGCAGAAGAAAGGAGCCACGAGAGGAACCCTTTTTCCTGTTTTCCGATTGAAACCTCCAGTCGCCCAAACAACAGCCGAAGGGATTGCCTCTCATTTATACTTTTTCTCTCTGCAAACCATAAACTGCCCTTGAATGGGTTCAAAACATGGGTAGGGATTAGCAGAACCAAAGTAAAATCGGAGGAGATCTGTTTTTTAAGACTTCCAGTGGCAAATACAGACAAGGGGGTAATGCAAACACAATTAAACTCTTTTGATGCAAAGGCTCATATTGTGACTTGCAACAGAATGAGTCAAGAAATGAAGACAATCGAGCTATGTCATGTTTTAGCTCACAGTCACTGTGAAGTCTGGGGTTATAAACTCCTTCCTTTCAGACAGGCAAACAGTGAGAGCTCTGTTCTGTTTTCAAGGGATGGATGCTATCACTTAGACAAGATCCTAACTCCCAGAGGGTGATAAAAGCTTATCACCCCCATGAACAACACAGGCTGGTAACCGGTGGGTGCCTCTATCTCATAGCTCCAGCTGCTGGCTTCCTGTGCCTTGAAGTGAGGGAAACATAAATAAAACAATCACCATATGGATATTGCAGAATGTGTGGCGCTGCCTGTAAGAAATGCAGTTTCATGTGGTACTGGCAAAGGGCAGAATTCATCACCAGCCATGGGAGGCTGGTTTTGCTGAAAATGTTTCTCGGGCACGTTCCTTCAGCAGCAAGGGACAGATGAGCATTATCTTCAGGACACAGTCTTCCTGTCTAGCTGACACAAGGGGAGCATAGCAAATTAATAGTTGGGGGAGGTGGGGGGTGAATGATTCAAGCAAACTGCCTACATCTTGCTTCTAGCTGCACTTCCATGTATCATCAGCTTCTACTATACTCATGCAGAAAAGGATGGTGCAATGAGCTTCAGGAACATCATCCTTGGCCTGACTTGCTCTCCTACTTAAAAGCAGGAATAATGGCATCAAAATATTAAACAGAGGGAACACTGACTGCTGGACTGCAGCAGAAGGGACTCTTATATTGTGTTTAACATAAAAAGAAGACCTTCCTAAGGCTCCCTCCATCTCAGACTGTTGTGCTGAGGCTGATTTGCTGCTCATGGCCGTTTCCAGACAAAGGCTGTTATTCAGTTAAACCAATGCAAATCAGGATCAGCCCCAGACAAAGCTAATGAGGTTTCTCCTGACTGGCAGAGCCATATGAAGCAGCAGGATTTCAGCCCTCTGTGGTCAGTGTTTATTGCTGTGAGCTTGCTCAGCTCTGGACAGAGAGGCTGATTGAAATGTTAGTCATCAAAGCACACCATGAGCAACCCCACTGAAGGACAGCCAGGTCCAGAAGTTCAGACTTCATACCATTTGTAATGGTTTCAGAGCTGGCCTTGAACCCTATCTGATCACCTAAAAGTGGTTCAGGATTTAGGAATCTAACATGGGATTGCAGCTGAACTTCAGTGCCAAAAATCACAGAGAGACAAGCAGCCCTGACATCCTCACTGCTTTAAGTTCTTTTGGAAGATCAGTGGGTACACACATAAGATGGCTTTTCCGTATACATCCAGCCCCGTCCCAGGACTGACTTGTGCATTGCAGGGTCAGGGCTGTCCCCAGCCTGGGGCTCTGGTCCATGGGACAATTTCAAAGGGTGCCCCAGAGCTGACCAGCTGAGCCATTTTAAATTCTATTCCAGAACCTAAAACCAGTGACTAGCAGAGACCTACACCTGTTGCTAGACCCAGCCCTTCATCTCTGTGTCCAGCTCTTGGCACAGGTGTGATTTTCAGCCTTAAACAACTTGAGAGTCTTCATTCAAATAAGCCACCAGGCCGAGTTCCCTTTAATCTCTGAGGGGATTTTTCTGTGTGTAAGTTCTGTGGTTGTAAGAATGAAAAATGAGTGGTCAGACCGGTAGTTTGCAGTTATATTGGCTGTTTCCTTTTTCAAAGATAATGATTTTTTTTTACTCAATGAGTTGGTTTTCTTAATGACTTGCAACAAGGTCTTTTTTCTCATTTTTTAAAATATTTTCAAAGCTTTCATTGTTAATAATAACCCCGAAGCAGCCTTAGAGCAGTGAACACAGAGTTTCACAGAAGTGTGAATGCTCTGCTGTGAAACTCATGCAAACAGATCACAGTCCCCCGGAGAGACAGACAGCTCTTAAAACTGATGGAGCCAAATGAGTAAACCCAGTGGAACAAACCACCCCATAGTCTAAGAGACAACGATTGTTCATTATCCTTTTATTATACTTAAGGAGAAGAACCTTCTCCAAAGCAATAGACTCATAAAAGCTCCTACCAGCTAGGAGTGTCTGTGAAAGCCATCCCCATGGTTCAGTGCAGGAAGCTAATTCCACGGACAAGGGAAATTATCTGCTGATAAAATTCGGAAGTGCAAGCAGCAGCAGTAATCATTCATGGTTTTTAGAAATGAAGAACTTAGTGGGGTCCTTTGTCAGATACTAACAAACCTGAAACCAGAGGCAGAAGGAGGGCCTTGGCTATGAACAGGATCCTAATGGCTATTGTTCTGTGAGGCGGGATGTTGTCCTGAAGACTGGAACACAAGGAAAAGAATCCCATGATCCTCAGGATGCTCCAGCAGCAAACTAGTAAAACAATGATTTCTTCTGATTGTCTATAAAAGATGGGCGAGGTTTCACCCATCCAGGTTCTTAGAGGATGCCTCAGCACAGAGCACAGAGCAAGGCCTCTGCGGGCACTTCAGTGAATTGTACCTGTTCAAAGATGCTCAGGATGTGACCTCTGAAAATGCAAAGATGAACTCAGATAACGATTTCACACCTGGAAGTATTCTGATTGTGTGGACTGATTGTGCCAGTGTTCACAGTTCATATTTTCAACATCTCAATTTCCTTAATAGAAGAGAGAAGCAACTTTTGGAGAGAAGGTTGAATCTTTCTGGCCTGCAAAGTTTGCCTGGATCTGCGTGTCTGTAGCTGACTAGAAGTATGGGGTCATCTGATTATGCAAACAGAACACTTCTCTGTGTTATTACATCCCCCTCTGTCCCATAGATCACCTTCAGTTTCAGACTAACCTTTGCTTTGCATCTAGTCCTTACACAGGTCGTTACCTTGGCTCATCAACCTGTCCTTTAGGTTAAAAGTCCCAAAGCATAAAAGCTGCATCATTTTCTGCAGTACCCACAGGAGTTTCAAAGGGCTTAACGACTTAGCACTTGCCCAGGACACCCATAAGAACTGCCTTCTTCCTCCACAGGCCTTTTTTTCTCCTGACAGTACTTGCACTTTCTCTTCCATGTGTAAGAACAGGGTTCCTGGAATACTCACAAGCTGCAGTCATTACTGGTCACACAGACATAGAGCATGGAAGAGCACAGATACAGGACTCAGAATGGCCCAAGCTGGACAAACACACATGCAATCAGTCTGCACACAGCTCCCTTTTGCAGTACCCGTGTCACTGGGAGCATGAACTCACCTTGCTCAAGCTGACTCAGAGATGCCAACAGAGCACAGAACAGAAACTAGCAACTATGAAACCAGATACTAAATTCTGCCTTACTGGGGAGATCCATGGGGTTTGGGTGCTCTTGAGTTAGAGACACAATCAGCAGAGCAGATTTTTGCAGCACTCGTGAGAGCACCATGGCCACACAAAGAATAGGGCTCACCTACCTGCAAAAAGGACCAGCAATTCCCACCTCTGCTATTTAGCAGTACCTGCTGAACAGTGTGGTGCTTACAGCGATTCTGCATGCATTGCCACAGTAAGGGCATTTCCAGAAAACTTGGTAAGCTGTCTTGTCTTCACTATTGCCACAAGCTGCTGAGCACACAAAACCCTGTAGTTATCATTTCACAGTCTGGTATGGGATCTCTTACTTTCATTCACTAGCAGAAGGATGACTAAAACAGCTCCTGCATTTCTTCCCATATATAGGTCTGAAAAGCTGATCTTACATTTTGAGTTCTCTATAAGACTGTGCCAGCGTGTGAAGCCTTGTGTGGCAAACAGCAGGCGATTAGGACATGGCTATTCATTCTTCCCCCCAAAACCAGAACTAGAAGGCAAGCAGTGAATTAGCAGGTAGAAGATTTAAACCGAAGAGAAGCATCTTTTTACCCCATGGGCATCTATGGGGCCCATTGCTGCAGGAAGTTGTGGGTACCAGGAATTGAGAGGAATTAAAAAAGCAATTTGACAAATGTATTGAATGAAAATCCATTAGCAACTATGAAAAATAAATATACACCTCCTTTACCAGAAACTGCTGGAAGGAAATGCTGGGGGAAGTGAAACTGGAGGCTTGACTAGCTTTTAATAACTCATCTTTAAACATGCACTGCAAATCATGTGAGAGACAGAAATCCTGGGATAGCTGGATCTTAAACCTTATAGCTGCTCTTAAATTTCTGTGTCTAAAAGGCATTACCTTTCCTCAGCCCCTATCAATACTTCCTTCTTAGAATCATAGAACAGTTTTGGCTGGAAGAGACCTTCAAGATCATGGAGTCCAAGCTTTTCCTTGCCCTATCAGCACTACTAAACCCTGACCCCCAGTGCAACACCTACCCTTCTCTACAACTCCTGAAGGGATGGGAATTCAACCCCCTCCCTGGGCAGCTGTTCCAGTGCCTGACAGCCCTTTCAGGAAAGAAATTCCTTCTGACATCCAGCCTGAACCTCCTCTGGTGCAGCTTCAGGTCATTTCCCCTCATCCTATCACTCTATCTTCTTTGAGTAATTCTGCTAGCAACGGTCTTTAAACCAAACGATGACATATTTACTAGGCAATGCTCTCCATTTGTATCTCGTGTGCTGTAGCCTCTGTTGCTAGCAACCTTCTCTTTGACAGAGTTTTTACAGAGATATTGGTAGACCTTTCAGAGAGTTCTTGGACACACTCATCCTCTGCCATTCCTCATTTTAAGTTTTTCACCTAAAATAAGTGGAAGGTTGTTATGAAAATCCATGTTGACGCCTTGTGTGCCGTGCTAACAGCTATGCAATACAGCTAATTGCACACAATCGTTCTGAAGTCACTGAGTCTCCTGCCTCCATTGACATGGCAAGGTCATTTCGGGGAAATTCAAATTACTGTCATCATCAGACTTGCGAGGGACAGAGAGAGTCTGGGTTTGGCTTTAGATGTAGAATACCTTGCAAAAAGCATCTCTGAAAGGCATTCCTGCACAATGCCTCTGCCTGCGACCCTCTGATGTTAAAGTGCTGTCTTTCACTACTTGAGCAGCACTAGGGTATGCGCTCTAGCAGTTTCTCCTAACTGGTCTTGGGTGAGCACCTCATGAAATCACTTTGTGTAAAAGACAGACAGGCAATTCCTTCAAGGCAGCCTTGTGTGTTTTAGCATTTCTAGTCGCTTTGGGTCATTGCCCAAGGAGTAAACGCTGTCCATGACATGAAGCCTCTACGTTTGAAATCTCTCCTCAAAGGAGGCTGCCTGCTCCTTTTATTTTCCAAATGTTTTTTCAGCAGTACCTGGGAGGGATGGGAAGAGGCACTGGCAGAGAGAAAGAAGTGACAAACTCCCATCTCTCAGCCCCTTTTCATATGTCCCCAGAAACTGCTATTCATGTGGGGAATCCTCCTGGAAAGAGCCTTTTCTGAGCTTTTCTTTTGTTCAGAAAGCAATTGAGAGGCAGCATCAAACTCACAGGTCTGCCTAGTAAATGCATATACAGTTCAAGATTAGATCAGGAGAGGGGATGGACTGCACAGATCTAGGACACAGCCGCTAATTGACTGTCAAAGAGGGTACATTTTTTCTTAAATGAGGAAACATTTAAGATCCACAAAAGATTGCAGACTGAGGGCTTCAGCCTGCAGCTACGTCTCTTTTTCCAGGCAGTGCAATCCTCCTGTGGGATATTCTCTGGAGAGCTGAGTACAGCTCTGCCGAGCCCAAAGTCACCGCGAGTGGCTCTTAATTGCTGATTTAACTCTGGAGCTGGCTACTCTGCACAGGTGCAGGTTTTGCCCTTGGCAAACACCAGGATATAAGTGACACAGGAACGATGACTTCTGTGACTTCTCTTAGTGACTTGCATCTGAGAAGATGCATTTTTGGAATTAGAACTGTTTTCTTTCATGGCCTCCAAAATAAAATGCTTTAACTCTTTGATTCAAATCGACTTTTAATTCTGAATGCTCCCTGCAATGCTCAGTCACCAACACCTCGGGCTTGTGGAGAGGTTAAGCTCCAGATGGACTTTTTCTTTTGATTTTGACCCAACTCTGACTTAAGAGCAAATTGCCAGAAGGGGATCAATCAAACAGAGATATTAACAGTCAAGTCAAAGTGAAACAAGGATGCACTTATCACAGAAGGTGTTGTCCACAACATTTCCACAGCTTTGCCCAAAACAAGGGGTCACTTTTGCTATTTTGGAGCTTCTCTTCAAATGTGTGAAGAGCAATATTGACATACAAAGAATTAGCAGCTGAGGTTACAAAGAGAGCTGTGTGCCTGCAGAATCCTGTCTCAGGGACCTCACTGTAGTACCGGTCCTTTGATATCCATGGAAATGTGGATTCCCAGGAATTGTAAGTAGCCCTGTGGGCAAATTTATCTTATAACACTTGGGAAAAATAAAAGGCATCCAGCATGAGGTCATCAGTTCCTACTGGAGGAACAATTGACAAAACACGGTTTGAAGAGACAGAATTCGCTTGAAATCCCTCTACATCTGGAGCTC
Organism: Upupa epops; assembly: GCA_013397515.1. NCBI lineage: Eukaryota > Metazoa > Chordata > Aves > Bucerotiformes > Upupidae > Upupa > Upupa epops. Next base: position 25,713 of record VZRI01008223.1, read on the forward strand.
ACTTCTCATGTTACCGGAGTCCTCAGCGCTCAGAACAGTGAACCATTAGTGGCTGAAAGAGCAGCACAACATCTGTATAATGCATGAAATGTCTGGAAGTGTCTGACTCTCTGGGAATCAGCTGAGGCTTTCAATTGATGCTTTAATTGTGGTAATTGAAGTTTGCAGCACTGGCACATCCTAGCTCAGTAATTAGATGGATTACAATCTTTCTTGTTTGGCAGCATTCTTTAAACAAGCTTCAGTTTTTCTTATAGTCAACACTCTAGCAGAGATAAATGTCACATCAGTTCGGAGTGAAAAGTAATTTAAGGAAAGACTCAAATTTATCTTCACCGAGTCACAAACAGGAGATATTTGAAAGACAGGACAATGGCCCTTTCTATCTTAAAAGAATGGCCCATTTCTCACATATAAAGGCTGGCTTGTGCAGGGAATCTATGGGTGTGCCTTCCCTGAAATCACTGAAGCTAAACCTGCTTATAATATTTCAGGATCTGGACTGTGTTTTAATGAATGGGTGAAACTCTGGTAAATGGAAGTGGGTAGGGAAAGGAGAAAAAGGAGAATTCCAAGGAAGAAAAATACAACGCCTAGCACTTAGCAAGGTAGGGTTTGTCTACTGTTTTGGTAAACTTATGGCCAATGAAAAAGAAAAAGAAGCCATGAAGAAAGGTTCTGTGCTGGAATCAATTGAAGTGAGATTAAATGAAGGCAGCATAGACCAGGAACCAGCCCCTCTCCATAGAAGAATGGGAGACATGCTCTCCTGTCACGTACACCCAAATCTTACTTCTCTAAACCATTCTCACTCTTCCAATCACGTGAGCTTTGTTTAGAGGGAATTTAGTAGCTGCTATCATCATTATGCCTTTATTATAGATTTTACATCATGCTTGGTTCCCCCACCCCTGAATACAGCTTTGCAGTGCAACACCCCCCCTAACTTTTGCCTCGGTAGACTGGAAAACCTGTTACCTCGGGTGTGAGCTGGTGGGTCCCATTTCAGTGACATTTATGAAGCACACAGATATTGAAATCTGAATCACTGAAACCTTGACCTAGTACCCATTGCCATCAGCAAATGACCCTACTGACACTGACAGCCAGGATGTCAGTGTTCAGCAAAGGCTCCCAAGTGAAAAACATCCCAGAGGACATGTTTGATTTTCTCTATAACTTGCAAGGTGCTTAGGTACTTAAGTGATCAGAATAAATAAAAAACGAATGAAAAAGCCAGAGACATAAAGAGAGAACAGATGAAGACTCTTTTTCATTGCAGCAAATATCTTAGAAAGTCTGGGTTGTATTTCCAACTTTGCCACAAGCTGCTTGCTGTCTGACCCCAGGAAAGTCCCTTAAAGGTCATTTCCATTCTGAAAACCATCTAGCTGAAAACAGCAGCACCTTTCTCAGCAGATCTACTTTCCTGAGTAGTCATAGTGCCTTCATTTCATGAAAAAAACAATAATTTTAAAAAGCTTTGTTTCTTTCTCTTTCAAATAGATGAGCTCAGCTGTAGGCTTCCTGCTTGCTCCACAGGAAAAATAGCTCTATCCTTGCAGCCTCAACATCACAGGCTGTTCGAGCAAGGTCCCTGTGGACTTTCTGACTTGCACAACGTCTGGGGCAAAATATGCTTGTATTTCCAGGAACAAACGAGTGTAAACTCATTTATTTGAAAGACTGCAGCACCTCTAAACACCAGGGCAGTGGTTTACCAGAAAAAGCTCCAAGTGAGAACGCACGGGCATAAAGCATAGGAACTACTTTTAAGATCAAGTTTAATCAGTTCATAAAAAGGATTATATAATGTGATTGCCTGCACACAAGAGACCCCTTTCAGGTCTGCACTCTTTAGTTGCAGAATATATCTTAAGTCTAAGAGATCAATCGATGCTAATGACCCTTCAGAGATTTGACCCTGTATGGGAGATGTAGTTTAAACCAAATGCTTTAGCTGTACATCCCCTTCTGTCCTACCACACATTCAGTGAGGTAGCATTTAGGAGGATGTTGATAATATAGTAGTGTAGCGTTAGGACAGGGATATTCTGAGTTAAATAAAACCCTGCTGGCAGGTCTCGTTTGCATGCCACAGTCCTCACACATTTGGGAGGGCTCCAAGGGAATACAGTGCAAAAGAACATCTTCAGTGGAGCTACAGCATGAAACACTGGACTAAAACTATCTGCTCTCTGAGAAGCAAGGACTAGAATGATGGATGAAGACACCCACAGTGGCCTTTCATGATCACCCCCATGTTCTGTGAGGGACGTATAAAGCCTGATTGACACATGATGATTTCACATACCTCTTCTCCTTATGACCTCATGCTGAAGAGGGACCTCAAGAACTAATTTAAAGCAGTGGGGCTTATCAACTTGTACTCAGTGCCATGTAAGTCATACATTTATCTGTACAGTTTTGAGGTCACCACTGACTCAGAGCAGCATAGACACATGCACTTAGCACTGCATCTGCACTAATAATCGATGACTTGGGTGGCTCAGGTCTGGATCTCTCATCACCTGCTGCAGTTTATGCCCAAAATCCACCCACAGGTAATGGTGAATTGACTGTACTACTACATAACTTCCACATGTACTGTGGCCAGTGGCCACAGATACATACAAGTCACTTGACAAAAAGCTTGACATGATCCCAGCAACAAGTATTTGCAGCCTAGAAAGCCAACTTTATCCCGTCCCACATCAAAAGAATCATGATGAGCAGGTTGAGGGGGAGGAATTGTCCTCTCTGCTCCCTGGTACCACCCCACTTGACATACTGTGCTCAGCTCCAGGACCCCAACCAGAGTCCTTCTTGAGTGGGTCCAGAGGAGGCCACAAAAATGATCAGGGGTCTGAAGCCCTTCTCCAGTGAAGACAAGCTGAGAGAGCTGAGGCGGCTGTTCAGCTTGGAGAAGAGAAGGCTCCAGGGAAACTTCGCAGCTAACTTCCAACACCTAGTGGGTGCCTAGAGGAAAGTGGAGAGGGAATGTTCACAAGTGTGTATAGTGGCAGGATAAGGGGGAAAGGCTTTACATTGAAAAATATTTATTTTGATTAAAGAAATTATTCACTGTGGGGATGGTGAGAATACCCCAGCAGGTTGCTGAGAAAGGTGGTAGATGCCCTAGTGTTCAAAGGCACTAGGGATGGGGCTATGAGCAGCCTGATCTAGAGGAAGGTGTCCCTGCCATAGGCAGGGGAGTCAGAACTATATGATCTGTAAGGTCTCTCCCAGTACAAACCATTTTAAGCTTCTATGATACAGAAACTCCACATAGAGACAAGACAGACTTTCAGTGGGTGCAGAAGACATAGCTGAGCAATGTAGAACTGCCAGCAGCTGCCATTCGCTTTTCCATAGTCATCCACTGCTGTGTTATACAAAGAGGACCTTGTGATCCCATTGACAGCTTGACTGTCCTGTTCACAAGCTCACTTCTGCCTTCCCCAGGCTGGACCTTTGAGCCATACAACTTGTGAAAGACCGTTTTAAAGTTCCTTCTCAAAGCTCAGGATCTCATCACCCAGGAACACGGTTGGAGATTGTTTAAAGAGACAGTGACCTGCAGGAGACAGTAAGTACCATCTGCAAGGAGTTGCACTGACTCCTGCATCAAGTTCCAAGGGTCTTTTCCAACCACAGTGATTCTGTAATGACAGAAGTATGGAGCATAGATCGAGTGATGAATGGTTATCATTGCTTCTTGAGTTGGGGGATTTTGCATAGGTAAGACAGAGTCTTGCTGAAGCTTCTGAGGGAAGGATATTGCAAAGCATATTCCCCAAAGCACTCAGCTTCCTACACCTCACTCAGGTAGCACAAAAGCTGTACAGAGCAGACATAAGCTGAGTCTTTAGAGGTCTGCAAATGGCATAGAATTAGATGGCAGGGTTGTACCAAGAATAGATGATGCTCCCTGTGGGACCATTGCAATTGCTCTTTGAATCTGCTGAAGGGTAGCTGGAGGTCAGAGTGCTGGAAGCCCAGCACAGCATTATATTTTTGGTACATTAAACAGAAATGTGCTGCAGCAATTTCCTTCCTCTTTGGATCCTGTCTCATGCCACCATATAAATAATAGGGTTGCTACTTAACACATCTTTTATGTATAATTTTGAGGGGGGCTGTAGTATTCCTCGGTAAATAAGATACTACTCATGGATCTCACTTGTGCATAGGTATGAGTCTGATTACAGCAGGATAGGAAGCATACAATGACCATTTTAGCTTTAATTTAAAGTACAAGGGAAAAAATGGTGCTTTCAGCCTGACATGAGTTAATTCATTGTAATCTGTGGAATTTAAGTGGAAAAGGTCACTCACACAGAAAAGAAACTAATCATCATTTTACTGAGATTGGTCATCTAAGAGGCAAACATCAAACCTAAGGCAGTTTTCCAGGCTTCATACTCAGTGGAAAGAGGAGGCAACGCTCAGTGTGGGCAGGAACAGGGACCTTCTGAAGACAACTTTTCCTGCTGACTGCAGGAGGGGTTCAGATTTAGTTAAAATGCTTGGCTTTTATGCAATTGTGGTTTTAAGAGTCAAAACTTCCTGCAAACATTTAGTACCTGAAACATTTAGGAGTTATGTGTAAGGTGCTCCTTTGTTTGAGCTTCCTTCCCATTTCAGTTGATACTTACTGCCAAAGTTAGAACATCTTAGACCAGAGAGGAATAAAGGGCAACATCTTTGCGGTTCTCTGAACAAACACACGTATGGTGGGTCCCTTTCCCCTTCATCTGTAAGAAAATTAGGGGTCATTAATGCATTCAAGAGAGGAAACCAGTCCTGAATTTCAGCAGGACACTCTTCAATACCTGGCACTGTGATCTATTGTTGGGTGTAAGCCCTGCTTAACAGACTACAGATAGGAACCATAAAGCAAGCAGACACTCTTGGGTTTCTGTATCCTCAGAAGTGTGACTGAAAAGCAGTGACTGGTTCACTGCACTATTGTTCAAAGATTAAGGCAAACAGAACAAAGCAGCAGCAAGCTCATCAGGTCCATCAGAGAAGATGCTCTTTCCACAGCGTGCTTCTGAGTGGTTTGTCTGAGCTCGCTTTAAAAGATTCATGCTGAGGGGGCTGTACCAGCTCTTTGGGGAGTTTGTATCAGTCTAATAATAGATCTTCCTCTCAGAAAAAGTTCCTTGGTGTTTGCCCTGTTATGCTTTGCATGGTCTTATCAAGTTGTTACAGTCACCTCTTAGATAATTCCAATAACCTTTCTTTCCTTCAGCCCTGGACTTCGCAGACTCACAGACAGGATTCACTTCTTCAGATGGAGAGCATTTTAAACTTCTGCTGCTTACAAGACTGCAAAGACGTCGTGATACAAGAACTGAAGATGTGAACTCAGTCTCATGTGAATAATGGACACATGGATTGCTGTTCCAGACAAGTGTCATCCACACATGAACATTAGCTGGAGGAGTAAAACACAGCTTCTCAGGTGCCTCCAGCTACAGACATGTTCTCTGAGTGATCTGCCCACATGACTTCCCTGCACTAGGGATGGTTTTTTCATAGCTTTTTTTCCTTGAAGTCATTTCTGTCATTGCTGTTGTAACCTACATGTCCAGCATGAATGTTTCGTCATAGATGAAGTCACTGCAAACAAGCCTCCATTCCCTAGAGCGTTAATCATCCCCAATTTGGTTTGTTGTTTGATACTCATTTAAAGGAAACAAGGAGCCATAGCACTTGCCATCTCAAAGCAAACACATTCCCATGAGTGGCAAATGTTTTTGTTAAAAAGACATCCACGGTTAAAATCAGAGGTAAGATTTCAGAGAGGTGGGGCAGCTGGTTTTCATTAATAAAAATCAAATTAACTTTGAAAGAGGAAGCAAGGGAAAGCAAAGCAGATTGAAAAGGCTCCTAGGTATCAAAACACAATGAAAAAGATGTAGAAATGTAACTGGAGCGATCAAAACCTAGCATTTTTCATTTGAAGCGTTTGCTGATGTGATGCATTTAACACAGTTCTTACCACCAGGAAAGTTGGAACTTACAGAAAGCAGGTAGGGAAAGCAATCACACGAGGAAATACCTAGTAGCTTTAGAAAGTCACAGACCCATGTGTTCTTCCTCTGTCCCTCTACCTCAATTGTGTCTGTTGTTTTTCTCACAGAACTGAAATTCTCTTTGCTTTCTGCTCATGATATTGGCTGAGGTAAATGTCATGCTCCCTGTGCTGAAAGCAGAGGTGTCCCACTCAGCAGCGCACTGGATCAGTGCCTCAATAATCCTAAATTCATTGTCTCTTCTGAGGTGCAGTTTTTAATCCCACAAACCATCATACCTTGTTTTTAATTTCCACCACAGGAAAGTTTTCTGCTCTTCCTTACTCTAGGATCTCTGAACAGGCTCTCCTGCAGTCAGAGCAGCAAAAAGAGTGTACTCTTTGCATTCTACTTTTATTGACAGCTGAGCCTGGTGCCACTCTTCCTCTGATAATGGGGAAGATAAGGCTCTTGATGCCAATCACTTACTCTACACAGGAGATACAACCTTCCTCTGACAAATATTTGACTACCCTTTCTCCCAGCCATATATCTCAGTGAGCCACTACAAAACCCTATGGGCTACCAGATCCATGTGACATTTCAGGGTGAGGACTTTTATTTTAAGGAAGGGTAGGGAATAAAGGAAACCAAATTACGAGGTAGCCGTTCAGCTGGCAGGAATTAACAAAGCTCCACTGAAATCAGGAGCTGCATTATTTTTACTTCAGTGAAGAATTAGATCACAGAAGTTTATAACTCTAGAACCTGTCCTGGTAAAAAACTTTAGTATTGAGAATTGATTCAATCAGGCAATGATTTGGCATCAAGTTCAGACGCTTCATGTGATCGATATAGGAAAAGTTATATGGACATGAAGTCAGTGCACAGCAGTGTTTGCAGTGGCTTTAGTGCACCTCCTTCATCTTTGGCAAAGACCTGAGTTTACACAGATGAGCTCTTTACTGACTTCATACGAATATCTTGATCTCAGCTTGACTGGCAACCTTTTCTATGGAGATCACCCCTGGAGGTTGAAAGCAAAGCAGAAATTTCTTCAGAAACAAAAGTTGGGCAGAAGGGCAGCTGGTGGGAAACACTGAGAAGACAAACTGAATGGCTGTTTGTTCAGTGGGGACCACAGTGACCAGTGTCTAGAGTGAGGTACCAACTGGGGACAGTGTGCCTTGGCATAAGCCAAGTTAAAACTGGCCAGGATGAATGTCCTTGGCATATTCCCAGACTACTAATGTTGACAAAGGAAGCAGGACTTGAGGTCTATACACAAGTGCACCATGTGTGTAGAGGTTGCTACCTGAAACAGGTCAGAAAGTACCAGATACATGTGGCTGTGCCTTAGAAACCAGCTGTCCCCATGGCTCTTTGGCCATGACATGTTCCTATGTCTGGGAAAGGGGGCCAGTGTAGATTCAAAGTGAGAGGTACTATCCAAAATTGCAGAGAAGGAACTGACTAACAAGGAGATGACACTGGCCTGTGCAGAAAGGGGAACTGTTGGGCTGTAGAGAGTATTTCTGGAGTTCCTCAAGGAGCAGTCTCAGGGCTGATGTGACAATAATGTCATTAATAGCATTACCACAAATAAAAAAGGCTGCTGTAAATGGAATTTGCTGGTGATAAGTTTAAATGATCCATTTTTATCAATGCAGACAGGGATGAAGAAATCATGCAGAAAGCACCAGATCATGTCAGTGATGGGAGCCAAGTGAATGTCTTTCAACAGGGAGAATAAGTCAATGAGAAAGAGATATGTGGGTCACTGGTGTGAGTATGCTAACACAAAGAAGCAGTAATACAGATCCGCTGAGTTTCTTGCTTGGCAGTCTGAAGGAATAGAGGATCTGATCAGATAACTTGTCCTCAGCAACACCACATCAGTTAAGGGCTGACCTGACTTGCAAAGTCATCGATCCGAAACAGAACTGGGGGTAACAGTGTGTAACTGAACATTCCTGAACCAACCTTCTTCGTTTTATATGAAGAAGTGCTGGCAGTGACATAAAGCAATAGCTCATTAGAATCAGAGTATTTCAGGTTGGAAAAGACCCTTTGGATCATCATTACTGTGTAGAGATTGCAACTAAACAAGGACTCAGGCTCATCCCTCTTGTTCTGATGACTTTTTGGCCTTATTCAGTATGTGCAATACTTCCTTCCTTTTCCAGGACCAGCTCAGATCAAAGTAGGCCACAGGCACAGGGCAGTGTCCTGTGAGCACTTGGGAGGGACACTGCAGCCAGGAGTGTCCACTCCTCAGTCTGGGATAGGCTGGCAGGTACAGGAGAAGGAATGAGTCACCTGAGATGGTCAGACAAGCCCCTCTGACCTTCCTGATGGCCCCAGCAAGCTGACACAGCACAGTCAGAGAGTCAGAAAAGAGAAAATGATGCTCCCTTTCTGCCTGTTAGGGTGTCTCTGAAAGCCATTGCTAGGGCTACCAAGAGGCTGAATCCCAGGAACACCTCCCAGGTGTCCATCACTAATCCTCTCTGTCTGGGCTGTCAGACCCATTAGCATCCTCACAGGGGTCAAAAAATCAAAATTTAGCCAAGCAGCAGCAAATCCCAGGCTACCCACTTGACCAATTTATCCTGCTAGCCTGACACGCATGTGTTGCAGGGTTGGGCGTTTGGAAACCCTTGCTGATATCACCCAACACATCCATTTGGAATGCAAGAGACACACACTCAGACAAATGTACTCTCTGGGAGAAATACAGCTCTGCCAGGTTTGCAGGAGCCTCCATCCTGAGACAGAGCCACAAAGCCACACCGGTAGTCTCCCATCACACAGAATAAATTGCAGTTTTGGATCACAGCCCTTGGGCATTAGGACAAGCCAGCAGATCCAGCCCTGGAGTGTTTTCCCTGAAGGTTATGAAATGCAGAGAGATTGGATTTAGTCCACACAGTAGGACTTTTCTAGGCACCACCTTTAGTGGGGGATTTTTTAAGCAAATTTTTTAAAGTATAATTTTTGGGGGTGATTCACACCAGCCTTTTCAGAGGCAGCAATGCATCTGCAGTAAGAAATTGAAGGCACCGTGATCTACAGGCTGAAATTTGCAGAAGCAAAGGGAAATTAATCCAAGATGCATTGATTTCCCACTCGCCACTGCTTCTTGTGAGCAAGACAAATAAGCCTGAGCAGTTAACATCTCCCTGCTTGAATAAATGAAATTGCCCCTTATAAGGGTAGAGCTTCCACTCAGAGCGACAGTGGAAAAAACAAACGTTCCACAGTACTGCTGGACACAACTGCTAATGTTTCTTTGGCTCAGGATTTTCAATCAATCCATTAAATCAACAGAGACACTCTTGAAAGTTCCCTTTTAGAAACACAACCTCGATCTTAAGAAATTAAAACATAAACGTTTGATTCAGGCCATTCCCAGTAACGACGTTATCAAAACTAAAAACATCTACAGTGCTGGTAAATTTATTACTCAGAGTCTACTGGTCTGGTTTCTTGTCAGCCTACAGAGGTTTTGTGTTGGTTGGGGTTATTTTCCTTTGTGACAGCAGAGTTAACATTTTCTTTCTTCAATGCTTCATTAGCTCCTCTTAGTCATGCGATTTCCCCCATTTTATTTCGTGTAAATCAAATTACTCACCAGTTTTGTAACGCCAGGAGTGTGCCAAGAGCCTTCTATAAAAAGTAATAGAACCTCAAATTGATTCTTATGCAGGCATTATAATCTGTTGGGGAACTACTCATAAAAGGTATATAAAGTTAAATGCTCTTACAAGGACTTGGGAGGGATTTTAGCAGGATTAGATTCTCCAGTACGTGGTTGAGGTAAGTTAGTCAGGAAACATTTTCCAAGCCAGGGGATTTTTGCCTCACTAGATCTTTTCTTTCTTCCTTTCGGCAAGTGTGTTTAATCGTACTCTCTCTTCAGTGCCCTGGTTCATCTGCTACGTGTTCCCCTCTTGAAAAGACGTGCCAAAAGCAGAATATTCTGTTTATTCATTAGAACAGCCAGGTGAAGCCCAAGCCATTTACAGCTGTGCCTGTGAGCATCCTCCTACCGCTTCTGAGACCGAAATGACAGCAGAAGTAAGCAGTGGACTTGACTTTGACTGCACAAGAGAGGTGTTGGGAGAGATTTGCACTCACTAACAGCCATGGACAACAAACATGCCTGTGACAGGTGAAAAAGGGGCCAAAACCCAGAAACAGGGTGCTAGGACTCTCGTGATAGATGACCACTCATAGTCCGAGTATCTTTCCACTTAGACCTACTGAGGCCAAGTTCCTCCTTGCACATGAGGGGTGCAGAGCAGAGAGGTGCAACACAGAGGGAGAAGGTTGTAAGGATCAGTGCATTGAACAGCCTTGTAAATCACAGTTATGGGGTCTGGTTTTCGGTTATCAATCCTATTATACCAGGTGGCTGGGACTCAGATGGATGTGTGTCCTTGTATAGGGGCACAATTCATTATCGTTCCATTTCATCAATGCTCTCTATCCTAACGTTATGGCACAAACACTAACCACAAACCACTCCAATAAACAACACTAAAGCAGTGAAAAGGCAAGCGGCTGGGTGCTGAGTGAGCAGACAAGGAAAACAAGAGTAAATCATACCTAGCAATCCTTCAGAGGTCTTCCCCAAGCAGGATCAATGAATAACAAGTTAGTCTTCTGAACGGAAGGAATTTCTTCCAGGACACACAGACAGCATCATCTGAGATTTCTCAGAACTAGCAAACCTAGTGACTTGTAGGATTGTCTTGTATATGCTGACAGCAATGAGAGAGGGGGTCTTACAACAGGCAGGCTAACTCAGGGTGCAAGCAGTATCAGGATGATGAGGCACAGAAGGAGCATCTGCGAGGAACTTAAAATAAAGAGAAAACAGCTGATCAAGATCTCAGGAGAAAGTTGGTCCCAATTTTACTAAAAAGTTTTCACCTGCAACTAATGCCCTTCCCTGCAAAAGTCTTTTGGTTTTAACAGAAAGAAAGATGGTCTTTGACAAGATCAATGCTCGTGGCAGGGAGAGCACTAATTAGCCAGTGGGCACGCCAGGGAGTAGAGCTGTGGTTAGTTGTGAAGTTCAACACTTCTTGCTAAATTCTCTGCCAGTCTGAAGCCAGGTAGGATGCATCGCCAGAAGCAGTCTTTTCTCACAGTATCACCCTTTCATCCCTGTCTGATGATGAGAACTAGGGTTTTAAAATGATCTTCCAGTTTTTAGCCACAGAGTTGAGTTTTCCCTCTCCTTCTGGATTGAATTTTCACCAGTTTAGCCAGTAATGAAACCAACTGCGGCTAACATACTGGCGTGAACTGGTGAGCCTTCAGTACAGGATGTACTCCAGCCCTTTCTCCCAAGGACTCCACGGAGACAATTCAAGGAGAAAAAAAAGTTATGAAGAGGTTTCAACATTTTCTACCCCTGTGATTTGTTCTTGAAGTGCACACACTGGCGTAAGAGCAATCTGGAGCCAAGCACCTGACACATCTCTAATTAGCATTGTTCTTGCAGCTTTACTTTGGTTTTCTCCCCTGTGAAATCATTCTTCCTGAGTCAGAACACTCATTGCATCTTAAAGCTGCTTCTGCTGCGCTTGTTCAGTATTTGTTTCTACCTGTTCACATCTGAACACCCTTGTAATGGGTGGAGGTAGCTGTTCTTTCAGTCCAGAGGAAATGTTCAGCTAACGTTTCATTCCTCTCACTCATCCTTTTACAAGAGAGCAGCAGGCTGGAAGGAACGTTGTAGGAGGGGAATGCTGAGCCAGGCTCGCTCCTTGCACCAATCACACATGCACAATCCTTCTGGACTTTGAGATTTCGTGTTGTCCTTCTGACTCTTTTTACCCACATAAACCTTCTCTGTAAGAACCTGATCCAGCACCAGTATTGTCTCCTGGGAATCACAGCCACCCCAGAAGCCCCATTTTTGTGAGAACGGAACATAACAGAGCTGCTGCTGGCTTAGAGTCAGCATCACCACCAGGCTGGAAAGAAATGTGGTGGCATAGGAAGGGATGAGGACACTGCCAATTTGCTAAAGAGAGGCTCAGTTGCAAAAGGCTAGGAGCTGCCCGTGCTGATGCATTGCTGCCAGGCCCTGGTCCAGAGGGGAAAAGCTCCATTTACACCTATCCACCACCGACTAAACAAGGCTTTTCTTTCCCCCTACGAGATGTATCTCTCCACTTGTAGGGGAGATGGAAAACATGAGTGCTTTTGTTGAGAGCTGATAGTCTTATTTGGGCCTCTCTGGGGGGTGATGCTTAAAATCTGGTTTAGAGGTGGGACAGTGGGAACTTGTGGAGCAGACTAGCATCCTGCATCACACTTGTCGGTGTCTGGGAAAACCAGGAGTTTGTGTCCTACAGGGACTGCAGGTTTCTATGGAGTCAAAATAAGAAACCAAAGTAAAACAAGCCATTTCAGCCAGCATCTGATTTCCTTCCCCCTTCTTGGTGAAATAAGACGGATCATGATGTGGAATCGGACTGAGACCTGCAGAGACACACCGTAGCATGGGAGGTAGAGCAGGGAATTCTTTGCATTCTCTGTGCATGCTCCACTGATGGACACAGTTGTTTCACAGTATCTTACAGAGTCTCAATTAGAATTTCACTCTTGCTTTCTGCTCGGGATGCCTTTCCACCCAGCCTTGACACGACCACCAGCTGTGTCTGCTGCACTTCCCTTGCCATGGCACTCTGCGCCACCTGTACAGATAACAGCCAGGCTAAAGCAGCCAGAGGGCCAAAAGCTGCAGCAATCTGTGAATGCAGATCACACAGCTGAAGTCACAGGGTGAAGTTTACATGCACAATCCCCCTGAATCAGGAAAAGCAGGTGTTTGAACTGTCCTCCAGAAGGTCTAAAGGCTGTATGAGAACTGATTCTCATTCTAAAATGGTGTTAATCTGGCTTTGGGGAAGAGTTGGTAATGAAGCTATTGCAAAACAGGTAGCGCGGAGCTATTGTACAAGGGCCCATAGTCCCTTTTTATAAGAGGAGAGCCGTCTGCTTCCTTTATCCTCTGTATCCTGGGTTGCATGAATAAGGATAAGACCTGAGAACTTTGTAGGCCAAATTCTCTGCTGTGCTTTTGCAACTGCTGTGGAGCAACATTTGTTGAGATTCCACAGTGGCAGGAGGTTATCCAGTATTGCAGCATCCCAAACAATCCCTAGTTCCAGGAATGCACCAGGAGTGTGCTCTGAGCAAGCCCGTACCCTGCTTCTGCAACAGAGCCATGAGGGTCACTGAACTGAGGTTGCTGTGATTTGTTGCAGCGAGTCAAATTATCCATCTGGTGCAGTGGGTATGAGAGCTTTAAACTATTCACTCCTCATGAATACTGGCCAAAGTGAGGTCTGAACCCTGAAGTCCTACAAGCACTACAAAACATATTCCAAACTCCCTTTGAACTCACTACAGAAGATAGTTTTGAAGAGGAAGATGCAGAGATTTTCTCTCCTTTTTGTTGGAGGTCTGCAGATTGCATCTGTGGAGGGCAGGAAAATCTCCACTCTCCCTCACACAATCGAGAAAGGAGAGCTTCTCTTCTTCCCAACTTCTCTTAGTTCCCTGCCCTGCCATCAAATTTCTGTACTGCAACTTCAGCAGAAAAATGCCCTCAGATTCACCTTCACTGCCAACTGCTTCATACTCACCATCCCAAGAGGTTTTCTCCAGCAAAGATCAGGTTCCCCATAAGGACTCAGGAAGGGGGGTTACTCTGTGCCAGTCCAGTGCAGCTGTAAACAAAAGAAAATGCACCTGGAGCTGGGAACATCACAGGCAGCTCCAAGACTGGCTGTTTGCTTCAGCAGCAGCACCACCAGAAAGGCTGTAACGTGGGGTTTAGATGCTCTGTAATACAAGCACCACAGGAGAGCCTGGACACTAGCGCTACAGATTGAGGCTTTTTTTTCCTGGAGGATCTGAAGGTGTGAATCTACAGCCATCCCAACCAGGTGATCTTTGGGCCTCATGGAGACTTGATGATTAAGTTGTCATCCGTGGCAGAGAAATCTGAAATAGAATTAGATCAGCCTCTCCATTCTCTTTCTGCAGCCAGTTTCTTCCTACCAAACACCACACAGTGGTCTTCTCAGCTGATTTATACAGGACAGATGAAATATGGATCTACAGCTCTGTGGGTGGCTCTGGCAGTTTCACTGTGCTTGTCACCTTCCTGCCACATCCCATTCTCCCCTCACCCCTGCTCAGTGTGTGGGTAAGATACTTCCACAGTTAGCATGGGCCATTCTATTTGATAACTTAGAAGACTGATAAAAGTGATCGCGGGTAGGAATATCTTCAGCATCCACACAGTCCACCACAGTCAACTCCGATACAAATGTCAATTACACACATCATTCAGCTTCCTTGACTCAGATAACACACTTCTGGCATCATGAGTCTCAGAAGAGCATGATGCTCACTAGGCTCAGGCTCACCTTTGCCAGCTGGAGATGGCCTGTCAAGTCTACAAGCTCTGCTGAAGTGGCTGCTGAGTCACAAGGTCATTAGGAAGAGTTTGCCAGCACACCACACAGTGAGTCATATTTAATAGCCCATCTGCTGTCACACTTCATAAAATATTTCCTATTTCTCTTTCCCATTCGATTCCTAAGGAGCAAAGCAATCCTTGGTGGATATGAAACCACCAGAATTCATTCCTGCAAAGAAAAGAGCAGAGCCATAGCTGTCACCTTTTCCTCTAACCCCAAACGTCTGGTATTTCTTATCATTCTTGATGACATTTTAACAACGCTGGCTGCTGTTAGGGATCAGAATTAGGATTCCCAGTCACAAGCCACTGCCTTATTTTACTAGGCACTGTAAAGGCACAGCATAAAGCTGCACCCCAAATGGCTGCAGACTAAATGCACTCACAGGGCAATTCCCTCCTCACTCAGCATAGATTACCCTTTGGGACCAGGCGGTAACCAGACTTTCCAGAGACCTGCTCCTTCTGAATACCTAATGCCTCATTCTTTTACCTTTATTTGCATGCTCAGAACCAGCATAGAGCAATTACACACCAGTAGCTGTGTTATTTTATGCCTGTCTCTACATTATTTCATTTTTTGAAATGAAATCAAATGTGCTGCGTTTCTAGGGCTATCTAAGCAAAAACACAGACATTCTGCCTTCCCCCCACCCATTTTATGCTACGTCCATTAGTAATCCTGAAATGTAGTAGCTCCATTTTGTCTGTTGTCTGTTGAGGCTTTTTTTTCCTGGAGGATCTGAAGGGGCAGGCAGAAGAGATTATCGTGAATGAACCAATCATTCTCTGAGTTCATTAAATATGCCAGCAATTATTAATAATAAATGGCAACAGGGGGCCATTCCCCTGCTTCCCAAGAAGGCAACAATGCTCTTTAATAGCTGTACAGCCACCCCTTGAAAACAAACAATGAATCTGCTCCTTGGGGCTAGCTGTAAATTAGCTGGATCGGTGCTTTCCATCCCTCTTCCACTGTTTGTATTTAACAAGAGCTTTAAAGAGAAAGGATTTGTTTCCTGGTCAGTTAATATTATACTAACTTCACCTCTGCAAA
>VZRI01008223.1:48722-194643 GCA_013397515.1 Upupa epops
AGTTCCAGAAGGACACAGAGCTGCTGGAGGGTGTCCAGCATAGAGCAAAAAAGATGATGAAGGAAGTAGAACAACTCCATGATGAGGAAAGGCTGAGGAAGCTGGGTCTCTTGAGCTTGGAGAAGAGGAGGCTGAGGGGTGACTTCATTCATGTCTGTAAATACATGAGGGGTGGGTGTCAGGAGGATGGAGCCAGGCTCTTCTCATTGTCATCTGGTGCTAGGACAAGGGGCACTGGGTGCCAGCTGGAACAGAGGAGGTTCCATATCAATATCAGAAGGAACTTCTTCCCAGTGAGGGTGACAGAGCACTGGAACAGGCTGCCTAGGGGGGTTGTGGTGGTTACTTCTCTGGAGATGTTCCAGACACGCTTGGATATGTTCCTGTGCAACTTGGTCTGGGTGATCGTGCTGTGTCCCTTCCGATCCCTAATGATTCTATGATTCTATGATCCAAGCTAGGATGCCATTGGCCTTCCAGGCTACCTGGGCACCTTACTGGATCCTGATCAGTTGGTTGTCAACCACTCCTGCCAGGTCCCTGTCAACCATTCATCTCCCAGTCTCTAGATTTGCAAGGGGTTATTGTGGCCAACATGTAGGACTCTGCACTTGGCCTCGTTAAACCTCATCCCATTGGCCTCTGCCCATTGACCCAGTCTGTCCAGATCTCTGCAGCATCTTCCTCCCCTCCAGGAGATTGACACTACCCCCCCAGTTTGGTGTCATCCACAAATTCATTAAGGGTAGATTTCATCCACTCATCCAGGCAGGAGAAATGTTATATCACAGTCTGTTTTCTACTTTCTCTATAAAATTCCGTATTTTACCCACCTTTATTACAACCACTCACTTTCATCTCCTTAAAAGCAAAATAACACTGCTCTGCTGACACTTTTCTCTCTTGCAGGTTTTGCCTGACTCTCAGACTTTCTCATTCCCCTCTATGGAGCTGTTCTGTTTCTGCAGCACTTGGGAGAGTCCCTGACAAACGCCTGCTACTTTTATTAAAATCTCACTCTTTCCCAACTAAGGATTTGTATGGCTCTTTATCCCACTCACACAACACAGCCCTTTGCACAGCCTGTGTTTATTTCTGTAAATGGGGATCTGAAGCTCTATCAAAAGGAAAATAGCAAAGAATCGCCTCCCTAGACGCACACAACCAATGGATAATTTTAGCCAGAGCAGAAGGAAAACCTGGCAGATGGAGTTCTCCTTCCTTTGAGGCATTTTGGCTAATTTACATCCTCATTTCAGACTCAAAGGCTCCCACTGAAATGTAGCCATGTGTTTCTTTTAAACAGGTAAATTTGATTAAAGGCTAGGCTTCTGGGGCACGATCCTGCCACCTCTGTACAATCAGTTCTTCCAAGGATAATGAGATTACTCACAGGAGTAAAGCGCTGCAGAACTAAACCCTAGAGTCTCACCAATTAATAGGAGAATTTTCTCCTCTTTTCCCCTCCTCCCCTTTCTTTATTGCCCTAAAAATGCCAGGGGAGCCTCAGAATTATAGCAATTATTGTAACAGAGAACAGGGCATAAAATGAACTGTTATTGCCTTTAAAAGAGCTGGAATCTCTTTACCTTTTGAGAGCAGGGCATAAAAACTCTGTATGCAAATGGATAAATATAAATGCAAATATAATCTACACCGGCAAAAGCTGCTTTTTTTCTGAGCTAAGGAAGCAGAAAGATAATCAGGCTCCCAACAGTAAATGGTGCTTAGTGCTTTGTAAGAGCTGTGGAAAAATGAACTAAGAGTTTACTCCCCATTGTCCTCTGGCTGGAGGAAGCAGGTGTGCCTCTATGGGTAGGTTGTTCATTGTTTGTCATGAATACTACAGGTAATCTCTGTGTATTTCAAGTGGTAGCAAACGTTGTCACCTGTTCCTGCTCAGGAATGCTCACTCCTTACAGAACACATGCACAAAGAGGTTTAACTGTGCTGCTTTGCTCAACTTTGATGGTTCATGTGGATTTGAAGAGGCAGTAAAACATTTGCTGGCAAACAGAGGCTTCCAAGCGGATGGAAGATGGCTGCATCCTTTGTTTACCAATGGACAGACTAAAGGAGAATTAAAAGGCAGGATTTCTTTTCAAAGGCCTTGCCTTGCAACAAATATCCCATGTAGGAAGCCTTTCCGGGAGATGCTTTCTCCCAGTTCAAGCAGGACAAGTGGGGATCAGACAGCTGATATTTTGTTAGCAGCAGAGGTCCCTGAAGAAGCATCTGCATCAATTTACACTGTAGCACTGAGAGAAATGGTGATTGAACACCCAGTAGGCTGAGGCATCCACCCTGAGTGAGTGCTGGACCAGCCAGAGCCACCTTAGTCCAGCACAGCTGAAGGAAAAGTGTGGGTGTGAGCACCACATTTTTGCATGTTCTTGGTTCCCATGGCCCAGAGTAACTGTGTTGAAGCCAAACCACTGAGTACCACTAATCACCATTACTTCAGTACTGGGAGAAAAAGAAATGAGATGCAGTGCACTCTGGTCTGGGTCAGAAGGGTAGCACATGGAGCTTTTGGAGGGACACTTGATGAACCCAAATTAGAAAAGAGAGAAAGGGGACAGAAGCATTAAGGTGTGTGCTGAGTTCCCAAGTTTAACCTGATACCTATGAGAAGATGATGAGAGTGAAGTCAACTTAATGAAAAAGAAAGTGAAGAAAACAAGACGTCATGGGGAAGGAAAGGAATTAAAATGACTCAGAGGATACTCAACTTCTTAAAATGCTGAATTAAAAGACCAATAATATTCAATTTCAGACAACGGTCCAGGCGAAAGGAAGAGTTCAGCAAAGGAGAGAGGTTTAAATCCTCCCAGAATGTGACACAATTTATTAGTAGAACAGAGAAGACATCAAAAAGTCCCTGGTGAAGCTAAAATTAAAGATGATTATTTTGCTGCAACATTCACAAAAGGACAACAGGGTAACAGCTGTTATGTTTCCCTTGACATACAAAGGTCAGAAAAGAGACATGAGCAGACAAACAAGAAATCAAAGCTGCTAGAGATGTGATTGTAGCAGTGGGATTGTTGCCAGCATTGAGAATCACGACAAACATTTAAGGAAAATTTGGCTGTAAAATAATGAGTCAGGAGAGAGCGATGAAAGTAGGATACAGCCAGGACCATGACTTCAGTGTTAAGGGGGAAGAAAAGCAAAGCACAGTGTATTTTATCTTGCACAGAATAATGTATCACTAGGCCAATGCTTATTATAGGAAGAAAACAATAGAGAAAATTAATTTAACCCAGAAACTTTCTACAAAGGCAATGAAAACCTTAGCAGATCCCTATTAGCACACAATCACAGTTTATGTTGGAAGGGTCTTTAAAGATCATGTAGTCCAATCCCCCTGCCAAGGACAGGGTCACCTTCCACTACATCAAGTTGCTTAAAGTCCCTCCGACCTGACCTTCAACACTTCCAGGAAGGAGCATTCACAGGTTCTTTGGGCAACCTGTTCCAGTGCCTTACCACTTCACTGCAAAAGCTTTTCTTTCTTATTTCCAAACTAAACCCACCCTCTGTTAGTTCAAAGCTATTACCCCATGTCATGTCACTTACAGGCCCTGGTTAAAAGTCTTTCTCCATCGTTCTTAAGAGAAAGTTGAGGGAAGATGGGTGCTTATAAAGGCAAACCCTCCTGATGCCAGCTGGCTCCATTGCATCCCAGGTGGAAGGCTGGCAGAGAACCAGTAGTGTGACAACCATTATATCAGGGAGAAGAGTGTCCAGGAAAACCACTGATGGGTGGCAGGGACACCACTGTGAAACGAGCATCTGTAAAGAAAGCTCAGACACAATACACAAGGGAGAAATGTTCTGGAACCAGAATGTCTCAGTCTGGCTCTCTGTGTGAGCTAATAAGCCTCTTGTGTCTGAAGCAAGCAGACAACAGGGTATGAACACAGCAAGGGAACCAGCTGGGACACAGTTGGCAAGGGGACCCATTTCTAGACACATGGGAAACCCTTACAAAAGCACATACACAGCAGGCAACTGGCTTTTGTATGAAGTCTTAGATCTTAGAAGAAAACTCTATGAGGGTGCTAAGGCACTGGAACAGGTGCCCAGAGATGTTGTGGATGTCCCCTCCCTAGAAGTGTTCAAGGCCAGATTGGTGGGGCTTTGGGCAACCTGGACAAACAAGACATGTCCCTGCCCATGGCAGGGGTGTTGGAAGTAGATGATCTCTAAGTGTCTTCCAACAGAAAACATTTTGTGATTCCATGATTCTATGGACTCAGATATAACGACCATGGAAGAAACAATCAACACATTGAAGTAAGTGAGAGCAAGACAGTTGTTACTGAGTATGAGATACAAAAACAGTACCTAACACTGTGAGCAGACTAGAGGGAAGACCTCTAGATGCATTCAAAATGCTACTGATTTCAGTGACGCTCCATTTCTCTGCTGGCATCAGTCTGAAATAAGCAGGATGAGCTGAAAAGTGCCAACATTTTAGTACCTCACTTTTCCCTGCAGCTGGGAAAACAAAGATCCAAAATAAGAGCAGCAGATCTCCAGAATACCCTCTTCATTTGATACCCTGAACAGGATAGACATGAATGGCTGGTGATAGGGTAAATCATAGTGAAAGCTCCAAAATCATCAACTAACTTTTTTAACAGTAGTTAGAGAAATTACTCACTGGTGAGTCACAGTTTCTATGGTCAGAAAGGGCCAGGGATGATGCTACTGGCTTCCTGCAAAACAGACAAATAAAGCCTTGCTTGGCACCAGGTTCTTTCTTCATCACTAGGACAAAAACCCTACTCTCACTTGACTTGAACCTCTCTTCAGATAGTCATAGAGAGGGAGAAGGTCCTCTTTGAGTCTCCTCTTCTCCAGATGATCCACCTGCATGTAGGTGTCTGTCACCTGATGATCCTTTCACAGTCAGTGGGGATATAGGCCATGTGGCCATGGAGCTGCATTTGCTTCATCCTAAACAAAGTGCCTGCGTTTGGCTGGGTGAATCACACCCTAAACTTCATTAAATCTGCTGACTGGAACCTCACTGGAAGCAAACAAGACACAGAGTTCTGACAAGTAGATTGAGATGTACTGTAGGCATCCAAAGCTGGGTGAGAAAAAAACCCCCATCCCAAGAATTCAAAGGCCCAAAGCAGCCTCATTATGTTTGTTAATCTCATTTATTCTGAGTGTAGATAAATCACACTAGGAATTAGGTATCATTTTTCTGTCTTCAGCTTCCGACCACTGACTTTGCAATGTCATTGCCTACTCAACTGAAGAGCTGTTCACAATTAAATTACTCTGCTGTTATGTTCTCTTTTTCTCTGGATCAACAGACCTTATTATGTGCTAGATCTATTATCACTGAAGACGGGATAATGATGTTGGATCAGATGAAATAGTTCCATTACCCAAGAAAGAAGGATCCAATAGAAGCTGTGAAGCAAACACTCTATGAAATGGGTTTGGTTTGCCACTTCTGTATCTTTTTGTCTCTCTCCAAAGGGAAAAAATTCCCTCCCACAAATCCCTTATACTTCCCAAAGCAATTATAAAAGTAGATAAACAAGAATGCTGATAGATAAAGCAGCAACTCCTGTCATGGGGAAGAAACGTGTCAGTAGCAAAGCAGCTTCACCTATTTGGGGAAGGCATTTGTAAAGGAATTTCCCTATTTGTTTAAACTGATGGACTGCTTGGATAGCTAACGGGGGTCATGCTCATAGTGCAGTGGAAGTTTGCCTCCACAAACAGAGCAGACAAAGGGAACAGCCATTAGATGTTATTCTTTCTCTCAATCTCAGAAGACAGTTTCTTCCTAGAGGCCAAAGATGAGCTTTACCGAGAAGCCAGTCCCACTGCATCTGCATCACAGAAGGAATTGGGAAACCTGCCTTGCACAAGTTGACATTGTTATCACACAAACCTACAGCCTGCTTGAGAACTGCCCCTCTGAATGTCCTCTTCATGCATAACTCACCTGGAAAGACGCGGCTTTCTTTTTCATTCATGCCTAACCCTCCTATTTTGCTGGAAGCATATTCCAAGAACATTCTTCTTTTTTATTTCACACTGGTGAAGGATGAAATGAGCAGCTCAAGGAACATAAGGTGAGACTTTGCTTAATAAAAACTGATGTCTGTGCTGCAGATTCTCTTCTCTCATTCCAGCTCTCTGGAGCACAGATCAGCATTTCTCAGAGCAGGATCCTGTTGTTAATGGTAACTACAGAGATACAGTGTTGGCAAAGACTTCAAGAGGCCATCCAGATCAGTTTCTGGGAGGATCAGGAATACCTAAACCATGTCTGACAAATTCTGATAGCAGATGCCTCAAAGGTGCTTTGATGCAGTCCTGAAGGTTGTGGTAGAACTGTGCCATGAGAACCCTGCTGAGACAGCAAGAGACTGGATGGCACATGTGTTTTGAGGATACAGTTCATACCAGCCCTGACTCTGGGAACTGCTTATTATCTTTCACAACCTAAGGGCTACCTTTACCTCCACCAGCTGAACCAATCCAGGAGCTCAAAGGGAAAGAGAAGGTGATGACACCTCCCCAGAGTGGCTTCTTAGTATGTACAAAGGCTTCCATAGGTAGAGAAGAAACCCAAGCAGCTCTGCTGACACTCGTAGCCCGAGCTGCAGGACAGTAAGGGAAGGGTATTTTGAGGCCTCACCTGGAGTACTGGGGGCAGTGCTGGGCTCCTTGGTTCAGAAAGGCATTGAGGGACTCAAGTGGGTCCAGAGGAGAGCAATGAGGATGGAGAAGGGACTGGACAGAAAGTGTGATGAGGAGATGCTGAGACAGCTGGGGTTGTTTAGAAGGTTGTTTTAGGTTGTTTAGAAGAGGAGACTCAAGGCAACCTTCTCCCTCTCTACAACTACTTGAAGGGGAGGCTGCGGTCAGGTAGGGGTCAGGCTCTTCTCCCAGGCAACCAGCAACAGAATATTTTGACAAGGCTGTAACACAGCCCAAGGACCATGGCCATGAGCAGTAAGCAGAGAGCACTGTTAGAATTTGCATACTGTAAGGATATGTTTACACAACTCCTTACATAAACCATGACCATACAGGCAAAGGAGACTACCTCTGACCAGAAATACCTGGAAAGAGAAACCAAAGGTAATGAGAAAGCCCATAATAGAAGGAAAACCCAGACAAGTCAACTATCCATTAACCTTACAGTCCACCAGGTAAAGTCCATTACCATCATCAGCCCATCTACAGTTGGGGCAAATCATGTCAAGACAGGTGGCATAGCTCTATCTCTGCAAGCAGGCTGTCTCTTATACTGTGCTGCTGCTTCAACAATTTGATCCTGAAGCAAAAGACCTGTTGCCATTTGAAACACCTGTCTCTCACAGGCAAAGGTGTCATCCATGTGCCAATCTCAGTTCTTAACACTTCACAAGACAAGAGGGCAGGGCCTGGAGCTTTACCAGGGGAGGGTTAGGTTGAATGTTAGGAAGCCCTCCCTCACAAAAAGGGTGATCAGACACTGGAATGGACTGCCCAGGGCAGTGGTGGAGTCCCCATCCCTGGAGGTGTTGAAGGACAGCCTGGCTGTGGCCCTTAGTGCCCTGGTCTGGCCGATGTGATGATGTTAGGTCCTGGGCTGGGGATGAGCTCAGAGGGCTTTTCCAGCCTCAATGATTCTGTGATTCTTTATATGTCTGAGGAACCACTGTCTAATGGGTACTTCTTTGGAGCTCTTTTTGAGCTCTTTCCAAAGCAGCTTCTTCACTGCTTCAAGCCCTGTGAGGAAACCTGGTCATTATAAAAGCAAAGTAAGAATCCAACAAAACTATGCCCCAGAGGCCTGAAACATCCCAATGTCTCCTCTTTTCTCTGACAAATCCCTTCTACATCAAACATCTATTGTCAGGCATGCCCAGGATATCCACATGATACTTCTATGCATGAGTAGGTTAACACCATTTCAGCCTTCCATCTAGTTCCTATCACATTGAGATCTGTACCACTGCGGTCATCAGATTTTCCCAAATGTTTGGAATTTAATGCATTAAAGGATCCTTTCAAATTCAAGTTATTGTGACAGTCCTCCTCGGTTTTAATAGTAGATATCTGACGCACTGTGCAAAAAAATGAACGCACAGAAAATAGCATCTCAGGTAAAGACTGAAAACTAACAACATCAAGGGAAAAAAAAGGCAGAACAAATCAGAATTAAAATCCTCCAGTCAATAATAATACTCGAGGATGGCTTAATTCCATGGCAATTGCATCAAAACTGCTCCTGTAAGAAATTAAAAACAGACTGATGTTTGTGAGCTTGGGGTCTGAATTCCACCAGCTACACTTGAAAAAGCATGAAACAACCAAAAAGCCCAAGCAACCCCAAAACCCACCAAAAAAACCACAGACCAACCCAAAGCCTAAACAAACAAACTCGGTGACTAAATTCTGGACAGAATTTGTTTCTGGCTATTGACAATTTGGAAGGCTTTCTAAGCACGACCACAATTATATTGAGTTCTTTTTTTCTGAATTCACCACCAGCACCGGGATGAGCTCTCTTCTCCTCTGCACATGTCACTGCTGTGTTCCCTTCTATTGGAAAAGCAACCTATTTGACTTCCTCCAAAGCTATTCCCATCCAGTCTTCCCAGTTCTTCCTCAGAACTAAACTGGGTTCTTGAAAGGTGAGATTAGGACAACACTTGTGAAGCAGAATTCCAGTAAGACATCTTTAAGTTCCCTTCTGCAAGTATTTCAACAATTGAAGCCCCCCTTCTCAAGCCCCGGCATTCAGTGAGTCCTTCCTGTCTCTGAAGAATGCTCTTACCCATTCACACTTCTTCCTTGTGCCAATTTATTACCCTAATTGCTGCAATCAACCCCCTTCCCTACAAACCTCACCAGCAGTAGCAGTGCCACAGATATGCAAACACAGAGGCTGTTCTGCAGAGCAGACGGGCATCCAATTTACTTATGAGCAGGTAGAATTACCTTTCTGCTTCATGATAGCTCAGGCTTCCTAAGCAACATGGGGCCTTCCTTTGAATACAGGCCAACGTTACTGTAATTCAATTATTTGTATTCCACTATAGCCTTTGTTCTGGGAGTGCAGCCAGCTGAAGTGCTCAGTGCACAGCAGAAAGGTAAGCAGCTCCAAAAGGAATGAAATCAACACACACAGTGTCATTAGACCAGATGCATGAGGAGAAGGTTGAGGAATGGAGGGCAAAGACTTGGATACAGAGAGCAAACCCTCCTCACCCTAAACAATCCATCTCTACAAAGCTGACATCTCTGTCAAATGAACTCCATTCCCTTGATAATTTGGAGAAATGTTTGTTTGTGGAGTGGGTGGGTTGGACTCGTGACCTGTTTGCTGAAGCAACAAAAGCTCTTGAAAAAGCGCCTTCCTAAGATCTGACAGGCTTTGGCCTTCAGCAAACAGCATGTTCAAAATAAGCAAATAATGAGCAACCTTCATCGATGAACTGCCAGCACAGGGGGCCTTCAGATCTCACTGAGCAGTTCTGGCTCAGCTGTCCTTCAGGACAGTTCTCATGGCCCCAAATAATCACATGGGTTGTTTTGTTTCTCTCCAGCTTTCTTTTCAGCCTTTGAGTCATTGCAATGTTTAACACTAAGTAGAGCTTCATAAATAAACCAGCTTCTCTCTGGCCAGAGGTTCCAGGTATTTACGTGCTTCCTGGATCATGTGAAAATCAATAGGAATCAAGGATCTAAATATCTTTGAGGATATGGAACACTGTTCCTCCTGAAATGCTCATCCATCCTCTGCCCCTCTCTTAGAGTAAAAGCACTGTTTTTCTACTGGCAATATGAACTAGCCTTCCTGTTCACCCTCAAAGGTCTCCTCTGAGGAACAGAGGTTTTACACTTAACTGGAACAGGCTATAGTGACTGAAGCTAGAAAAACATGGTTAAAGTTACAGCAGCTGCCATCATCCCATCACTTCATCGCTTTATAATGGACCTCCTCCGACTAGTCTTTCGGAGCAGCTGTTGCGCTCTGCCTGAGCTCACTGTTCCCATGACTAAAAAATCATCATACTGTCATCCAGAGAGCTACCTACCAACTACCCAGAAGAAATATTGATCAAGTCTGATGCAGAACCCACTGCACACTCTGTAAAGATTCCCACTGGCTTCAGCTTCTCATTAGCTCCTAACTAATGTCTTGTTGCTCATCTATATGGGGAATTCAAGCACTAGCAGGGTGTGTGAAAAAAAAGCTCTTCTTCCACCAAAAGTAGGGGTTGAAACCCCTAATGGGTTAAGATTACAGTCCGAAGGTGTTGGCATGACTCTGTCCCAATGGTTAGTGTAGAAGTGACCACAGACTACAGTTGCCAGACCCTACCAAGGCACACCCATGGACATCTGCAGCAGCTCCAGTCTGCCCTTGTTTCCAGAGCTGGGAAAAGCCATTTCACAGAACACAGTACACCCTCCTCCTCTGGCAGCAGCAGAACAGGTGACATCTAACCTTACAACCAGGAGGCTTCAGAATTCTGGAAAGCAAAGAGGCTGAGTGGCATAATCTGAGGCCAGGGTAAAGTCACTGCTTTTCCAGCCTAACTTTGCTGGATTTTGACTGATGTAGACGTGCTAACTCAGCAGAATGAAAGATTAACAGTGTTCTTGTTAACAGAATCTATTTTGCTAATGGTCAGAAGATGGACAGGAGAGGGCTAAATATCTCTCACACACATACACAGAGTGGTAGGGGCTGGAAGGGACCTCTGAAGGTTATCTAGTCCAACCCATTTACAGGAGCAACAGAACTTCACCAGACTAAACTGTGCTTCTAGTAGGAGCGGTCTGTGACCTGTACCATACCTGGCCACATCTTCCAGCTCAGGTCTGGTATGAGCAATTCAGAAGAATCCAGGTGCAGGTTTTCCCTGCATGGAGGAGTTGTCTTCTCTGCCTTAGAGCCTCCTCCCTAGAACTACCTCTGTTCTTAAACAATTGCCCATGTCACGGTGCCACCATTGTTTTGCTTTTGCCTCCATCCATAAATAGTTCACTAAACCAGGGAGCATAATCAGAAGGTAGAACTTTACATCCCATATAGATTAACTCTCTGCCTCTCCATTTGGTCCATCTGGACCAAGGGCTGGTCTCAAAGTCTGTATCCCGCTGTCATCCCATCACACCACAACATCCAAAGTAAAACCAACAAATATCTGACTCTAAGAGAGAGATTTCACTCTCTGCTGCCTTGGACCAGACATTTCCAGTTGCACACAGAATTTACAGCTGTAACATAAGACACTTGGAAATGGCAGTTTGGTTATGTCAGTCTTCTGGCTGATATTTTTATTCACTTAACCATCTCTCTGCCCTTTGGTTGAAAGGGTAAATCTTCACTTCCTGCCCTGGTATTTCTGCACATTTCTATTTCTTGCTTCATTTTTATTCCAGAGAGGGCTGGTTTTCAGCTGTGGGCAAAATGACCTTTGAATATCTGTCTCAAAAGAGATTTGAGGTCTTTCTGGCTCAAAGTGACAGGGTGTATCTGCCATCACTACCAATGCTCTGATCTAAGCCAGGATTTAACTTTATTACCAAGACTAAAAAAAGAAGAAACAAAAAAAAAGAAAGGAAAAAAGAAATCCTGACAGCACTTGCTCTGCATGCAGAAACCACATCTAGATGACACAGAACTTGTGAGCTCACTGCTCCTCCATCACACTGTGGCATCGCTGCTATTCATTGCATTTCCCTGTGATCCATCATGTCTTCTAATTGTAACTTTCCATGGCATTTTTTTACACTCAGGAAGGTAGTTTTTCTTCAGTAAGGTCAGACTCTCATCACTTTCAGTAAATCAGTTTTGGCCGAAGAGCACAGGTTTTGTTGAGCTCCTTATGCAGACGACATCTCCCTGATGCGAAGCCAAGCACGAGGGTGCAGCTCCCACTAACTCACTTGCAGTTTTGGCTTTGTCTGTGCTGTCTACAAAGTATGTTTTTCGCACAGGGATTAATTAAGGCACATTAGTCATTTCCTGAAAGCTAACAACAGGGCAATACAGTGCTAACACAATAGGTCTTCTCAACTGTGCAGCAGAGCTGTACTCTACACTACGACTGGCCTGAACCTTTTGCTTCCTATGGCTTCTCCAAGGGTCCTTGCTGCAAATCTTGTCTTCAGAAAAACCTGCTCTCTGAGCAATGAAGATACAGCCTTAACAGTCTTTTTTCTCCTAGTGAGTGAGTGTGAAGGTGGCAAAATCTGAGTGTACAGTGTAGGCTCTGTCATATTATACAGTACTAGTACTCTATGTGATGTGAGGTAGTGCAGCTGATGCAGCATGCCTGCTGGAAGGTGGACAGGTTCTGCTCTGAGCCACTGCCATTGTTATGTGTCAGACCTAGCTCTGGCTTTGCCCCCAGTTAACAACTGACTATGACAATCCATAAAGCTGGAGTGCAATGGTTCCTGCTCCACATTTGGAGAGGTCACCAGAATAAAGTTTGTTTGCACCACTTTCTCCTTGCTGGGAGGAATGATGAGAGAGAAACTAACAGCTGCTTGGCTACCATTGAAATCTTCTATGGTTCATCAGGATTTAGGTTGCTGATGCTCAGTGTGATGCTGAGCACTCTGTATGATCAGAGTCTGTGCTTGTGTAAGTAGGTTCACATGCCACAGCTTCATAAGATAGCTTGGGACATCTGACCCTAGTGCTAAGATTTTCTGACAAGCTCTATGAAGGGTAAACCCATTAGCTGTTGTGGACTAGAGCACACACTGTCTCCTGTCCAGAAGAAGTTACACAACAAAGGAGTCATCATTTCTTTATGACATGACTCTTCCTGAAGGGTAGGCAAAAAAAGCAAGTCCCTGAATAGGAAAAGATACCCAGTACAGACAGTCCAAAAGAAGGAAGGGCTGGAAAGTGGAAAAGTCCCTAAGCAGAAAAGCACAGACTTGAACTTGAGAAGGAAGAGTCCTGGGCAGCAAAAGGAAGTTAGAGCTATAGAGAGGAACCAGATGACTCAGGTGGTTACTGAAAGACAGCCTGTGTGACAAAGCAGGAGAGAAAAAAAGTCTGCTTGGAAAGGAGAGAGGGTTTGGTGATTTGGATTACACTCTACACATAAAAAGGAGAGTATTTTCCTTAGAGGTCTCTGTCACCTAAATTTCAAGGAAAAACTGGAAACAAGTATCTACAGAGCATTGGAAAATGTGAAGAATCCACGCTAATTTCTTCATGGCCTGTTGTAAATAAAACCATGTAAATAAAACCATGACTTTTATTATCTGAAGACTCTTTAAAGGACTAATTTCATTACCTGTTGCCACCTCAGGGTGCCTCTTCACACACTAACTATTGGGTGAAGATCGAAGGGTGGAAAGAACAGAAGTCTGCATGTAGACAAGACACGACAAGGCATAAGAAAGGGTGGTTTAAACCAGGTGGTTTAAAGAAAATAAAACCAAACTCAGTAATTTAGAAGAGAAAAGGTCCTGCCTTTACCTGCTTGAAATTTATGCTTCCAAATTCTGCATCCAGCTTCCTCCAGAAAGTGTGTCTGTGGATTTTCTGAAAGTGCCTGTTTGTCTTAGCCCTTGGAGCAGAGCAACGGCTTGCCATGTCAAATGTCTAACACTCACTACTTTATAAATATGCAAAGCTAATAGAACATGGGTGTTGCTGCCTGAAAACCTATCGGTACTCAGGTGACTCAATCTGCATTCATTTCTTCTGCACGATCACTCCACTTGAAAGATGCTTCCCATGCTCATGACAACCTCTGAGAAACTGAAAATTAATTGCCATCAAACGGAGATGACTTCTCCAGCAGGTTTGCCAGTTGAGCTATTAATCATCTAAGCAAGGCCAAGTCCTGTTTAAGTGACCTGATCTCCTTCTATGATCAGGTTGCCTGCCTAGTGGATCACGGAAAATCTGTGGATGTTGTCTACCTGGAGTTCAGTCAGGCATTGGACACTGTTTCCCACAGCATTCTGCTGGAGATGCCAGTGGCTCACGGCTTCAACAGGTGGACTCTGCTGTGTTAGAAACAGGCTGGATGGCCAAGCCCAGAGCTGTGGTGAATGGGGTTAAATGCAGTTGACAACCATCACAGGCAGTGTCCCTCAGGGCTCTGTTTTGGACCCAGTCTTGTTTAACATTTTTATCAATGTCCTGGATGAGGAGATTGAATGCACCCTCAGTAAATTTGCAGATGACACAAAATTAAGTGGCAATTTTGATCTGCTTGAGGGTAGGGAGGATCTGCAGAGGGATCTGGACAGGCTGGAGTGATGGGCTGAGGCCAATGGGATGAGATTGAACAAGGCCAAGTGCTGGGTCATGGACTTTGGTCACAACAATCCCCATCAANGGGCAACGAGTTCTGGCAAACAAGCCCTACTAGGAGCAGCTGAGGAAACTGGGGCTGTTTAGTCTAGAGAAGAGGAGGCTAAGAGGAGACCTTATTGCTCTCTACAACTACCTAAAAAGAGGTTGTAGTGAGGCTGGTGTTGGTCTCTTCTTCCAAATTACCAATGATAGGATCAGGGGAGGTTTAGATTGGATCTTAGGAAGAAATTATTTCCTGAGAAAGTGGCTGGGCACTGGAACAGGCTGCCCAGGGAGGGGGGGGAGTCACCATCCCTGGAGGGGTTTAAAAAATGAGTAGATAGAGCACTTGAGGCCATGGTCTAGGGGGTAGGGAGATGGTGGAATGAAGGCTGGACTTGATGATCCTGGAGGTCCTTTCCAGCCATGCGGATTCTATGATTCTGTAAGCAAAGCAGAATCATTGATCACCCAACAATCAATAGAGATATTCTAGTGCAAAGTTATTTATAAGAGTGGTGTTTAGGCTATGCCTAAAACATGGGGTTTGGAAGGCATCAGTCATGGGAGTGCAGGGCTGCAGTGTGTCACAGAAGAAACTGAGCTGGCAACAGTACCCATCAACAACTGCTTTCCAAATGGCTGTTCTTTAACTCACACAGAACCCACTAAGCCACATCAGAGAAAGGGGAGTTTTGGCCATACAATCTGCATCCCCTTTCCTATTCCAGGACTGTTCTGTTAGCTTCATCTTCAGAGCTGTTCATGCAAAAAGATCCTTGAGATGGTGAGCACTGTCCAACCCTGGAGATGTTCAAACCCCAAGGAATGTGATGTGACCATGGTGCTGTGTCAGACACCTCAAAGGAACCCTTCCAGCCTAAATCATCCTATGATTCAGCCAGCATTAGACATCCGAAGGATCACATAAAATTTGACCTCAAGACACAAGTCTATAGGAAATGAAACTTCCTTGGCTTTGCTACTCATGGAAACATCTAAGCTTCCAGTAGTAGCCTTCTCTTGATTTGCCTTTAAGAAGAGGAAGTTGTGTTAAAGCAGCAGTGTGGAAAATCCAGAATGGAAATATGTGTTCAGCTTTCCCTTCAATAGGGAGAAAAGGAAATCACAGTGAAAATCTGCTTGAAATCTGAAAGGAATATTGCTGTACAGCTTTGAGTCCTGGAGGCAACAGGTAAGCCTAGAGAAAGTCTAGTGTGTGCCTTAATTTCCAGTGCAGGAAAGGAAACACCACAGCAGCAAGATAGCAGACATTGCTAGCATTCTGTCTACAGAACAGCTTCTCTCTCTGTCTCATCAGATGGGCTCACTGCCTCAGCTTCCCCTCTGAAATCATCCAGCTCTGAACAAACTGCATCACTCTGCTTTTGCCCCAGGAAAATGTCGTTAAAGAGAAAAGCTGAACAAAAGTCCTGACTTCACTTTTCTGCAGCCAGCCAGACCTTGAGATTCAGCACAATGTCAGATCTCCACCCATAAGGACAGAGAATAGAAGTGGGGCAACTCCATAGCCTTCTCTTGGCACCACCACGCAAAAGCAATTGCACTGTGCAACCCATGAACTCCTGTGGAGGAACACAAACTTCATCCCTCTAGGAGGATACAGGTAGCCTCCATCCTGGAAGGCTAACTGGATAAAGCCCTGAGTACCCTGATCTGGGAGCCACCCTTGCTTTGAGCAAGAGTCTGGACCACAGACCTTCTGAGGTACCTTCCAACACAACTCATCTTACCACCATAAAGTATTTATTCAAGAGCTTTAATACTCCTGATGCCAACATAGTTGTCCTTCACATCTCCATTGCCCTGCATTTAGCAGCCTCAGAAGAAAAGACAACTAAAAATGTCAACCACATATGGGGCTTTTTAACCAGAAGGAATTAAAATGGGGTTGGCAATTCCTTTTTTACAAGTTTCTATCTAACCCACTGAATTGCTTGAGTTTGAGAAATTACGCCCGTATCCACCCACCGCCTCCCCCGAGGAACCATTTACTGCAGGGATTTTTATTCAGAAAGCACATCATCTTCAGCCAGGATTGTGAACAGCCTTTGATCGTTGGAATGGAGAATGATTCCAAAGTGCTTTGTTTCGTTTGTTTGCACCTAACAAGATGTTTCTAGCCCTCTCCCAAAGTGTGTTTATACAGAGACAAGGACTGCCATCTTTACTTTTGAAGGCGCGTTGGGGCTGCTCATTACCTGCCCAGAAGTACAGGTAACACAGTTTCGTCACTGTGAAACAAATGCTTGTCACTGGCTTTGAAGAAGCAGTCAAACCAAGGAGTGGTTTCTCCTGTGGCCAAAGCAGCTTATTCTTTCTCATGCCTTCTGACCATTTCCAGCTCATCATGGGCCCTTCTCTCCACCTTGCCCATCACACCAGAGCAATGCTCCGAGGGCTCTGTCTTCTCAGTTGGCTGACAGAGCTCCCCCAAGTAACTAACCTGAAGGAACCAAACAGGACCTGCTACGGCTCTGGTTTCACTCTCACAGAAAATCTCACCAGCCTTTTGGTAGGGAAAAGGAGACTGCTACTGTTGTACTTCATAGTCCAACTCTAGCACGGAGCTAAATTGTGCTAGGCTTTGTATTCCTCTGGAAGGGATCAATCCCTGAAATCCTGACATCATCCCAGGGGGATGGCTACATAGAGACGGTTACACACCACGCTGCAAAAACATCGGCAGACCTCTAGGACGCTGTGCTAGCCGCCCTTCCCTCACCTCTAGCATTTCTCAGCCTGGAAGAGGCCAAGTGTCTCCCAGGAAACCCAGAGTAAAACTGTGTGGTTAGCTAAGACTGGAACTTGCTCAAAGGAAGTCCCTGCTGTCAGTTTTCATGCACCGAGTGACGTGTTTGCATCAGGTGAGAGCCTGACCATAGTTACACAGCTTGCAAAGGACAAGTCCTAGACAGGACACCTGACTCCTTAAAATTGTGCTGAAAAAGCCACATGCTGAAATCCTGTCAGCTGGTGCACCTTTCCACCTAGAAAATAAACGTGAGCAATCTTATATAATTATAATAATTAGCATTTGTAGTCTGATGATGCTTTGATGCAACCCATTTTATGTGGCTTTTTATCATTGTTCTTTAATTAAAAAGATCTCCAGCTATTGAGATCAGCACGAGTGCGTCACACCCAAAGGAGTGAGAAAGCAACTTTACCCCAGATCCTAAAAAGAAGGCTTTTTTCTGGGTTTGGATCCCCCTGAAGCTGGCAGCGCCTGTAGCTGGGGGTTGGGTTTGCATTCATGTCTCTAGGTACCAGCCTATGCTTGGCTGATAAGGAAACAGAGAAGAGCCAGGATGTTTCCCGAAGCCACAGCTGGAGCTGGGATCTGCTGAGCTGGGTTTCAGTGCTCTGCCAGACACGACAAACACCTTTCCTACTATAGATGTTTCAGATGAGAAAAGCACCCTGTGCCTGCAGCCAGCTATTTAGCTCTCTGTTTCACTGACCCTGCTGTAAAAAAGACAGTCCATTACAGGACCCACTGTGAGGTGTGTTCCAAAGGTACTGACTGGTTTTATGGCAGCCTGTGAAGCACAGTCATGAGGCTGAAGCACGGAACAAGTGTTTGAAGGTGTTTAACGTTCATTCCATCTTTGTTCTGATTTAATTAGTAAACATCTTCAAAGGGAACTTGCTGACTGCTCAGGCAAAGGGCAGAAGCAGTCCAGCACCGCAACAAGCAAAGAAATGTTTAAAGGAAGATAGTTGGAACATAGACCAGCCTAGGGTTTGTCCACACAGAAATGAGAACCAAACCCTTTCTGTGACTCACAGCTCTAGTTAAAGACAAGCCAAAGCTGGGCCTACTCCGAAAGAGGCTGTGGACACAGGGCATTAACAGACAAGGAACAGTGTCCATAGGCAATTGCACAGAAGGGCACTTGGGATTTCCAACCGCATTAGCTACAGCCATACTGGTTTCCATGTACACGGGGTTTTTTGCCACTGGTTATAATGGTAATCTAAGAAATATTGGCCTTTTGGAAACCAGTGCCCTCAGGCTTGCAGTAAGCAGTGAGTTATTGCCAGGATTCTGCAGAGCGTTTCTGTGCACAAGTTGGCATTGGGCTGGTTGCAGGAAGGGCTGGAGAAAGCCATGACTCTGTAAAGCAGTGACCTCTGGAAACCAGAAAGTTTCTAAATAGACTGAAATATCTGCTTACAGGTGGCCAGTGTCAGGCTTTGATCTCTAAATGGCATTCTGTTCTTCTCAGTGCCTAAATGTCCTGAGAAGTTTGCTTTGCAGGCTTGGTGACCAGCTATCAGATGCTTGTGGAGATAGTCAGGAGCACTGTGATTCCTGTGGATCCACTGATACCCTTTCCTGGCAGGACACACAATGCATTTCCTGCTCCAAGCTGGTATGGGACACTGGTAAAGAAACTGCTTGTGGAGTAGGGATGGAGAAAGGAACTTGGCAGAAAGGCTAGAACCTACTCCCCTGCACTGCTCTGCTGGGAATGGAGAGGGACCGGGTGATGATTTCTTAAACCATCCCAGAAACCTTTGGTGAAGGGCTTTTTCATCACTGCACCAAGGAAGATCAAAGGGCACTACCCAAGGAATCATTGCCAGCATGAGGTAAAAGCCTTTCCCTCAAATGCTATCATTTGACAAAACATATGAAGAAAAAACAGTGGAGAGAAAAGGAGGGCTGTTATTAGGCTGTCTGACTGTCATGGTAAAGTCAGTTCCGGATGACCACAAACTTTCACTGTGCTTTTCAAACCTTTCAGTGCAATCTGGATTCACTCTGCAATTCATATTCTATAATCCTTCCTCTTTGCCACTTGCCAATCACCTCTGGTGTGAATGTCACTTCTTTTTGGCAGACACTGTGCTGCATAGAAAAGCGCCGACTGCCACCACCGAGTTCCTGCCCCAGCTGGAACGGCTATACAGCCCTTGAGACACAGCTTCAAAATCAGTGGGCTTGTAAATCCTGTACAAAGAATATTTAAGAGGCCACGAGATGTTTTAGGACTCCTAGATACCAGTGACTTAAGAATTGATCAGTGCTGATGAAAAGCAGTTTAGAAGACAAAATAATGGAGTCATAAAAACCCAAAGATTCTTTGAAATCACTAAGTTGTGGCCTTATCTTACAATCCCATTACCGTAAGGCACATAACCTGCAGAGAATCCGAGAGCTGGGCTTATGTCTGTAATTAATTAACGGTCAGGAATTTGTGCCTCTCGAAATGAAAAGGCACCAAGAGTTGGAGGGGATTTTTAACACCCCCTCCCCTGAGATGGGCCCAGAGCACAACAAACAATTTCAAATATTAAAAATGGGAAAAAACATGGGGATTTTTTTTTCTAGGCTTTGTTCTCTGACTGGAACTTTCCCATGATGAAAGGAAAAAGAGAGCTGTTGCAAATGTTTCCATAGGAAGTGCTTATCATCTCCCAAACAGCTCTCATCTTCTGTCTCTTGATGCAGGTTTGAGATGGAAGCTGACTGAAGTCTGAGTCAAAAACTGGTTCTGAAGCACCGTAAAAACAAAGCAGTAATAAACCAGTGCGTGGTGGGTTGTGTGTAACTCCGTGTGACCTGCCAGCTAATACCTGTCCTGTCACTCCTGCTCCGCTGTGGGTAAGCAGATGACTGCAGGGCAGCAGGGAATTCACTAAAATAATCCTTCCCTCTCCAAGCGTTAAAACCCCACTTCTTGAACATGCGAACCAGAAACAGAATCAACCTTGGCAGCCTTCTCTTTGCCATAAAAGGACTCGTCTCTCTCTCCGCAGCCACCAGAGTCCATTAGCTGGGAAAGCAGGCAGGTGTAAAAGAAGTTCATGTTTAACCTCACTGGGTTTGAAAGCCAGCGCTGAAGTTTATCAGCTCACAAGCCCGTGAAGGGAAGAGGAAAGGCAGAGAATGGGATTTAGTCAAAGACTTACTCAGAGTTAACACAGGCCACTGGCGCTAATAAACAAACATTGCCAGACATCAAAAGGAAGTAAGTAAATCTGGGAAGGTTTAGTCCAAACAATGGAAGGGCAAGCTAAGCCTGTTGCAGGGTGGACAGTGGGGCGGGTGACTTTGAGATGTTAACCCTTGCCTGGGCCTCAGCAGCATCATGCATGTAAGACTGGATGCCAAATTTGTTCTAGGGAGGCAAA
This sequence comes from Upupa epops, assembly GCA_013397515.1. Classification (NCBI taxonomy): domain Eukaryota; kingdom Metazoa; phylum Chordata; class Aves; order Bucerotiformes; family Upupidae; genus Upupa; species Upupa epops. Next base: position 69,205 of record VZRI01008223.1, read on the forward strand.
AAGTGGTTCCCCACAAAATTGAAAAACCCTACAACCTGACCCTCCCATTTCTTTGCTTTTCCATCTTCAATTAATCAGCTCATGAAAGCTCAGGAGCCAGCCAAGAAGTTGCTCAACCAGTGATTTACCAAAAGATTTGCAAAGATTGATGAACCAACCTGATTTCCAGGTTGAAACCTGGCGAGTTTCTCACAGTGCCTGGACAAGTGGTGGGTGATGACCGTGCAGCAGTCGTGGTGGCTGCTCAGAACACCGGAGCATGGAGACTTCCTGGGTTTGGGAGCCATCTTCCACTGCAGCACACGATGCTCAGGGATGGTGAAGCTGCACAGATGTAGCAGCAATGCCTTTTGCAGGCATGTCCCCAGGGTCTGCAATGGCTTTTTCAGGAGAACAGAGACTAGCATGGGTCCCAAGCCTTCCTCATTTAAAGGACACATCTTTACCCTAGGTGATAGTGTCTCTGCCCAAGGTCAGATTGATTCAACACAACCAGACTACATACCTACATATAGAACTCAGTGGAGGGACAAAGGTGTCGTTCGATCATCTCAGGTTAGGGTTCTGAGCTGTGTAACTCCCTTCATATTTTCGTCTTTCAGTTTCTGTTTGAGCATCAGTTTTGCTCTGCCCATAGCACAGCGCCTTGCAAGCACAGTTCCGATGATGGCTCCATGAAGGACACATACGCCTCTACCCTCAGCAGATGACTTTTCCGGAGGGAAAAAGCTCCGAGGCAGCAGGCAGGAGCAGAAAGAAAGGAAATCTCTTCTTTCCAGGTGACAGTGTTCAGAGTTTGGAAGTCTCAGAACTATGAGAGGTCTCCGACCTTCTGTGCTCAGCAGGGTCTCCTGAACCAGCAGGTTCAAGATGGGCTCCACCACACTAGCCAAGGATCACCTTCCAGGCCTGAGAAGCAAGAGCTGCTGCCTCGCATGGATTACCCTGACGCTGCTTGCCTTCCTGCAGAGCCTAGGCAAAGTTGGGAGACACTGTGTCTCACCGAGGCACAGCCTCCCTGCTTTTTGGAGGCATCATTTCCTGCTGAGGGAGAATAGGGGTGAGTAAAGCATTGCTTGGGATGCCAGAGCCCACCAGTGTGGGCTCTGGGTACAGGAGCCTCATCAGAGACAGAGTGCTCATGGGCTTCTGCTGTGCATCTTTGATGCTGCTTTTTGAATCACCTTGCTCCTGAATGAAAGCCACATGGTAACAACTCCACCATAAGAAAAGGAATCTTGCTGCTTGGCTCTGTCCTTCCAGTGGGCAGGGAGCTCCACTGGAGGCATTACATGGATTTTCTTCCTTTGCCCAGGAAAAGTAAAGGAAAGAGAAAATCTAGAGCTCCTTTTTAGCAACTAGATGCCTTCAATGCATCTACATGGTGAGTGTCAGCACGATGAGAGGACCAGGGTCTTCTTAGTAGTGCCCAGGGATAGGATAAGGGGCAATGGGTGCAAACTGAATCATATGAGGTTCAATTTAAACATAAGGATAAGGAAAAACAGCCTTTAAATAAGCTGCCCAGAAATGTTATGGAGTCTCCTTCTCCGTTCAAAATCTACCTGGACACGTTCCTGTGCGATCTCCTCTAGGGGATTCTGCAGGGTGTTGGACTAGATGATCTCCAGGGTCCCTTCCAATCCCTGCCACTCTCTGATTCTATTGTTCCTGAAAGGAATCCTACTTCCTGCAGGCTGCCTGCAACCGACCCCTCAGAAAACAGCAAGAGTGCAAAAGGGAGAACAGGCAGCTAGATGTAATCAGGTAGGTTTTACTGATCACCATGGCACTGCATCTGCAGGGCTCAGGGCTCCTTTCCCTCAGCTCCCTCTGCCCTTTTTCCAGCGAGGACACCCAAGGCAGCAGTGTCTTGATCCCAAAAGCAGGTGATACATTAAAAAAACCCCAACAACAACAAAAAGCCACACAGAAACCTCGATCAACATAGGGTTTAAATAACATCATGCATAATACATGACAAACTCCCACCTCCAAGCAAGAGAGAGATGGCTGAAAAGGAGTGTAAAGTGAGCCAAAAACAAAGCAAGGCTTTCGCTAAGAGGCAAGAGCTGGCAAATGGGTGAGAGCTTGCAATCTGCCATAGCACACGTTGTGCAAAGGCCAGGGTGAAGAATAACAAGCCAAAAAGGCCCTGGTGCCTGAGGATTATTACTCTTTTCTTTGGTTTTTTTGTGTGGTGTTTTTGTTATTCCTGCTTAGTCAAGGCTTGATTTGGCACCTCACAAACTCCCATCTGCTGCCTGCAGCACAGACACGGACCACCCAACGCAAAGCAACCAGCGAGCACAGCTCCGGGTGGCTCCAGACCTGCTCCCTTCCCATGCATCCCACCTCCCATCAACTGGGATGCCTTGCCCAGCACCGTGTCACCTCAGATCTCTTCAGAGCACAGTGGGCTGCCTTCCTTTGTCAAGCAAAGTAGCGCACTGACAGGATGAAGCGCACTGGGTCCACACTTCTTTTGTCAGGATGGTGTACCTGCTGTCACTTTGGATAAGACTATCCATGCCAAACACTTTCCTCAAACATCACCAGGGCTGGGTTTCTTCAAGAGGTCACAGGCATTACCTGGAACTCTCTTGTGTGGCTACTCAGACCCCTCCACTCTAGCACAGCATAACCAGAGTCATTATTTCAAGATCATTCTCTACCTGTACCAGGCCATGGTGAGGCCTCCCCTCAAGTGCTGGGGACAGGTCTGGGCCCCTCACTTCAAGAAAGATTGAGGGGCTGGAGAGGGTCCAGAGGAGCAGTGAGGCTGGGAAAGGGACTGGTGGGAATGTCTGATGAAGAGAGGCTGAGGGAGCTGGGGGTGTTTAGCCTGGAGGAGACTCAGGGGAGACCTTCCTCTCTCCAACAACCTGAAGGGAGGTTGCTGTCAGGTGGGGGTCAGGCTCTTCTCCCAGGCAACCAGTGCCAGGATGAGAGGCCAGGGCCTAAAGCTGCCAAGGGGGGAAGGGTTAGGTTGGATGCTNGAGAGGGTTAGGTTGTCAGGAAGCCCTTCCTCATGGAAAGGGTGCTCAGAGCCTGGAATGGACTGCCCAGGGCAGTGGTGGAGTCCCCATCCCTGGAGGTGTTGAAGGACAGCCTGGCTGTGGCCCTTAGTGCCCTGGTCTGACCGATGTGGTGATGTCAGGTCCTGGGCTGGGCTGGATGAGGTTTTTCCAGACTCAATAATCCTGTGATTCTGTGACAATGTCAGGCATGTAAGTGAAAGGATTCCTTTATACCTCAGCTATATTACCCCTGTGCTCAAAGCTTAGCACATGCCTTTTGTGGATCCTAACAGCATCAATAATTTACCTTGTGGAAGCAGCTTGAAGTCTCATTTAAGTTGAGATTGTTGTACAAACAAAATAATTGACAGTCCCTGCCCTAAAAATCTCTCAGACTGTAACATGTGTCTGCAATTCCCTTTGTAGCTTGTTCTTCCCTAATTTATTTTTCCTTCATATTTAGTACAACTTAAACACTTCTGTGCAGCAACACCAGCATGTTATTTTTAAATTCAGCTCTTATTGACTAAAGACAAGAAATGACCCTTGTCCTGACTGTTAGGAAAGGGCAGAGACAGCTGGACTCAAACAGAGTGACTGTAGAGCCAGCGGTTCTGCTGTGACACTAACTGAGATGTGAACCATGAATTAGGATGCTTCTGAAGAATGTGAGTGAGCTACTAGTGCTTGTACAGACGTGTCAGATCAGCTGGTTTTTGATCACAACAATAAAAATCCACCAGGTTAACTCATCCTGAAAGAGCTGGACTTCAAATACCCAGGATTCTTTTCTGACTGTCCTTGCTGTGTGGGAATTGGTATCGGCCCTCCTGCCATCTGGATCAGATATGAAAGCAAAACACCAACCAGAACCAGGAGTCTGGATCCCTGTTTCTGGTGAACACAGTCTCATGCCTTTCATGCATTTCTGAGGTTGTAATCTCATACAGAATCAGGTGCCCTGCTACAGAGCCTGACTGTTTCTGTGTGCAATTGTCATGAGCTGTCCTTGCTCACTTCTCTTCCCATCAGGCCAGCACCTCTCCTCTGCAAAAATCCTGACTCTCATTTTCCACAGCTGCTGTGGTCTCGTCTCCACACTGTCACTTGTCCCCTTCTATAACAAACGGAACCAAACTGAACCCCATGGTCCAGCCACTGCTGAGGAAAGCAGAAAACTGAGTGTCTGGGTACTTTTTGACTTGGTTTTTGAAAATACACTCCAGCAGGGCAGATTCCTTTAGCATCACTTTGCCCCACTGACTCACAGTCAATTTGTCATCCTCTAAAATCCCCCAATCCTATTTCATGATAGGAAAATATTGGTTAGAACCCAGCAAGTTTCCCCTTTTTTAGGAGACTGACAGAACTATTTAAAGTTTTTACAGTAGCTGTTGTCTTTGTAACATCCGTAGTGCACACCAAGTTGGACACATTTAATACTCTTCTTAATACCTCTACAGCTGCAGTGTAGTAAGAGCTGAGAGAGCAAGCCAAGGGGAAAACAATAAATAAATAAATAAATAGTAATTGATTTAGCTCTCAGGTTGGTTTTTGTTCTTTTTGAAAGGGATAGGAGCATCCACGGCTTTGTTCCAAACTCTCCATCACTCCTCTGTGTTAGATCTAGTGCTCCCTAGGCAGGCACAGATGCCATCTCCAAATGCCAACACCTCACCCAGCAAAGAAGACAAAAATAAGTCCTTGCACTTATTATGTGATGAGAATTTCATGAGCATCTTCAAGCTCCAGTCAGTTCTAGTCTTGGAGAACTAGACCCAGCTCGTGTGTAACCCTTCTGTCAGGCCTGCAAGGGGTCAGGTTCAGTGTCAAAGGCCCTTGCTGAAGGGCAGCACTAAAATCAGTATCATTCCCAGCTCACACGTCTAGGAGGACACCTAAGATCTTCCCTGGCACAAGCAATATTCACTAAAGAAGTACTGAATTAAAGACATGAAACCCTTTGTTTAGGGAAAGGAGGGAACCACACACAGCCACACTCCCTATCCTATTACCTGCTGCCCCTCAAACCTGTCACCCACCCCATGCAGTCGCTCTAACTCAATGTTTTTCAGCCCAAGCAGAAGTTGAGCTTGCAGCTTTCATGTATTTCCCTCTACCAGTGAAGGGTTTGGAGTGCCCAGGGCTCTTGAGAAGCTCTGTCTGGTCCTTGGATCAGAACCACCCCTCATGGGTGGCCCATCTGGCCTGGATGGAGCACAGCCACTTGGTCTGGGACTAAAAACGCAGGAGCAGAATTGGAGAATTGGCCAAACATCAGAGGCAAAAGCAAGGCTGCACGACATGGAAATAAGGAAAGCCTGGCTGATAAAGACAGAGCAGGGGGTTCCTTACAAGTTCATCTTTGTTCCTGTGATTTAGGACAAGTCAGTTTTGGATAGATTAGGCAGGTATCCATTTGTCTTCTGGGAGAAGCTGTGGTGAGCATGAGTAAAGGCTGAATACACCGCCCTGCTGAACTGCTCTTTGAGGTGACAGCCTTGAGCAAGGAGAGCAGGCAGCTGGTCTGAACTGGGCACGCAGGCAGCTCGCTGCCAGCCACACAGCTGTATTTGCAGTACACAGTTACCCACGGTACCAAACAACAGGTACAATGGCATTTCTCTCACCCAAAAGCTGATCAAAGTGTACTGAGATATTCTAGGCCAGGGGAAAGATAATCCAGCTACGTATTTCCCACTCAAGGTACAGGAGCAAGAACTCTAACACAATCCAAAGGTGACATTACTGCTGCTCCTCAACAGCTTGACCTGCACAGACCCTTAAAAAGTCCCAGAACACAGAAGTCAACACCAAGTTTGTAGTTTTGCTATACACATGGCCTACTGACATCTTCCCCACTGACATCCCCTGCAAACAAACGAGACAGACCTCACCCTTGGTGGTGGTTGAATCTGTGAGGTAGGAGAGCATGAATTAACTACTGTTTGTAAGTGCTTTTGACTCCTGAAAGGCTGTAAATAAATGCTACCATAAGGTTTCTGTCTGGCTCCAGTGATTGATGAACTTTCAGGACAGAAATGCCGTTTTGATCAACTACATCAACCCTGGGCACAAGAGGCTACAGTATGTCCTGCAGCAGATCTCATAATCAGATTAAAACGTGTGGTCTTAGCTTAGAGTCGCAGAATCATTTAGGTTGGAAAAGACCTTTCAGATCAAGATCAGCCGTTAACCCAGCACTGCCAAGCTGACCACTAAAACATGTCCCTTAGCACCACATCTACACATCCTGTAAACACCTCCAGGGATGGGGACTCCACCACTTCCCCGGGCAGCCTGTTCCAGTGTTTGACAACCTTTCAGTTAAGAAATCCTAACTAATACCTAATCTAAACCTCCTGGCACAAATTCAAGCCAGTTTCTCTTGTCCCAGTGCTTGTTACTTTGGAAAAGGGATCAACACCCACTTCTCCACAACCTCCTCTTTTCAAGTGTTGCAGAGAGCAGTCAGTTCTTCCCTCAGCCTACTTTTCTCTAGGATAAACAACCTCCAGCTTCCTCAGCTGCTTCTCATAGGACTTGTACTCTAGACCCTTCACCAGCATCGTTGCCCTTCTCTGGACACTCTCCAGTATCTCAATTACTTCTTGCATTGAGGTGCCCAAAACCAAACACCCAGGTGAGGTCTCACTATGGCTGAGTGCAGGGGGGTGGGGTGTGTCCACATATCTACTTCTGCTGGTCAAACTAGTGCTGGTACAAGCCAGGATGCTGTTTGCTTTGGCCACCTGAACACCCTGCTGGCTCACACTCAGCCAGCTGTTGACCAACACCTCCAGGTCTCTTTCTACCAGGCAGCTTTCCAGCCACTCCCCCAAGCCTGCAGCACTGCATGGGGTTGTTGTGACCCAAGAGCAGGATCCAGCATGTGGCCTTCTTGAAGCTTATACAGGTGGCCTTGGCCCACTGATCTAGTCTGTCCAAGTCCATCTGTAGAGCCTTTCTTTCTTCCCTCAAGCAGATCAACACTCCTGTCCAACTTGGTGTAGACAACACCAAAATCACTGAGGGTGCTCTCGATCCTTCAGTCCCAATAACTGATAAAGACAGGGATAAAGACAGAAGCAGGGGAGGCCCCAGGAATGAGCACTGGGAGACACCACTTGTGACCAGCCACCAACTAGATTAAGAAGTTGATTTGCTTGTGGCATCAGAGGTGGCAAACAAACAGGAGTGTTTCCATTTTCCCCAGAATCAGAGAGAATCAAAGAACAGAATCATAGAATGATTACGGCTGGAAAGGATCATCAAGTCCAGTCCTCATCCCAACATCTCCCTAGACTATGGTCTCAAGTGCTCTATCCACTCGGTTTTTGAATCCCTCCAGGGAGGGAGACTCCACCACTTCCCTGGGCAGCTGTTCCAGTGCCCAAAACAGCTGTCAATCAAAAGAATTCTGTCAATCAAATGAGTTCTGTCAATCATATCTCTCTGATTTTAGTCAGGAGTTTTACATCGAGTTTTCACTTAAGGAACAGTCCTGTATTCCATGCTATAACTGTTTCTGTTCAGGGTAGGAGGCTCTTACCCTTCTTCCCTTGCCCCAAACCCACAAAATGTCTTTTCCTGGAAGGGCTCAGCTGTGTGTAACTATAAATTAAAGATGAGCTACCCCTATAGTGGAGCCCTGTTCAAGACCCACAACGAAATATGTCTGTGTCCCACATGTACAGAATGTGTATTTGCTTCATGCTAGGGAAACCTGACGTTTGTGAGTGTCTGTGTGCTGTGTGTTCTCTGGAAACACAGGTTTTAGCTGTGGTCTGTGCAGGGCAGCCTGCTCTCACCAGAAAAGGGAAGGCACCTGGGAAGGGTCTCATTAAGACCCAGCTGTAAATGAATTGCCCTACTAAGAGGACGTTTTGCAAGGCCAGTATCTAAGTAATAGAAAAACAGGGACCACTCAAAATAAGAAGAACTGTTGTTTCCCCACAAGTTTAACCTAGAAAGCTGAAGCAAGGCAGGTAGGACAAAATAGAAAGCATTTCAAGGTGCCAGGCAAACGTGTCTTCCCAAATCTGCTGACTCCTTGCCATACTGGTAAAGGTGTCCCAGTTGATCTGCTGGAGGGGAAGAAGATGCTGCAGAGGGATCTGGACAGGCTGGGTCAATGGGCAGAGGCCAACGGGATGAGGTTGAACAGAGCCAAGGACAGGGCCCCATACTTTGGCCACAGGAACCCCCTGCAGCTACAGACTGGGGGCTGTGACAACAGGTTCAGCTGGTTGACAATCAGCTGAGTAGATGAGGGGTGGACTCTTCTCCCAGGCAACCAGTGCCAGGATGAGAGGGCAGGGCCTGAAGCTGCCAAGGGAGGAATGGTTAGGCTGGATGTTAGGAAGCCCTTCCTCACAGAAAAGGTGATCAGTGGAATGGACTGCCCAGGGCAGTGGTGGAGTCCTCATCCCTGGAGGTGTTGAAGGACAGACTGGCTGTGGCCCTCAGTGCCCTGGTCTGTCCGATGTGGTGATGTTAGGTCCTGGGCTGGGCTGGATGAGCTCAGAGGGCTTTTCCAGCCTCAATAATCCTGTGATTCAGTAATCACACCAGTATTTTTCACAAGTCCTCATGCCTACACATCAAAAGTAACAAGGAAAAGTATAGGAAAAGATGCAATACAAATAAACAAGCTGGAGATGAAATTCAGAGCTCTTCAAATCAGTGGCAGCTTTGCCACTGGTTCCAGCAGAGCCAGATGTCACACACAGCTCACAAAGCAGGTCACTCCCAGATTCTACACAGAGAAGCCCTTCTTGGCAAAGGCAGCTCTCATTTACCTTTCTAAAGTCCTAATTCAACTTTGTACTTAAAGCCCTTGAGAGGGAGACTCCTCAGAGCTATGTAAGCACTTATCTTGTCCAACTGTGACCTAAGATTATATCTTCAGGGGAAACAAACAAGTGAAAAGGAATGGTGGTGCCTCAGATTGACCAGAGCCTGAGATGAGGTTCAGAACAGCCTTGTGCAGTCTTGACAGCATTTCCTCTGAAGACACCTAACATCCTTCTTGTGGGAGCCTTGAAAACTGCCTTCTCCATTACCCCTTCCTCCTGAAGCAGAAAAGAATCCTATAGAAGCACTCTCCTGGCTGGAAACACGTTGCTGCAGAAGAAAACACGAATTCCACCTTTTGGGCTGAGGTGGTGGAAAAAAGGTCAACCAACACCCAAGGAATGAGCAAGCTGTTCTTTTTCAGCATTTCCAGTTATAGAGAGCTCGAGTCAGTTCTCTAGATAGAGTACATTTTCAAAGAAAATGGGCCAGAAAGTCCTCTACACATGAGTCACTCTGACTGAATATCAGAGAGGAACAATGGGACTGTTGTCCTATCAGGGCTGAGCCAAAAATAGTTGTTTTCATAAGACTTTTACCTGATTCTCATTTTCATCTGCGCTGAAGTCCAGTGGGGATGAGAAAACCTATTTTACTTCAACTCCAAACTCTTTCAAGATGTGCAGCTGAAAAGGACATAGCAAAGGAGTCTGTTGGCTAATTACTAAAACGCTGGGACAAACGGTCCCCTTAGAAGGTGGTAAGAAGGACACGGTATCACTCTGAGCTTCTGCCTGCCTAGTACAAGTCTCCAGTGTGCACACAAAGTATTTCCCTTCCCATGCACATGCTTCTTAGCACCTAGGAAAAGCAGACCCACCATGGCTATTATTACTGACCCCAGAAGTCACAGCACTCCTGAAATACAAATCCCTAATGACTGCAGAACTGCCCTCAGCTGCCTTTTCATTTCCAGTCCTTCATGCTTACACAGGACTCTGAAGACGAGCAAAACCCACTGTCTCAGCAGAACGTATGAGCATGCTACAGCCAACGCGTGGAGGACAAGCCCTAGTTCCAGCCTTATAGCCAAGGTGGGCAATACTCCATCATTTTGTCACTCTCAGCTCCACATCCGTCTGTGCCCAGCCAAGTGTGTTATGCCATGGCAGGGGTGTTTGGTCTACATTCAAAATGAACCAAGGTTGTAGATACCTGAATGAAGAGACAGTGCAAGGAGTCAATTTTCAGAAGTATTAAACTACTGTCCATAAGAGAGTGAAAAAAGGACACTTGTTGATTTGAGCACCACCAAAAAACCCACTCAAGACATTAATTCTCTTACGAAAAGCCCTTCAATTATCCACGCAACTCCTATCCAACAGTGCAGTACAACAGCTCAACTGCCTTGAGTAGAGAAATCCAACAATCTGTTCAAAACTGCTGTGGAGGTGAGGGCAGAGCCCAAAAGCCAGATATTCCAAGCGGTTACCACACAAGCCTCCCCTGGAAGCTGGCAGCTAATCCCACCTGCATTTTTCACAAGCCATTATGGAAGCTGTCACGTTCTGTGGCATGTTGATCAAGGTTCCCCACCACGCAAGTGGCTTTACTTAACCTCAGACCTGCTTTTCAGTTGTGCACACATCCAAGCACAAACATACAAGCCCAAGTCAACAGACCCACAGTGTCATGGAGCCAAATGATATTCTTTCAATGCATCGAGCTGGGAGAGGGGGCCAGAAGCCTTTGGCAGCACTCAGACCTCCCAGCCTGAGAGGCTCCCAGGTCTCTCTGTGGCTGCACACATTTTGTCAGCTGATTGCAGACCTTGGGAATATGGCAAGAGCTTTATAACCTCCTGCTTCCATAGCTCCTCTTCACCCATCTTGCTGAGCATAGTCAAAGGGTAACGTGACAGGATGCAGAGTAAAGAGAGGAGATTTTTTCCTCCCATCCCCTCAATTCATCCCAAAATGTTTGCTTTCAGCACTTCAGGGCTATTAATTTATTCACATGTTCTTCACTTTGGCATAAACCGCGGTGCTTCAGTAGCTAGAGCAGTTCAGCTGAAGCAAGATGCCCGAGTCCAGACTGATGTCCTTTCCTTCAGGCCTAGTTTTGTTGAAAAGCAGAAGAAACAAAAGACTGGATGTACACAGCACCATATTCAAAGAGCTTTAAAGACTGAGACAGGATCATTCTACACCCTAAACCCTATGAGGTGCTAGAAAAACCCCTGCTGCCCTTAGGCCTTGTGACATTTCTAGCCTTAGTGCCTCAGCCAAAGATTGATGATTCCCCTGAAGGGAACCTATCGTGGGTCAGCATAGACAAGCAAGCGCTGCTCATCTCTTAGCTGATGAACCAGGCTATTTTCTGCGATGAGACAACAAGTTGAAAGAAGTCAGAGTTCCCATTTGTCCGAGACTCATGAGACTGCACCTCAAGCATTGTGTCCAGTTTTGGGTTCTGCAGTACAAGCAACACATTGATGTAATGGACCAAAATACATCTTATCTATAATTCATCTGGGCTGGATTCCAGGACTAATGGTTTATACAGGATGAGCTTTGCAGCACTGATTTAGATCACAATGCATGCTTTTCTCTAGGGACATCATTCTTCAGAAACAAGTCTGCTTATTTATTTGCATCCATTTCAGCTGGAATTTTAAGGGCTGAAAAAGAATCATTTTACCAACAGGAACTACAAGCACGAGCAGTATGACTACAGCGGGTGCCTTTTACTGTGAGTCTTTTCCTAATAAACAAGTAGGCATTGGTACTGATGTCTACAGATAAAGCCTAGACATTATGATGTGACAAGTACGACCTTGCCTACCATTTCTGTTCGGTATCTCCACGGTTTTGAGCTGTCTTTCCCACTGTTTCTTCTCCCTCTTCTCACAAATAGCTTTGAAAAGCATGCTTTTCAATTCTATCAGCAGCAACCTGTGACTCTCCTCTCGTTTCTCTGTAGACCACATTAAAACTCATACTCAGTCACCTCACATTTGTTCCACATTACTTTTATAGGATGGTTTGGGTTGGAAGGGACCTTAAAGATCATCTAGATGGGCAGGCAGACTGAAGGTTTTCTTCCCCTTCTTGCCATATGGAAGCACTAAGAGACATTAGGCAAGTGCAGGGTTTTCAAGAGAGAGGGTATGTGAAAGCAGTACCTGAAAGTTCAACAGAGAGATGTATTTCAAAATTGCACCCAGAATTGCAAAATTCACACATGTTGTGCCTCACCACTGAGGCTCCTGTATCCCAAAGCCTTCGTCTTGTCCATGCATGTAAATAAAACAAGCCAGGGACTGTTCCTTGGCATCAGAGCCAACTGCCCAGCAGCTCATATCCAGACAGCTAAGCCCTTTCACCTCCCCAAACAAGGTGCCTGCAGCCAAATTACTACTGGGGATGGCCCCTGGCCAGAGCAAGTCCCCAGACGGTGTCCAGGCGTTGTCTGGAAAAGCACTGGCCAGTGTGGGCTGGAGCTGTGCTAACAGCTTATAGAATGGAGAGGTACACACCAGTGCTCAGGGCTATAGCTTGTCCCTGTTTAACCTGTTGGGATAATCCTGGCCACAGCATCCAGCCGTTTTTGTGTCTGTTAACTCTCTCCCGCTCACTGCAGCAGAATGGCCTCTGTTAAGCCAAAGCTCGAGTGCAATTCAAGGATCAAGTCAGCAAGGACTGCAAAACAGCAGGGCACTACGGACATTCTCAGAGTTTAACTGACTGTTCGAGGGGATCTTTTAAGGACTAAGATGACTGTTGCTTTTCAGCAAGTAGATTGGTATTTGCAAGGGAGGAATTGGGAGTAAAACCTGAAGTCTCTATCAAGTTCTGGAGATGCAATATTAGACAAGGAGTAATAGATCAAATGCTGCAAGTCTGTGACTTAGGGTCTGGCCTCCACAGCTCCCAAAGGCACAGCCCCTGTCTTTAAGGTCGTGCTTCCACACCCTTCTATGGTATCATTGCACAACCTGATGGAGACACATCCCTGAGGGGCCACCTCATACGTGCTGGCCCTGCCTGCCATTTATCATCGCGTTGGAAGTGCTCATGAATTACTCTCCACATAGACTAGTTTATTTAGAGATAATTTCAGTAGCCGCATGTGTGAACGGAGCCTTTCATTGGAAACCTGTAGGCAGCCAGTCAGAGAGAGGGCTGGTGGGGAGCTGTGATAAAGTGGTTCAGGAGGACGACACCCTGAACCATTCCACCAGCGGGCTGCCCATGGTATGAGGAAAGCACAAGCACAAAGCGCAGCCACCTTTTAGCTCAGCTGAGTCCAGTTCTGCCTATTTGATTAAGCTGTGTGACTGTTGAAGCACACACGTGTAGTACTGACCACGAGCACAGCAGTCAAGGGTTTCTGGGGTTTTGTTTTCCATTGATCCTTTCCAGCCAGAAAAGAAATGGGTAATCCTAGTGAAAAAAAGCCCAGCAAAGGGAAGGAAACCTCCCAAACCTCCCCACCTTCCTTATGATCTTGGGGTTTGCATTACAAATGCCTGGGGGGAAGCCAGGTTTCCACCTTCCTTGGGGGAAGGCTTGAGGATATGCTTTGTTAGAATTGATGAGAGAAGCAGCTGTCTGCTCTGGGAATATTAACTGACACCACGTCAACAGCCATATGATGGCAACTGCAATGACACCTTCCAGTCTGAGTCCATAGATGTGGAAGGACACCCATGCTCACTGGCGAATCACCACCTAGGACGGTAGTCCTGTTCAGAGGCGACATGTCAGCCTGTCTGGTCTTTCCATAATTTCCAATTCAGCTCTTGCTTTTCTTTTCTTGCTCTTGTCAGAAGCCAAACTGAGCCACAAAACAGCTGCTTTGAGAAGGTTGTGGTAGCTCACTGAGCCTGAGCAGGAAAACCCATCCTTTGTCAGTGAGGAGCACACAAGTCCTAGTCAGTGTGGTAGCTGGGCCCAGAGCAGAGCAATAAGGCTGGTAAAGGGACTGCAGGGAAAGTCTGATGAGGAGAGGCTGAGGGAGCTGGGGATCTGGATGAGACTCAGGGGACATCTTCTCCCTCTCTACAACTACCTGTAAGGAGGTTATAGTCAGGTGAGAGTTGGGCTCTTCTCCCAGGCAACTAGCACCAGGATGAGAGGGGCCAGGGGAAGGTTAGGTAGGATGTTAGGAAGCCCTTCTTCACAGAAAGGGAAGGGTGCTCAGATCCTGGACTGGAATGGACTGCCCAGGACAGTGGTGGAGTCCCCACCCCTGGAGGTCCTTAAGAACAGCCTGATCGTGGTCCTTAGTGCCCTGGTCTGGCCAATGTGGTGATGTTAGGTCCTGGGCTGGGCTGGATGAGCTCAGGGGGCTTTTCCAGCCTCATTAACTCTGTGATTTAAATGTAACAAACATCAAGATCTAATGCAACGACTGTGATACCACTGCAAAACTCTTGGTATTTCCAAGCTGGATAGTCTGGGTTGAAGATGTGTAGCTTGTTTGGCAACATGAACAAAACACAGGTCTGAGAGCACCTATCCTTGGAGAGCCAGTGTGACTGTGCTGACTAACTGCACTGATTAAAGAAATACTGACATACACAACCACTGGTATCAACAGCAGTCCCAAACTAGGCCACTTACCACACAGGCTGTGTAAACATGACGTAGACTTTTCTACTAATAAGTGATTTCTAAAAGAACCCTTGCTATCTCTCAGGACTCAACAACTCCATCTAATGACCCCCATCGTGGTACTGGTGGCACCAGTGTCCAATATCACAATAGTGCTGTGAAATGAAGTTCGCTCCTTCCTGGACAGCCCTGGTTTACAGGTACTGGCAGAGAGGCCAGAACCTTGACTGCTGAAGGTAAGCCAGACCCAAGACCCTGAGAGATACAATTAGCAAAGAAATGAAATCAAATTTAAATCAAATTGAAATGAAAAATAAATATGATGCTGCACAGCACTGCACTTTCCTTCACCGAGATCTGCAGGAAGGATTAATCCACCATCAACACACACATCTCCAGGATCTGGGTCATGACTAGATGTCACCATGAACCACTGTCATTTCCAGCCCAGAATCTGTCTGCTTCAGGGAGTTGTAGAGAAGGAGAAGGTCCCCACTGAGTCTCCTGTTCTCCAAGCCAAACAGCCCCAGCTCCCTCAGCCTCTCATCAGATTTCCCCTTCAGTCCCTTCCCAGCCTCGCTGCTCCTCTAAACCTGCTCCAGCCCCTCAGTCTCCTTGAAGAGGCCCAGACCTGCCCCCAGGACTCCTTACAAAAGCTATTTCTAGACAGACAATGACAAGAAGCTGACAGTGAAAAGCTGTCATGGACAGACTGAAGGGTCAATCATGCTTGACAAAACAACTTGCTCAGTGGATGGGATGAAAGCTCTGGGTACCATCTACCTTGATTTTAACAAGGTGTTTGACACAGCCTCTTTCAAAACCCTTCTCGTCAAGCCATCGAGATACAGACTGTGCAGATAAAAGACAAAGTGACTGAGCTGTTGAGCTCAGAGCCTGGGGATTAAAGGCTCAAAGTCATGCAGGCAGCTGGGCACAAATTAATTTCTTGTGGAGTCAATGTGATTCAGTTTTAGAAATGATGTGGAAGGCAGGAGTGAATGAGCCATCACCAAATGCGAGGATAAGCCTAAGCGGGGAGAGGAGGTAGGTGTGCTGGAAGCAAAGGCCACCATACAGAGAGATCTTAACAAGCTGTTGACACCTGCCAACAAGAATGAGGTTCAACACGAGATTCAGCAGAGATGAATGTCAGGTCCTGAACATGAGATGCAACAAACCCCAGCAGTACCACCAGCCGGTCACTGGCTGGCTGGACAGTTGCTCTGCTGAAAAGGCACAGGGTGTCTTGGCAGAGAGCAAACTGAACAGGAGCCAGCCGAGTATCCTGGCAGCAGTGAAGGCCAGCAGCACCCTGGGCTGCATTAGTGCAAGTACTGGTGCTAGATGAAAGGATGTGATTTTCCTACTCTGCTCAGCACCTGTCAGGCCATCCCTGGAACAGTTTTTCTCTCTCCAGTACAAGAGAGACGTTGAAAGCCTGGAGATGATGCAGAAGGGACCAGCAAGATGAGGCAACTGGAGAACTTGACAACTGAATGAATGGTACTTGTTCAGCCTTGAGCAGGGGAGGCTTAGGATGGGGAAATCAAGCAATTGCCTTCTAATACCTAAAACGTAGTTGTGGAGAAGCTACATCTCTTAACCAGGATACAATGGGCTCCAGAGGCTCCAAGGAAAGTTCCACTTGCATATTAAGAAAGTTGGTCGATGTGAAAGGAACTGAAGAGCTGAATCAGTCATCTGAAGAGAGTGGATCTTCCTCACTAGAACTACTAAAGGCCTGACTTCACTGAGCCTCGAATAACCTAGTCTAAGGCCCTGCTTTCCACAGAAAGTTCAAGCAGGTAGTCCCGGGAAGTCCCTTATAACTTCACTTGACTGTGCTACTGTGATTCAATTTCTTGTTAATTACTTTGCTGTGGATGTATGTTGTGGGGAAGACTGTCCTGACCTTTTTGATTTGGAGCAGAAAGCAGTGAGGATGCAACACTGATTTGCAGGTTTCCAAGACACAAAGATTTAAAGGCCTCCTCTAGCTCAGACAGCAACTCCAACTCCCACCTACCCAGACTTATAATGGCCTGGATTGCACCCTAACCTGGACACCTGGCAGATAACTTCATCCGCCAGGTTTCTACCCAGTCTAGCCCTGCCCAGAGGGGCAACGAGTCTTGTGCTTCTTGCTGGCCATGCTTCCCCTGATTACCAACTTGTTTCATGCTCCACACTCTGTGGCAGCCCAAAGCACCAGCCCTGCCCTTCCACCTCCTGGACATGAGCTGGCATGCACCGCCCAGCCTTCCAGTGGATGCAGCAGCCTCCCATGAAAGTCAGGAAAAAAAGGCGGCTGTTACCAGTGAAGGCAAAGCTGGCTGCAGACAAAGGTTCAGCATACCAGAAGACCCTGTCATGGGCTATGAGCCCAAGAGACGAACAGAACCTCACAGATAACCTACTCCAGAGCCAGCAACCTACGAGCTAACTGCAGTAACGATAAACTGGCAAAGGACTGAGCTGCTGAGTGTTTGACTGGGCACCTTTAAACTCACCATCCGCTGTTTCTTTGCTAGGATCCGTACCGAGATGGGCATGATAAGGATGGTGACTTTATCACTCATGCTAACGCTTTCCAGTCTGGCAAGTGGGAGCAGGAGGAGAGGAGCCCCAGCTTTGGTGGGAGGCAGTGAGTGGGAGAGCAGTGAGCTGAGGCAGTGCCAGCACTGAGTGCCTGTGGAGGCGCCAGGGTGACCAAGCACCTGGCACATCTTTGGAGTGGCTTCCACTACCGTGAAATCGTCTCCATCATGGAAGCCACACCTGAAATACCTCTCCACAATTGCTTCAGATAGATAATACCTCTCCAAAATTGCTTCAGGTAAGCAATTCCTACCTGGAGGAGCTGGAGATGTCTAACCCCAAACTCCTCCCTTTCCCAGCCCCAACTCCTAACTTACTGTAACTGAAAGCCATACAGACAACTCTCACTAATCAGCACAATGAGGTGTCTCAGACAATGAGAACCTGCTCAGTGCAGCAGTCCTTGGGCTACTTGGGGTGATGCCCAGCTGTGTTTTGTTTGGCTTCCAGGAGACCCTGCTGTCCCAGCAACAAGCCAGGGCAGCCACGCAACTGGGAAGGAAAATAGGAGCCCGAGTAGCCGAGCAGGCAGCAGCCCCCGTGGAGCTGCCTGGAAATTAGAAAACAGGCAGAGCAGGCACCTATTTTTGTGAAAATGATCTGCATTAAATGGATTTTAATTGTTTCAGGCCATGAACGGGAAGACAAACGTAGGCTTGAAAACAAGCACGAAGCACAACTGCACAAAGGCAGGAAGCTGATGTGTGCTGCCCTTATTCCAGCTTCCCTCCTAACAAGGGCTGGATCACTGTCCATCCTCCTGCTGCTGAACACACTGGCTGAAAGGAACCAAACACACCAAAGACCTGAAAGAAGATGCCATTCTGATCCAGTGTGTGAGAGCAGCTGAGCAGAGGAGCCCTGAATCTGCCAGGCCAGCCTGGTGATGAGTTCTTGCACCATAAGAAATCAGAGGCTCCAGGTGGGGAGCAGCTGTGGTCCCGGGGCTGTGAGCACATGGGAGGCACAGATCCTGTTTGAAGACATGAAATGGTGATGGGCAGGTGTCCAAGCAGGTAACTGACTCATAGGACCCTCACATTAAGGTCTTGGTCTCTGCAAGCTCTCTTGCTTGGTAAGACACAGGAAAAGCTGGCACACGCAAAGAAACAGCGAAGTTTGGTACAGATATCACTGCGCTTTCCACCTTAGGAAATTCCACCCCCAGTGGGATTTGCTGGAAACCATTTTTCACCAACTGATTTCTCAGCTCTTTCAATATTTCAAGTCTTCTCACATTTCATAGGTCGGGAGTCTTCAGCACAAACACAAGCAAAGAGATTTGTGAGCTAGCCAGCACAGCCAGTGCTCACACCATGCTCTGCTCCTCACCCTGCAAGCACAGGGATGACCCAGTGCATGAGAAGGCCTTGGGCTGCCCGAGGAAGCAGAAGCCCCAACTCCTGTCTCCTCTCTTCCCCAGACAAAAGCAGCTCTGACTGCCAAACCACCCCGGCTTGCAGCAGAAACATTTTGAGATGAATGGCTCCGGATCTGGGGGCTCCCCTAAACTGAGGAGCACACAGTAACTTGGGAATGGTTTCCTGCCCTTGAGTATGGGGTCTGCAGTTCAGCTCCTCGGCGTGCCCAGGCAGTTCCATTTCCCAGCACCTTTCTGAATGCCCGTTCACCATCTACTGACTGGCTACTCTGGCATGAGGGCACCTTGATTTTTATTAGAAATCCCACCCTGATTGACATGACTCTGCACAGGACAGGACATCACACCAGAAGGACCAAGAGTGGGGACCGGTGTAACAGGAAGATAGCAAACACAGCTGGGCTGATTACAAAGGCAGTAGCCAATGCAGTTGTGATTGTGGCCTTCGCACTTGGTTCAAGGCTCGACACAGAATCACAGGATGATTGAGGCTGGAAAAGCCCTCTGAGCTCAGCCAGCCCAGCCCAGGACCCAACATCACCACAGCGGTCAGACCAGGGCACTAAGGGCCACAGCCAGGCTGTCCTTCAACACCTCCAGGGATGGGGACTCCCCCACTACCCTGGGCAGTCCATTCCAGGCTCTGAGCACCCTTTCTGTGAGGAAGGGCTTCCTAACATCCAACCTAACCCTCCCCTGGCAGCTTCAGGCCCTGCCCTCTCATCCTGGCGCTGGTTGCCTAGGACAAGATCCTGACCCCCAGCTGACTACAACCTCCCTTCAAGGAGTTGTAGTGAGGATGGTTCAGAGAATAAAGCCATGGAGTCCTTTTGGGAACACCCCAGATCTTACTGCAGAGCCTTCCTGCCCCCCTGTTTCAGTGAATTTTCTATCCCCTGCACTCGGGCTCCAAGCACTGGGGCTGTCTCTGAGCTGTAAGGCTCATTCCAACCAGCAGCCCCGGATCAAAGAGCACTGGACACATTAATCAGGGCACCTAATCATTTCCCATCACAAGAACCTTTTCTCTGTGACCGGGCATATAAACACCGAGTCATTTCATTCACCGGTTGACAGACCAGAAACCAAACAATGCTTATCGCACCTAATTCATCTTACTCCTCCGGGTTAGAGATGGATCAGCCTGCGAGCCTCCAGCAGCAGTGGCAAACTTGAGGTGCTTTACTTCATCAAACTGATCAGCAACCCGTTATCTCCTGGTGCCAAAGTAGTTTACAAGCATGAAGTGCATCTCGTTCTGCGATAGCGCAGCAAGACCCGGGCGCTGTTTTGTAAAGCACCTCCAGTGCTTTAAGAAGGGGCAGCTCTTCTTTTCAGGGGGCAGCTAGGTTCAAGGCAGCAAGTTTTGCTGATGCATGAAAACTACTTTGGAAATTGAATGGGTGACTGGAGAAGTCAGGGAGGAAGCCGAGGAATGTTGATTGCCAGCTCTCTGTGCAGCCCCTGCTGCCATATGGTTTGTAGCAAAAGGAAAGCAACAGCCCCACCAGACATCTGTGCCCAGAGCCTCATCTGTGCCGGCACCATCCTCCGGACGGTCGCACTCTGAGCACTAACAAAGGGTGATGTGATCTCCTCTCCCTGAAGTGGGTCCATGAGGGGATGTGGTGCCTCCTGCTCTGGTTCAGGTTAGTCTGTGTGTGTGATCACCACCTGTTTGGGAGTTTGCTGCCCTGGCATCACTGATTTCTTGCTTCATGCCAAGAACACAGCAGCAGCCCTGTAGTAACAATGTCACAGGGAAGGATCAGAAAAAGCTGGAAGGTGCTTTAGTTTTGCTTGGTTTTCACTCGAGTGCCTCAGGCTTGGGGAAGCAAAAAAGCAGTATGCCAAAGGTCAGCCTGTCCCAGGGCAGTCTGTTCCCTCTTTGAAGGAGAGAAGTGAGGGGTGGCACAGAAACTCCCTGCTACACCTGCCAGGTTCTCATGGATAAGAGTTGGTGATGGAGACGTGTGGGAGCAGTTTGCAGAATTGCATGACCTGCTTTGAACCTGCCTACATCTGTCCTCTTCTCTTCTCTTCCCTGGTGCCAGAGGCTCTCTCCTGGACACCAAGCAACACTTCTTTTCCTCGAGAGCAAGTGCCTTGAGGGAGATACGTGGGGAGGTGAGGAACTGGAAGAGATACATGAACGCAGTGAGACTTCCAGCTGACACTGATGCAACCCCATCTGCTGCGATGGGAAGGTAAATGACGGATTTCCTGGTGGAAGGGCTGCCAACCTGAGTCTTGGGAGAGCTGGATTTCAATACATGCTCAGGCACAGGCGTGCTGCCTGGCCTTGCACAAGTCACTCAGAAGCCACAGGTAAAATAGCACTGACAGAGCTGGCTCCTGGGACAAAGGCCATGACACAGAGCTGGTTGGCTGCAGAGGATTTGACATCTCTGAATAGGTTTGGCACAAGGCAACAGATCCAATGATGCCTGCTGACCAGGGCAAGAGGAGGTGTCAAAAGACAAGAACAAATCTCTCCCAGGACTCTGCTATTTGAATCGTGTGGCTCTGTGGGACATGGCTGGTGCAGCAGGAGGCTGGTTCACCCTCCATTGACCCAGCACCTGAGGAGCTCAGCCCATATCACTCCTTGCTCCCATCTCCCTGCCCCATGTCTTTGCAACTGTTCTCAGCCTCCTCTGACTGCCAGTGCCAATCTGCTACAGAGGCCAGCAAACTGTCTGGACAGGCAGGGGACAGGCAAGACAGCTGGAAGCAGTTATACTTTCAGCAGTGCCAGGGAGCAATGCCAGGGCTGCTCCCTGGGTACCTCTTGCTTCTCTCTTGGCAGATGGCCAGGGACAGGGATTTTGTACCTCTGCTTGTCACCTGCTCATGAGGAACTAGGAAGAGGGAGAATCATAGAATCAGCATGGCTGGAAAGGATCTCCAGGATCATCAAGTCCAGCTCTCATCCCAACATGTGTTGAAATCCAGCTCTCCCAACATCTCCGCAACCCCTAGACATGGCCTCAAGTCCTCTATCTACTTGGATTTTAAACCCCTCCAGGGGTGGTGACTCCACCACCTCCCTGGGCAGCCTGTTCCAGTGCCCAACCACTCTCTCAGAAAAGAACTTCTTCCTAAGATCCAATCTAACCTTCCCCTGATGCAGCTTAAGGCCATTTCCCCTTGTCCTATCATTTGGGAGAAGAGATTCGCACCAGCCTCACTACAACCTCCTTTTAGGCAGCTGTAGAGAACAATAAGGACTTTGGGTATGGAGTTGACCACAACCTCTAGGCAGCTCTAGAAAAGTGAAGCAGAGCCATGTCTCCCTCCAGAGAGAAGCAGAAAGTGCTGTGTTCTTTGCTGAGAAAGCATTTGGCAGCATCTCAATACCCTGGAGCTACAGGGTCCCAAGCAGGCAGAAGAGCCAGTCCAATGGGGTCACTGCTTGCTGCAGGCTGGGCACTCCCAGCTGCATCACTGCAGACACCAAGAGCATGTACCATGGACAAGCCTCTTGGGTTTGCTAAGACATTCACCCTGCTAGAATTGCCTGCTCCCCACCAAACGGGGACTAAGTACAGAAGCCAGAGACAGTGACTTGATCTCACAGTAAGAAGAGCAGAGGCAGACTGAAATGTTTCCCCAGAACCATTTGCAAACCCCTCCTCGTTCACAGGTAACAGGTCTGTGTTGCAGCTTTCCTAGGCACTGGCTGAGGATGCCTGCAGGGAACAGCTGAGGAGCTGCATCCCCAAGGTCTCCCTTCCTGTACCTGGCCAGCACTAAAACAATCACAGACTTGCAGAAGAAAAGGTGCTGCTGCTTCTGCTGCAAAACCAAACCTGGGAATGCCCAGTTCACCACAAGGAGAAGTGGTTTGGTAATGGTGAAGAAAGGACACTCAGCCCTCCTGAACCAATCACAAACCAAACATGAACCCATGTGAGCTGGGAACAGGGATGGGAGAATAAAGGGCCACCCTGGCTGNCAGAACCATTTGCAAATCCCTCCTCGTTCACAGGTAACAGGTCTGTGTTGCAGCTTTCCTAGGCACTGGCTGAGGATGCCTGCAGGGAACAGCTGAGGAGCTGCATCCCCAAGGTCTCCCTTCCTGTACCTGGCCAGCACTAAAACAATCACAGACTTGCAGAAGAAAAGGTGCTGCTGCTTCTGCTGCAAAACCAAACCTGGGAATGCCCAGTTCACCACAAGGAGAAGTGGTTTGGTAACGGTGAAGAAAGGACACTCAACCCTCCTGAACCAACCACAAACCAAACATGAACCAGGCACCCCGTGTGAGCTGGGAACAGGGATGAGAGAATAAAGGGCCACCCTGGCTGGCACAAATGAACCCAACTCCCTCAGTCAACCAAGAAGCACTGAGTTCCTTCAGAGTATAAAACACAGCTCTCCTGTTGCTTCTCCAGCAAAACAGTAACTGTGAGGCTAATTTTTCCAAACCCAGCTGAAGCTGCTGGTGTGCTGTCCTGCAAGGAAGAAGGTGGAGCTGCTGGGGAGAGAGGACCTGAGCCCAGTACTGGTGAATGCAGACCAAAGACCAAGACCAAGACAGCTGTTGTGCCCACCTGGCCCTGGGGCTATGGCAGCTCTGCTCCCATGCTGGTAACTGGTGTCGATGTGCCCTTCCTCTGAGCACGGCCTTTTGAGTTCAACCTTGGTACTAAGAGCAGGCTCCAAGCTCAGGGAACAGAGCATGGACCCATCTGTCCATCTGCACTGATGGGTCCTGAACAGAACCAAAATGTTTGACACAGCTATGGAGCCTGTGAGAGGAAAGGGAAGAGGAGCACCAGTGACTCCTTTCTTCTCATCCCCTTCAACTTGCTGGAAATTTGCTACTGGTAACACCAGAAATTCCAAAGATAGACCAGAGCACCTAAGTCTGGGCACAGCTTCAGAGCAGGACTGCTGCTAGTCCCTCCTGTCCTGCCCAGCTGCGTTCCTGAAGTCCACATGATCACAACTCCCATTCCGTGTTCATTCCCTCATGTGGTTTGAGAGAGGGAGGGAAGGCAAGGTTTGCCATTCTGCTGAAAGTGAGACCAAAAGGGTAACCGACCCCAGAGCTGGGTTACTCCTCATCCTCACTTCCCTTTACCCATCCACTTGCTGATCAGAAACAATGTGCTGACACGGCGATCTTCAGATGTGAGTAAACACTGACTAAAACAAACCAAACCAACCCAAAATATAAGCAGCAAGGAAAGGGGGAAAATCCCAAGGCTTTCAGACCCATGGGATAACTGGATTCATCCAAAACTCAGCACTCAATCCAGGCTCAAAACCAAGCCATGAGGGTTAGGTTTATAACCACATCACCACCACCAGCTCTGCACCACCAGCCACCCGCCAGCGAACCACAGTGAAAGAGGAAAAGGGTCTGCAGCCCAAGAGGAGAAAGAGCAGATCAACCTGTTGGGCTCAGGGATGATACACAGACCATTAGGGGTTGGAAGGGATCTCCACGGGTCACTGAGTTCAAACCCCAAGCAGGATCACAGGCCACACAGGAACACATCCAGATGTGTCTGGGTAGTCTCCAGAGACGGAGACCCTGCGACCTCTCTGGGCAACACGTTCCAGCGCTCTGTGACCCTTACAGCAAACACGTTTCTCTCCATACTGAGATGGAACCTCCTGTGCTCCAGCTTCCACCCACTGCCCCTTGTTCTATCACAGGGCACAAAAGTGAAAAGAGATTGTCTCTTTCTTCTTGACACTCAGCCCTCATGGCAGTGATTAAGTCCCCTTGTAACCTTCTCTCCAAGCTGAAGCAGGTGTCTCAATGTCTCCTCCTGCGGCAGGTGCTCCAGTCCCCTAATCATCCTCATGAGCTTCTGTGGGACTCTCAACCAGATCTCTGTCCCTCTTGAACCAGGGAGCTCACCCAGAACTGGACACAATATTTCTAGACATGGCTTCACTAGGGTATAGAGGGAGAAGAATCTCCTTGCTCTGCTGGACACACTGTCCTTTATCCATCCCAGGATTCCACTGGCCTTCTTGGCCACAAGAGCACATTGCTGTTCCATGGAGAACTTGGTGTCCACAAGAACTCCAAGATCCCTCTCCACAGAAGTGCTCTCCAGTAGATTGTCCCCCAGCTTGTCCTGGTGCATTTCATTACTCCTCCCCAGGTGAAGGACTCTGCACTTGTTCTTATTAAACCTCATTCAATTCCTCTTTGCCCATCCCTCTGGTCTGTCCAAGGCTTCCTGAGTGGCTGCACAGCCATCAAGTGAATTGGCCAGACCACCCAGCTTAGTGTCATCAGCTGAGGAGACACTCTATCCCATAATAGATGTGGTTTGCTCTCCCTGTTGGACTGTTGTCCGAAGGATCTGCTGGCGAAGTCCAGCCAGGCTTTGGCTTGGGATCAAGCGCCAGCAGCTGGCATCCTCCTGGGGTCCAGCAGGAGCTGGTGGCATCTCAGCCCACAGCCTTCCCCATCATGTGGCACAGTTGGAGAGACTGAGCTGTGCTGGGCAGGGTTGCAAGGGAGCATTTGGGAAATAATCAGGTTGAAAACCACCCCAAACACCTCCCTGCTTTCTGAGCAGCTCGAAAGAGAAATGCTGCACCAGGCAGGTTTGCACTCAATGATGAAAATGCTCCAACTCATTCTTACCCCTCACTGCCTCCCCCTGCGCTTCCTCATCCCTTTTTAGACCACTCTTTCCCTTTTTCTCACACCATGGAAAAGTGGTCTAAAAGTCTCTCCAAAGGCAGAGACCCCAGTGTGACCACTGAGGCCCAGCAAGTGGGTCAGGCTCAGAAGAGGACTCCAGGACCTCTCTTGGGAGAGCTGACGAAACTGTTCACATCATTTCTGCCTCAGATGGTGCCAGACAGCTGTTGGTTCGGTTCTAGCAGCTCTTTTGCACTTCCTTAGTGTTGCTGGAGAACTGCCCTGCTCCAGGGATCGAGGGAAGAAAGCACCAGGGAGTATCAGAGCTCCAATTAGAAAGCCCAAAGGGTCCCTCCTGCCTTCTGTACCCCGCAGATCAGTCCTTTTCACCCCAGACTTCTACTAAATAAGATCAGTATTGCAGACTAAAGCTGCAACCACAGAGACACAGCACCACTGCTCCTCAAACCTGGATGAAGCCATACAACTTCCAAGTGTTCTCTCTGCACTCCACACTGGCGAACTGCAGGTCTCTTCCACAGCAATCAGGTCGTCCCCTTGCCAGCCTTCCTCCCAGCAGCCAAATAACCCGAGATCTGAAGCGTTAAGGTCTAGTTTGGCAATTTCAAGCGATTTGTGGCTCTCCTTTGAATTCTTCCTGGCACTGTCCCATCCACTGCTGACAACAGCCAGCGTGTCCTCCTCTAAAGGGATAAAGTCACCTCCCTGCTTCTCTTGCTCACCAGTGGCAGCGATGCTTTCTATCCCACTGCTCTCATCCAGACCCTGCTCTCACTCCATTGCACACAACAACCCCCTCAGCTCCCTCTGACACTGCTCCCTGGTCTTTGGACAGAACTTCAACTCTCTGATCTCAACCACACATTCAGCTGCCGTAAGTGAGGGTTGTTTTGTTTTCAGTGGTGCTATCTAACCAGCCTACAGGGCTATCACACGCTGACTACTACTGAACAGGTGAGAGAGTGATCCCAGACACCAGTACTCAATCTCTGCTGTTAAAACTGCTTCTTCACACCCTCTCGGCTCAGGACAACCAGCACCTTTCAAAATGAAGCTGACATTCCCAGGAAGCAGCTGGGAGTCCCCCACATGGAAGGCTGGAGAGTTTATGCCCTAAAGGTACAAGTTGTCTCCCGCGGTTTGGTCAAGTGACAGAAAACAGCCTGGGGTGCATCACACACACCGGGACCTCACTTCACAGCAGACGTGAAGAGACCTCTCCGTACTAGTCTGACTCAAGTCCCTCTGGAGCACTGGACACAAGTGTGGCTGTAGGACAGGCAGGGTATTGGAGACCTTTCTGACAAAGGCAAGTACTCTCTCTTCGAGTTCTGGGGGCAGCTCTGGGCCCCTCACTTCAAGAAGGACATTGAAGGGCTGGGGCAGGTCCAGAAGAGCTACACAGCTGGGGAAGAGACTGGAGAGAAAGGCTGATGAGGAGAGGCTCATGTTGTTTAGCCTGGTGAAGAGGAGACTCAGTGGGGACCTTCTCCCTTTCTACAACTCCCTGAAAGGAGGTTGTAGTCAGGTGGGTGTGGGGCTCTTCTCCCAGGCAACNGCGATTCTGTAGGTCCAGTGTGCTCAGACAGGACAAGCCAGGGACATACAACCAGGACTGTCTACTGCTCTGCTAGAACCTCCAAGTGGTACCATGTGCACAAACCACAGCTGGCAGAGAGCTGATGCATCTGCTGGTAGCGTGTGCTCTGCCTGTGCCTGCGTTTTCATTCCAGACACACACTGGGAAAGAAAGCAAAGTTACCTCACACTATTTTCCTCTTCACGATGTTCCTGCCACACGCCTTCCCTCCTCTCCAAGAACTGCACTGCTCTGGGCTTTCCCCGTGCCCCTGCTGTCACAGGATGCTGTGCAGCACCCACAGCCCAGAGACTCTTGCACAGCCAGACAACTCCAGTGCCTCTTACTTTCCCGATGGATCCTGCAGCCCCAGCTTCAGTGGCTTGTAGATGGGAGTATGTGGCCACTAAAAACACATACACTGCCCTGAGAGCTCTCCTCCTGCCTTGGCCCCACTGCAGGATACATGGTGTGCGATTCCCACAGGGAGCAGAGAACAGACAGTGCCTGGCTACGCTGCGGCCATGAGCCAGTCCTCAGACATGTGTTAAATCAGGGGTGGCGCTAGGCATCACTCATTCCTGTGGTCTCGGGAGGCTCGTAATAACAAAGGGTGAGTTGCTTTTGCCACCCATACTGAGATTTAAATAACGAGCCAAATTTCATTCTCCTTGTAGGATAATTTGAAAGCAGTGCAGGGCAATGAAAGGAGAAGAGAACAGATGGGATTTGTTGTCTGCGTGCTAGCAGGGCAAACTTCATGGAAACTCAAAAAACAGAACCCCGACCCCAGACGATGTGATTCATAAATTCTAAAAGCCAAGAGAAGCCAGCTAACCCATTTTGTCTGACCTCCTGCCTAATAAAGACCACAGAATTTCATCCAGTGATTCCTGCCTGAAGCCCAGTAATTTGTGGTTCCAACAGAGCATCTTGTCCAGCCTACTGTCCAGCTTTGATGTGAGGTCCTCAAATGAGGCGCTAACCACTTCCCATGCTGTCAAAGCCTGGCTCTTCTACAGGTTGTCAGCATTTCTCCACTGTTACATAACTTACTCGAGTCTTCCCAAGGACACGAACACGTTCACGTGCTTTTGCTCTCCCTATCAAGACTCTCAGACCATCAAAAAGGAAAGTCTAAGCATGGGCAAACCAAGCCAAGACACCAGACCACCTCAGGGAAGTCTGCTGCTGCAGCCAAGTCAATGAGATCTACATCCAGCTCGAGGCTCTTGCTAGTTTTTGGTTCAAAACAAAGACTTGCCAAGCACACACCCGTGGCTGTGGCACCCAAGGAAACACGTTATTTGACTACTGATTCTGCTACACTTGTAGAGATACAGTCTCACAGCAAGAACTACTTCCACAGCAGAGACTGCCTGGCCAGAGCACAATCTGCTCCTAAACCACCCCAAGAGAGAGAGCCAGTAAAAGGCAGCTCTCTGCTGACCGAGATTTCTGAGGCTGGAAGCACTGATAGGATAAAGAAAACTTTTATCCTGCCTTTCTTTGAAGGAAATGAACCCAAAATGGTGAGCGGCTCTGGAAGTACAAGGGCAGCCTCCTCTCAGGTGAAAAATACATCCACTGAGCTCTGAGTTACCACCAGCCCTTCCTTCCTTGTATCTCACACGTGCAGCACTGGATGACAACCCTGGTGATTAAGTTCCTCCCCCCACCAGACACAGCAGCCCAGGGGACAGTCTTGGGATTTCTCTCCTAACATCAGCCTGTGCTAGAGGGTGGGCACAGGCTCCAGCACCACATCCACACTCCACTCCCACTCCTATTATCACTACATAACCCTATTCACCTCTAAGAAAACCAAGCCAGAAGGTTTGTTCCAGCACTGTCTTTTATTGCCACTTCCACAGCGATGCCTTCTCACCCTCAGCATCTCCACCTCTGCCTGCACTCATGTTACGGCCAAAACCAGGCTGAAAAGCAAACTCTCAGGGCTGGTATCTGTGGCCCCAGAGCTTGCCCTCTGTTTGGTGAGCCTGCTCCCCTCACAGAGGGATCACTGTTATCTGCAGAGCAGGTGAAGGTGCAGCTCTAGCTCACACAAGTGCTCAGCTGGTTGTGGTCACCATGGCACTGCTGATAAAGGTGCTGAGTGTTGTGCAGGGTGTCTCAGTGGGGTCTGAGGTCCTCAATTACAGGCTGTTGTAGCTACAATCCCTGTGGCACCCAATCTGGCAAAGCGATGGCAGTAACACAGCGGCTTTCTCAGTCGTCTGCGAGTACCTGCTACCTCCACGGTGCACAGGATCATGGCAAGAGGAGCAGCACACGTGCAGAACAACAGGACGCGTGAGATTACGAATCTAAGAGGCCAGGTGTACACAAAGCATCTAGCAGATCTGCAGAATGCTGCTGGCATCCCCCAAAGATGCTCTGACACCCACAACTGTGTGTGGGCACTGAAGGGTCTCACACTGCACAGCGGGGCAGCTGAGGCAGTTTGGCTTCTGAAAAGAGCAGCCTTCAAGCACTGGGGTTTTTGGGGTTCTGGGTAGCCAACAGCTCAAGCTCAGCTCTCAGACCATCCAGCCTGAAGCAGTGATAGCAGGCAAAAGCAGTGATCCCAACAGCATAGAGGACAGTGAAACCCCCCAGCCAGCTGAAGCCTCAGTTTCCGCTGCTGCCACTGTAATGATCTGACAGCTCCCGTTCGTTTCTCACCATCTCAGCCCCTACGTTTTGGCAAATATTTAAAAAAAAAAGAAAAGGAGAGAAAAAAAACCCCAACCCCCAAACCCCAGAGACGATCATTCCTTGACAGGAACAGTCCTGGCATGCCTGGAATGTGGGAAACCAGCAAAGAGCCATTTCTGTTCATATTGCTCCTTATGAAATCCCCTTTTAAAGAAAACCCAGCACAGCACTGGAGGCTGCAGCCACTCAGCAGAGCCCCTTCCCCGCTGCCTTTCACTTTGAAATGCGACTTATCAGCCAAAGGCCAGGCGGGTTTGGGTATCTGCCTGTTGTGTCCTCTTGCTTTGAACTCCAGGACCGTTTAATGCAGCTGGCTGCCAAACTGGTCAAGGCTTTTTCCTCTCCCCCTTTGTCTTCAGGTTCAGGGCAGATAAAAGCTGCAGCAGGCTCGCTGCCCTCACAACGCCAATTTGTCTGTTCATTCTAAAGGGAAGGAAAACTAAACGACAAAACCCAGCACCACACCACCATTATCACTGGTACCCACACAAAGGCCAGGGCAGCCACAGTGTGATTCAACCAGAGCCAGGCTGCGCTGGGTCCCTCTGGACACACACACGGGAAGGTTCTCCAGGCTATGGGGCTGTGCAGCTCTCTGCTGCTCTGACATGCCCTATCACAGAATCACACAACACTTTTGGCTGGAAGACATCTTCAAGATCATCAAGTCCAACCTTTTCCTAGCCCTATCAGCACCACCAAACCCTGACCCCCAACACAGTGTCTACCCTTCTCTTTAACACCCCCTGGGATGGGGACTCAACAACCCCTCCCTGGGCAGCTGTTCCAGTGCCTGACAGCCCTTTCAGGAAAGAAATCCCTCCTGACATCCAACCTGAACCTCCCCTAGGACAGCTTCAGGTCATTTCCCCTCATCCTATCACTGGCCACTAGGGAGAACAGACTAACTCCTGCCTCTCTACAACCTCCTTTCAAGTAACTCTTGAGAGCAGTAAGGTCTCCCCTCGATCTCCCCTTTCCAGCTAAGTAGCCCCAGATCCCTCAGCCGCTCACCAAACGACACCTGTTCCATTGCTTCTCTGACTGTGTTTTTAACCCTCACAACTTGTAGCACCAACAATGTGGGAGTCTGGTGTGAGCCAGGCTTTGACCAGCCCCTCGCACTTAAAGGGACACCTATACAACTCGGGTTGGGAGATGCAAGTTTGCTTTGCTGGAGCAAGGCGGTGACTGACTCTGTTAGTGCAGTGCTCAGCAGGACATCTCCTGAGCTGCCTCAGGAGGGCTAAATCCTGCTCCTGTTCAAGTTACTAGGAAACTTCTGGCTTTTCTCTCTCAACTCTTCCCTTTCGTGAGCTTCCTGCAGGTTTCTGGGGTCACATTCCCAGGCAGATGACTGACTGCAGGCACAGGGCAATCCATGGGGTGAGGTTCAGATCTCGTTTGAGCATCAGAAAGCACCAGAGCACCGCCGGGCAAAGCTGAAGCACAGGACCCATTAACCTCAGCTCGAGTACTTACTGCGTTGTACTGACGCAGTGACACAGCTCCTAAGCGAGAGGGGTGGCAGGACAAACACTGAGGAAGGGTAAGTACGAGCAAGCAAAGAAGCTGCTGGCA
The DNA here is from genome assembly GCA_013397515.1 of Upupa epops. Lineage (NCBI taxonomy): Eukaryota > Metazoa > Chordata > Aves > Bucerotiformes > Upupidae > Upupa > Upupa epops. Next base: position 100,139 of record VZRI01008223.1, read on the forward strand.
GAGAATGGGGAAAACAAGAAGATCAATCCGGTAAGCGGGAATTCCACAGTGGCTGGGGCTGAGCAGTGCCACTGCTTTCAGGCCTTGCTTTTCTTTCTGTTGGGTTTGCATACAGAGCACCTCTAACGGGAAGTATCAGCTGTCCTGGAACAGAACATCAGAAGGGTGCTAAGGTTTGTTCACGTCAGTGGCAGAAAGGCTAGTGTCACCACAAGCCAGGCCAGAAAGCCCCTCTCCTCACAGAAGCAACTGGCAGCAGTGCTCTGCAGCTCCTCCTCCCCCCCAGCTCTGTGTCCCATCCCAAAGGCAGCAGCACATGGTGTAGCCACTCAGGAGAGCTCCCACAGCTAGAAAACCTGAAAACGAAAGAAAAACAAGCAGGTGAGTTGATTTGCATTCTGGGCTCACAACTAACACAGCACAGAATTAGCTTGTAGGAAGTGGAAGAGTAAAAAGGAAAACCACCAACTTGAAAATGCAAATCTTCACTCTACTACAATTGCAAGCCACAGCCCGGATTCCTACGGGCCAGCAAGGTGCTAGTAAGAACACATTTTTCACTACTCTTTCAATACAGGCACTGCAGTGGCTTGTGATAGGTGGTTCCATCCCTATCCCAGCTACAGTCATCTCCTCTCCTGAAGAGAACATGAACAGAAAAGTAAAGGATCTTCAGAATCACTCCGTGGGTCCTTCTGTCTTTTCTTTCTCCTTTTTGTCTTTTATTTTTCCCCAGCTGTGCTAAAAAACCAGCACTTTTAAAATTAGTACAGAGTGCAAAAACAGATCTGCTCCCCAGGCTCCTGGATCTTAAAGAATATAGGCTGCTCCCTGGAATGCAGTCACCTTTGGCTGCACACAAAGAAACGGCAGCTTTGTGATTTGATCTGCTCTGCACAGCCATGCACCTACCCACACAGGTACCCGCACACCCCCACACACACATACCCACACACCTACCCACACGTGTACCTGCACACCTACCTGCACACGTACCCACCACACTTCTACCCACACACCTACCCACACATGTACGCACACACCTACCTGCACACGTACCCACACCCACACATGTACCCACACGCTTACCCACACATGAACCCACATACACACCCACCCCCCCATGCAGAATTGCCCCCCACATGGCTACCAAGATCATGCTCGGTGCCCAGCAGTGAGCACAGCAAGCACAGTTCAGCATCTCTGTGCTGCTACTGCAGCGCCTCAGCGACAGTGACAGCCCCACGGCAAACACAGCAGCAAGGAATAACCTGCTTTCTAGATGAGTGAGGTGGTGGCAACCGTTAACCCTCCAACTCTTTGTCTTCAGAACTCAGGTCATTGCCTTATCTGTCCGGGCTCACTCCCTCTTCCTGTGGGTGCTCACATCACAAACAGTGAGGTCTTTGTCACTGCAGGGCTTTTCCACGCTACTCTTCCCTGCTGGTCGTTGTGAAACACCCACTTTGTCCAAACACAGGGACAGGTCCTGTTTAAGAGACCATCCAGGCACAGGCCAGCACCCCAGATGAACAGCAGCCTCTGTCAGAAGACACCACACGCTGTTTGACACAAGGGCGGTTCAGACTAGAGGTCAGGAAACACTTTTCCAGATGACGATAGAGAAGCCATGGAGCTGGCTGTTCTCATCCCTCAAAGTTCTTCAGGACTTAACTGAATGAGGTCACAAAAGCAGCAGAATCATTGGGGCTGGAAAAGACATCTAAGATCATCACGCCCAGCCCATGACTTCATCAGCTGGAAGTCATGAGCAGCCTGGTCTGGTTCCACAGCTGACCCGTCTGAGGTCCCTTCTAGCCTGACTTATCCTACAGTCCTACAAGGCATTTTCTAGCTGACACCGGTGCAGAGGCTCTGGAGGAGACGTGTGCGAATCACTAAGCCCCCAGGTACTGTGATACCCCCCAAAGAAGAGCTGAGTGCAACAACATCCCAGGACCGTGATGGCCCAAAAGATCCCCCAGTGCAACACCTTATGCTCCCCTCGGGACAAGGCAAAGCTCACTTCTGCACACAGCCCCCCACACAACTGCCCTTTGGGCATCAGTGGCCAAGGAACCTCTGTCTGCGCCCTGTCCGAGCATACATAAGGGCAGTGTTGGCGAGGAGTTGTATCTCCTCCCTCCTCCAGACACACTCCTGTTTCTTAAGCCCCATCAATGTGCCGGTGCTAAGAAGTCTCTCTGTCCTGCCTAAGGCGCAGCCTCTACTCCACACGACGGAGATGCCTTGAGAAGCCTTTGCTCCACACACTGCAACGCTCTGGGGGGCTGAGCAGGCTACGCTGCCAGCATGGCCTTCCCCCTTCCACATCCCTTGTGCTGTAAAGGCTGTCGGAACAACGTGTTGCTTCCTGCCAAAACAACTTCCATGCCTGAGAGACAGGGAACATCACAACCGTGAAGATGAGAAGGGACCTTGCATACAGCACTGCTGGGCTTCGGCTCCTCACAAGGATCCATATAAGCCATGAGGCAACTGTCACATGCGCTAGATAGGCAGGAGGTGGAAGAGGACAGGTTCATCTCCTTGCCCCAGGTCACCCGGGAGATCACTGGCAGAGCCACAAACCAACCTTTTCCCCCATTATTAAGACTTGAAGGAGTCTTGATACTCCCTGCCCTTGTCGTCTCTGCTCGACAGACAAGTCGGGCTAGTGAGTCAAGCTGCGCAACAACACACTGCTTCCCGGCAAGCAGAGCCTAAGGAATGCCAGCTGCCCCCTGAACTCAGTCCTGACCAAAGAACAGCTCTTCAAAACATGGATGTCCATCCTCGTTAAGAGACCTGCCCAGCTCTGAAAAGACGCTTGCCGACGTGCTCTGGGATGTGGTCTGTTCTCAGAGGGCCCGAGAGGGCTCCGTGAGTTTATCCACAGCTGGGGGTTTTGGGGACTTGGAAGTGAGACAAGGGGGCATTTTTACATCGACCTATTCATAGCCCGCTATTTTCAGCACAGAAGAGGGTATCGGATCACTCAGTTTCGACTTCTGTGGAAACTCCTGTGTGACCCACGATGGCTAATTTCAAGCAGTTTGTGACTCGCTGTGGCAACCTGTGCTGGCTTAAAAGGCTGTAACGGCAACCATACCGAGGTCTGCACAAGGCAGCGAGAGAAACCACAGCTCTGGTCAGGGTTAGTACCCTGGTACGGAAATACAGACTACAAACCTCACCTCCTCCTCCTCCTCCCTGTCGATAGGTGAGGTCTGGAAGCCAGATACGCCTTCAGAAACAGCTTCCCCCCTCCTCTTTTCCACCCTCCCATTCCTCCATCCTTTGAACACGGTCTCAGGGCAATACTTTGCAGCCTTGTTTGCCAGAGGAGAAGGATGCTTTCTGTCTGGGAAGCCGGGCAGGCTGTGCCGGAGCAGAGCAGACCCCGGGCATGCAATTACCCAGGCAGCAGCAACAATATGGCAATTCACGGGCTGCCTCTGAAACGAAGCACAGTGCAGGGCCTGGAAAAAGTAAAAAGGAGCCTGTTAAAGGAACTCTGTGAAGGCCTTGTGTGGCATCCAGACAAGGACAGACTTCGTACAGACATCGTTTTTAGAGGCAGACTGGCGGCCAGCTTGCCTCCTCTTCCCACCGCAGTGCATCCAACAGGAGCGAGGGGAACCCCCGTTGGTGCCGACAGGTCACTTGTGTCCATCGGACAACATCCTTCTTTTAAAGAGCTGCAGATGCATGGAAGAGGCCCTGCAGGGGATGCCTCACCTGTGGCGAGTTCAGCATGGGCAGACCGTGGTCATAAGGCCACGATGACATGAGCCCGCTCTCAGTGCATAGAGCTTTCTCACACTTTCAGGAGCACAGACTCCTCCCTGGTGGCTTCAACTGCCAAGTTCATGTCTTGACCTCTCTCTTCAGAGCTCCTTAGGTAATTCCTGCCCTCCAGCAACAAAGCCAACACAGCAAGGACAAAGGAAATTGAATTTTTCTTTGGGGAGTTTACTGTGAGGAGGCAACAGCCCCACAAGGTTCACACGGGCTGCATCCCGTGCATCACCTTTGTCACTACTGCTGACCAACACCGAACTAGAAGCTATGGACCCACGCTGGCACCATGGTAGAAGAAGGCTTGCACTGCTAAAGCAAGGATGCCTTGCTGCAGCCAGGAAAACCTGCCTTCATTCCTTGGGGAAGGGGGCAGAGGTAGGGTCTAGATCTCTGCTACCTCCATGTGTTGGACAAGTTGCCCACTCTAGTACTCTTACTGCACCTTTGAGAGAACTACTAACTTTCTTGAGGAGCAAGCAATGATTCCATCACAGGCAAGCAGCACATCTTTAAACCTCTTGTACAGAGCTTCCCACACACAGATTAAACACCACCAAGTGGAAGACTTGCACATCGAAGCCCTTTCCACACAAGGCTGGTGACCACTGAGATGATCTATCGAGCTCAGAGGCTCAGCTATGCCAACATCCTGCTTCAGGGACACAAGCAAGCTTTCACAAGCAAGCAAGGAGCAGGGACACCAGCAAGCTGAGGAGCAGGGCACAATCAGTTTAACTACCAGGAGTTTAAATGCAGCCCTTACCTGCAAAGGCACCAGCACAGCCATGAGCACAGAGGTCCTGGTGGCTGTCCCTGCACTGGAGCACCAGGTCTGCAGGTGACATGTGCCAAATGAGAGTTTCCTGAAAAGCACTGACCACACAGTTAAAACCTTGGTCCACAGGCAGCGAAAGAAGCCTGCTGCTAGTTTCTTGACTGAATATTCAACACTTGCCATGTTTGCTCACTCCTAGGTTAGCTGGGCTGCACAACCAGCAGATCTCCCTCAAAACCACTCGTCGCTGGGACGCAGCTACCAGGCAGGCTGTAACAGAGCACTGCCAGGGCACTCAGCTGTCCCAGTACAATAAACTGTCCCTGATGAAGAGAAGTCCTCGCAGAGCTCTTACTGCCTTGTCAAAAGATGAAGCCAAAATTAACACATCCTAACCATCAACATCCAACCTGAAAGTTGGATCATGAATGCTGACAGCAGCCTCAATGCTAGAGAGATGCCTTCTCCACAGGAACAGACAGCTCTTCCCTTCTGTCTGTCCCGTGTTTCTTCATCCCATATAATTTCCCGACTGCTCAATGCAAGGCCATTTCTTCTCTCACCTCCCCACTCAAGTGATCCTTCTCTGCTCTGGCTGAGGGGTGATGTGGGGCCAGAAGAATTAGATGCGCCTCAGGTGGGAAGAGGAAAAGGACAGAGACTTGTTGGTAGAGGACAATGTCCCAACTGACTCCTCTGTATGGCCACAGAGAAGTTCCCTAGCAGTTGCCTCACTTCCCCACTGACTCAGCACGTTCCTCACTGTGCTGGGTGACTACCACCATGATCTGTGTGGCAGGCCTGCTGTTACTGACCTGGGGTCAACAGCGATGATCAGGGTAGACTGCTCACGTGTTTGACCTCCACTCCCGTGTGCCTGACCTTCACTCCCATGCCAGCATCTCATTTAGTCCCACAGAAACCTTCACCAGGACCCAGGCCGTGGCTTCATGCAGCAATTCTGCGTTACAGTACTTCAGGAAAATCCCTGCTGGCTCTTGGCAAACATTCCCAGCGCAATGCACTGTGGCCAGGCTGGCGGCTCAGGAGGTCCATGCTGTCTCTGTACCACTTGACAGACACTTGCAATTGCACAGGACATCCTTTGGCACTGACATTAACAAGTGATGGAGAGGGCTGCCAAGGAAATGTGAGGGGTTTAGCTCATGGCTGGCACCACAACACCAGGATGGACCTCAGCTGTTGAGCTTCTCCGGCTAGGAGGTTACCTGGCCAGGATGCACCACACTGACCTCACAGGGATCACTGGGTCACTGTCTGCTGGGGCTGTCCTGGCGTTTGGCAGGATCTATAAACAGGTAGGGCTGAAAGCAGACACTCTTTTTGATAACCATTACTGAATTCCTTTGGGAATTATTTCTTCTTCAGAAGTCTCCTCCCTGGTGCTGACAACACTACTGAGATGCAGCTTGCACTGCCAGGGCTCAGAACGAGGTGTGGGGGAAGCACACCCTGCTACCAGCGGGGGACAGCAGGACTAGGATTTGCCAGACAGCTCCACATGCATGACAGAACTCGTAACCAAGGCCAGGTCCTATCGAGCTGCGTAACAACCCGTCACTTCTGCCAAACCCACTCGTCTGTGCTCACCCCAAAAAGCATCACCACGCTGAGAGCACAGAGCAGTTGCTGCAGGTTGCCATGGCAGTGCGCATGGCTGATGTTATCATCCTCAGCAGCAGCAACAGCATCTAGCCCCATTATCAGGGAATGCTAGGGTATTTCTTCCAAGGGTGCAAAAGGTGGGAGAAGCAGAAAACCACTTGTCAGCCAGAGGCCAGCAGTCAGCACACAACTCAAGAGCCCTTGCTCCAAGTGTGCTGTCTCTCACGGACATGCGGCCAGCTACCCAGCCCAGGGCTTTTGCTGATGCTCATGGGTGATGCAGGGCACCCTGGCAGCCCCCCACCCAGTAAGAGAGGTCTCCCCAGTACAGAGGGATGTGCAGCTCTCTGGGGAGTGCAGCGACTGCGAGCAGAGGGTGTTTGCCTGCACAGCCGATGGAACTAGGTCAATCCTTCTGCTCTGCTGAACCTTTTGGTGGGCTGGTGCCGCGCTGCCGTCACTGCTCGCAGCTCGTCGTCTGTGCCACGCAGCAGCCACAGCGCGCACAACTTAACGAATTCAATACATCTAATTAAATCAACCTTGGCAGCCATTCAAAACCCATCTCACTGCTCTGGTGGGGTTTTTTTACCCTTCTGATTCCCTCTGATTGGTGGCAAAGAGACACACGAGAGGACAGATGCGAGAGAGGGTTGCTAAGGGGTGAGACATTTTCCACCTCTCAGCTATTTCCCTGCTGTTCTCCTGTCGTGGCAGAGATGCTTTGTGTTCCCTGAGGGAACATGATGAACCCGCATGGCATCACTCCTCGTGCTCCTTTCCTCCACTCCTGTACCAGACAAAATGACCTTTTAAGTCTTCTCACAGGCTTTGCAAACAGAGTCAAACAATACCAGTGCACCTCCGGCTCATGAGAGATATTGAGGTGCTGGAGTGGGTGCAGAGGAGGGCAACGAAGCTGGTGAAGGGCCTGGAGAATAAATCTTAGGAGGAGTGATTGAAACAGCCTGGGCTCTTCAGTTTGAATAAGAGAGGGGACCTCAGCACTCTCTAACTGAAAGAACATTGTAGAGGGGTTGGTGCTGGTCTCTTCTCACAAGCAATTGGTGATAGAACAAGAGGGAATGGGTTCAGACTACGACAGGGGAGGTCTGAGTGGACATTAGGAACAACTTTTTTCACAGAAGGAGTGGTCAGGCACTGGAACAGGCTGCCCAGGGAGGGGGTTGAGTCACCATCCCTGGATGTGTTTAAGGATCATTCAGATGTGGTGTTGAGGGACCTGATTCAAGGGTGAACTTTGTAGAGTAGGGTTGAAGGTTGGGCTTGATGATCCCAGGGGTCTTTTCCAACCAGAGTGATTCTGTGATTCAGTGATTCCATGAACAGTCAAGCTGGCGTGACTAGCAAAGGGAAGGCACATCAAAGTGTGGTCTGCAGCACCGGGCTGGGCTGGAGATGCTGCAAGATGTGAGCAACCACCTTCCACCACCAGCAAAGCCAGAAAGCAGCAGGGAGGCCACCAGAGAGAGTGCATGTCAGCCAGTGTCTCCTCTGGGTGTTCTCCCACTCAGTTCCCGAGTTCCTCTGTATGTCAGAGCTGGTTGACGGACATGGTCATGACCATGAGCACACACTGGAAAAGCCATTCCAGACCTGCTAGCAGGCGGCCACAGAGCTCCTGAAAAACACTGAAGGATGCAGAGGTGCCATTCAGACAACATCCTTGGTGACAGGTGCACAGGCAAGTCCATGCCTGTCCTCTTTTGCAGCCTGATGCAGACACTGCAACCAGCCTGTCCAACCTCTCGTGGTTCTTCACGGTGGTACATCTTTTCTCTTCCACCAGTTCTTCCACTTCTGCCACATCCTCTCCTCCCTGAGACCGTCAGCTAAAAGGCAGAGCAGTGGCACAGCACTTCTGCACCACGATTTACAGATGCCACAGAAACTGCCATTCCTCGCTATGGGACTTTAATTAAAGGCACTTGGATCATCCCTGAACCTGTCATCCTGGAAGCAAATCTGTTATCTTTTCCATACCCTTCTACTGCCCTGCTGAGCAGGGGAGCCAGCACTACAGAAGGAGCCAGGCGCCACCAGACCAAGACTGTTGTTTCTCCAACCCAGTGTTGTATCCTCCTTAGCCTGACATAAAAGATCTCTGGCAGAGGCAGAGGGGTGCGGTATCTGGATGACAGCACTTTGCACATCTGCAGTCTGTTCCCTGCTATCACCCCAAAGACATCCTTACTCTCCCTGCTCAAAAAGCAGCTGTTACCATACAGAATCATGAAACATTTAGGTTGGAAAAGACCTTCAAGATCATTAAGTCCAATCATTAGCCTAATTCTACCAAGCTCACCACTCTCCCATATCCTTCAACACCAGACCTAGACAACTTTAAACGCATCCACCCATGTTAATTCATTTCCTCTTCTTTAATCCACCCTCCCTCAAAATAATTCGTACAATACTCAAAGCAATCCTAGGAAGCTCTTCCTCCAGACTCCTAAAGTGATGCCATGCTGGGGTGTTGCTTTGCTTGCCAGAAGTGGCTTCATTTGAAGAGCTCCAGCTCCCAGTACCACAGCTGCACTGGTTTGCTGCTGCTCTCCAGACAGGGAAGGGCATTTCATGCAAAACCTATCGGTCATCCCTCTCTCAGCACTAGGAAAGCAGCCAAAAAGCACTTCGAATTCCTCTTTTAAATTCCTCTTTACAGGTGCCAGAAAACTGTAAATTCCCTTTCTCCCATGGCAGGGAATGTTCCACAAGTCCCCTCAGGAGCACAGAAAGTCATTTCCCTGTAAGCAAACTCCCTCTTCCCACACACTGATGACAAGCTGTGATGTCCTGCCAGGCTCAGGACCAGCTCTCTCCTCTGCCCCTTTGTCCCTGGTTAGGGGAAATCCCAAAAAAAGGGAAAAGCACCCAGGTCTCTAGAGGTCTCAGATAGAATCTATCAGGCCAGAGAAAACAGCTTCTGGAAGGGTTTATTGGATCTCTCTCTAAGCACAGAAAGCAGAAAAGCCCAAGCAGGTGACACAAACAAAACAGGACCTCCGTCACAGTGCCATTACACACAGTCTGAGACAAAGGAAGGGGCAAAGCACTCTGTACTTGGGCTTCAGGTCAAGCCCCCTGAGGAGAGGGACACACACAGCACAGTAGAGCAGCAGCAACAAGAGGGGACCCACCCCTAGGACTCTTCAAACCCCAGTTTCCCGACATTCTGCCAGAGGTTTAAGTTACAAACCTTCAGCTTTCTTGCGCAGACAGTTCTGCCAAGCTGGAACAGCAAACGCCCTTCCATGCTCCAGGCTCCCACTAACTCAATGAACAGTCCCAGTGCTTTTTCTCAGCAGCAAACTGGGACAACAGCTTCTTCTCCTGCTCTTCTGTAAATCAGGATGGCAGCGGCCGCATGGCCCAGCCACATGGCAAGCACACAATGGCGGCCACGGCAGCAAACCAGCAGGGAACTCCCCCCTCCTCCAGGGTCTAGGGCTTTCGGGGTTTTACTCTCTCCGCTCACCACTTCAGTGTCTCCAGGCTAGCGATGGCCAATGTGACTGATCCACTCAGTGCAGGGAGGTGTCAGCAGTAGTGGTTCCTCTCTGCACCTGTCCACTTCAGAATGCAGACAGGGGAAGGCTTTCTGCTGGCACGGCTCAGACCCTCTTGGCAGCAAGCAAGGCATGTCGCCACCGTACCCCTGCTGCCCCGCAACCCGGCTCCAGGTCTGTTTGCGACATGCCAGCCCTGGCAAGTGGGGCAGGTTGTGGCCCCTTCTGGTCAGGGAGCCCAGCCACTGGGTTGCCCCACAGGTCTCCAAGGGAGGGCAAAGGGGAGGAGAGGGAGACTGCTCACTACCAAGCTTTTATTAGGGTGCAGGGCAAAGAGGAATGCGCCCTTGCAAGCCCATCTAATCCAGTCACAGTCTCGCAGTCATGATGCCCTCTGGAAACCCCTTCTCAGCTCTGAGCTGAGCATGGCTCCTGCCCTCTGTGCACTCAAATGTCCAGGCTGCTCATGGCTACAGAAATGCTTCTGGATCGGAGGAGAGAAACACCGGCAGAAGACAACGGTTCGGGGTGGCTCCCTTGGCTGTTGTGAATCAGTACGGCTTCCCCAACACCACCACAGCCACAGCCAATTCCACATGCTGACCTGCGTTATGAAAAAGGGGGGTTATTTACATCTCCTCAATAGCAATTAGAGAATCACAGAATTACAGACTGTGCTGGGTTGAAAATGGACCCCCAAAGGGCATCCAGTCCAACCCCACTACAAGCAGGACCATCACTCACCAGCCTGGTTTCCCAGATCCCCAGCCCGCCAGACCTTGAATGGCTCCAGGGATGGAGCCTCCACACGTCTCTGGGCAGCCTGTTCCAGGGATCCCCCACACTCAGATTCAATAGTTTTGTTCTGATGTCCAGCCTCACTCTGCCCTTTTCCAGCTTCAAACCATGACCCCTCATCCTATTGTTCCCTGACCTTGGGAACAGTCTTCCCCAGACACCTTAGAGGCCCCTTTCAGACATGAGGAGGGCACGCATGCATCCTGTGTTCACGAAGGCCTGTGTCAGGGTCTCACCACGGCTGCTTCCAACCCCAGTTCAGCCAGGACCACCCCATATGGGCTCCCTACCCTTTCCCCCTTCCTGAAATGGGATGCTCACCTTTCTCCCAGCCCAGCCTAGCACCTTACTAGCATCTACAAGGTGTGCAGGTAACTAAGCAACGCTGCACAGCCTGTGAGTGAGTCAGTACCCCAGGCCAGTGGTGGAACATCACACATGGCTGCTGTACAAGACATCAGCATCTCCACTGCTGGCGGGAGCCCTGCGGGGGCACAACAGGAAATTGGGTCTTAATCACCATCTCACTTTTCATTCTGCACATGAGCTCTGCTACTGCAGCAGCTGCTGCGAGCTGGCCCCACATTTTGTGAGGAGCAGCCATCAGGACACAGAGTTGAGCTCCAGTGCTTTCAGGCTGCAACTCCAAGCACAAAGACAAATGTGAATGTGAGGGAAGCTGGGGTAGAAGTCAGGCAACAATCAGGGCTTTAAGACACAACCAAGCAAGCACATGCCCAAGAGCCTGCCCCAGCCATCCTGTGTCTCCCCCTGCCAAGCACTGCCCATAGTTTGGTGTTCAGCCCATCAGGCCCTGTTCCCCATCTCCATCGGTCTTCTAGGCACAAAGCAAGCTCAACAGCATGTTATCAGACAGGCAAAAATAGCCCCTGCCCAGATCCCAAGGCATCCTCCCCCAAATAAACACCATGCCACATGCTGGGATGGGCTACTGTGCATGGGAGATGGAAACATGGGAAGAAAGAGTTGGTTTTTACAGCAAGACGGGAGTGCTGGGTGAGCAGGGTGCTCCTAAGGCAATGTTGCTGCTGCTGCAGCAGGAAGAATTCATTCACTCATTTGTCCCTCTTCTGCCCCCTCTGATCCCAGTGATCAGCTTTCCTCACGGCATCAGCCCTTGCCATGCGAAGATATCAATATGGGCAGGCAGAGCCCAGGGAAAGGAAGCCCTTCCCACTCATTGCAGGCATCCCAACAAGTGAGCACAGGGACCTTTTGCAGTTGCTGAAGAGTCTGCCCCACATCCAGGGAAGATGGAAGGTGCAATTCATCTCAGTCATCATCAGCCCCTCTCCTTAAACCCCATGGACAACCAGGACCAGGCCTCCCCTGACTACAACAGAAACCAAACGCTGCTCTGCTGACCTACACGGGGAGGGCCCTGTGATGACCCCTACATCAACAAATGGAGAGAACCAAGAGACTTCCAGAGGGCAAAACTGCTTTCAGAGCCTAACTTCAGCATCCGAGATGTCACAGCCCCACTCAACTGTGCTCCCAGTACTTCATCTCCCATCCCTCCAGCAAGGGGAGGCAGAACAAAATGCCGTGTTATGGCTGCCCCACCTCATGCTCCAGCTCTCCCAGCACAAGAAGATGGGTCTGTGCTCACACAAAGCAACTCAGCCCCTCCTGTCACCTTGCCTCTGCAGGAGCAGCTTCAGGCAACAAGGCAGATGGGAGCAGGGAGCAGCAACTTCGCAAAGGGCTCAGTGGGGACTCATTTCAAGTCCAGATGGTTATCAGAGCATGCAGATTGGAGCAGCACATCCAGCACAGCTGTATGAACACATCTTGGCAAAACAGCCCCAAGATTCCAAGACAGAAAATGACACACTGGCAGCTCATTTCCTCCTAATACCGCAGTTACCTCTTGAGCCATTCACAGGAACATTTGTAGGCATTACCCAGTAACTCAGGAACTTCATTATCTCTTCTGAAATGACCTGTGTGATTTAAAAACCTATTTGGATTCAAGATGCCCTGGGATCTGTAATCCCTGATCTAGCTGCTCAGTGGGCACAATCCTGAAGTCACCATGCAGGCGACTCACATTGCTCTGGAGTACCCACGAAGGCCACAAACGTGAACTGAAAGAAATCCAGCTTCCCGAACAGAGAGGCAAAACCCCAGTAACCACCTCATCTCTATCCACTACCTGCTCAAGCTTCCCAAGTGAAGCAAGAGGTCATATCCCCCGCTGGGCTTGGCAAGCTCCCAGCACAAGCACATGTCTGAGCACCTTCAGGCAGAGAGCTCACACATACAGGGGAGCCACTGTGCTGCTCAGAAACTCCTTGCGATATTACTTGTAGGGCTCAGCAGCAGTTCTGAGAGTTCACAGCTTGAACCAAGGGACACCACGAACGACCCCTCTTACTAATAATGGCCCACCGGGCTGGAAAGCCCCTGCACATCTCCCAGCCCTACATCTTGGCCAGGCGACACGCCTGGGTGCTCTATTTGAATACATGTGGCTGAAGCCACCCACGGGGAAGCACCAGACCTCCTGCCTCTGAGCTGCGGTCCTGACCCCGGAGATTCAAGGTGAGCACAGCAGGGGCTGTTCTCGTTTCTCTATGCCAAAAGTATCTCCACCAAGTGATGGTTAAGAAGACTCATTAGGGTTTGGGATATTTTTACACGTCATCATAGGAAGGCAAGCCTCAAGTGAAAGAACAGCAACATGCAGAGAAAATTCTAGATGCCCCTACCCTCATGTTTGATGGCTGATGCTACATGATCCCCAAGAGCCAAACCCTCTCTTCCTCAAAGAGCAATGACAGGTCACTACTCAGAACTATTTAGTCCTGAGATCAGCTCATGGCACGTGAACACCTTACAGAGCCTAAAGAGAGAAAGCCTTCTCTGTTTTACTAGGCAGGGACTTGGTTGAGCCCATGCCAGTTACAGGCCACCATACACACTGGGTCTGGTCTTCCACTACAACTGCTTCAGCTATTCTCCCCTGAGCCTCCTCTTCTCCAGGTTAAACACCCCCAGCTCCCTCAGCCTCCCCTCATCAGCCTTTCCCTCCAGTTCCTTCCCCAGCCTTTTTGCTCCTCTGGACCCATTCCAGCCCCTCAATCTCTTTCTTGAATTGAGAAGCCCAGAACTGCCCCCAGTACTTGAGGGGAGACCTCACAAGTGCCCAGTACAGAGGGAAGGTTGCATCCTTAGTCCTGCTGGCCACACTAGTGGATCACTTAGTCCAACCTCCTTGCCATCGGCAGGGACACCTTCACTCAAAGCCCTGTCCAATCTGACCCTGAACACTTCCAGTGATGGGCAATCCACAGCTTCTCTGGGCAACCTGTTTCAGTGTCTCATCACGCTCACAGTAAATGCAGAGGTCCAAACTGGGACACAAACCCCATCCTCAGGCCGGATTTCTTTTCTGTGTTGATGCACAGGGCTCTGCTTCACGCTCGCTGAGAAACCAGGTGCAGCACCTGACACACCTCCACAGCTCCACGGGAAGTTCTCTGCCCCAGGCTGGTGCTGGTGAAAGACACATACCGCTCATGCTGAAGCTATTCAGCTTCATGGTCCAGCACCATAGCGAAGTACCTTCAGCTGCTCGTGCCATGGTGTGAGCCATGGCTGATGCCCAAGTTGTCCAGGGTATCAGCCAACCCCTGTGACACAACAGACAGACATCAGGCAGAGCCATGCACACTGCCACCACTGGCATGTCCCACACGCTGCAGTGATCCCTCTCCAAGTGTCTCCTTTGGACTCCAAAGTCCCCTCGTTCCAGTCTGGCCCTCTGATCCCCCTCAAGCTATCAACCTGCCTCCAGCTAAAGCCACCTGACTCCCCTGCCAACCCACTCAGGCTAGCACTCCCCAGCAGCTCTGGCCATCCCGTACATACTCCCACCATATCACAGCTCCTTCTGCATCTCCCCAGGACAGGATCCTTCCCCTTGCTCATCACTTCTTCAGTCCCACCGGACTGTCGCTGCTCACAGCCTGAACATGAGTAGCTTTGGAAGCAGAGGGAAGTTGGGAAGCAGGCTCTCAGGAAGCCTGCAAACCCACCCCCAAATCTCAGCAGATGCAGAGCCCAGCACACCGGGCACCACGCTCACTGCTGTTAAGTCCACCTCTCTTTTTAGTGCAGCGAGTGTTTTGCCCTTAATGACTCAAAACTACCGTGCTGCCTTACCTGCTTCTGCACCTTCTCGTCCACCATGCTGAGGAGCAGGGTATTGGCTCTGCAAAGAAAACAGAAACAGCCACCAAAGTATCGAGGGCAGCCACTGTTAACAGACCAACATCCACGCTCCATTTCAAGGTGACACCTCCAGCTGTGGCTTCAAATGACACTGGCTGCCCCATGCCTTGCAGAAGGAAGCACAACCTCTTCTGCGAACCCTTTGGATGGACAAACCAAGGGGAAAAAGGTGCTGGAAACCCAAAGCACGCTTCTGGAAAAGCATGGATGGTGACAATGAAGACTCCCAGCTCTAGGCACTGTGCTGCAGGCGTTACAAAGCATTACACTCGGCTCTACGGCACAGCTATCAATCCTCTAGCATGACTGATCTGTAATACTTATCTGATGGTAAGCTGCTCCTGCTGGTCAGACCGTCCAGATAAATCTGCAAAGAAAGAAAGAGGAGAAAAAAAAACAATCAGGATGTGCTATCAAATGAGGAAAGGGAGAGTACAGCAGGACAACAAGCATCAGAGAGCAAGCTGCCCCTGATGGAGCACACACACCAGGAGAACCAACACAACTCTAAACATCACAGAATCACACAATTAGCAGGGTACCCAGGTGGCACAAGAGGCCAGTGGCACCCTGGCTTGGATCAGCAATAGGGTGGCCAGCAGGACTAGGGATGTAATTGTCCCCCTGTATTTGGCACTGGTGAGAACTCCCCTCAAGTATTGGGAGCAGTTCTGGGCCCCTAACACTTCAAAAAAGAGATTGAAGGGCTGGAGAGGGTCCAGAGGAGCAATGAGGATGGGGAAGGGACTGGAGGGGAAGTCTGATGGGGAGAGGCTGAGGGAGTGGGAAGTGTTTAGTCTGGAGAAGAGGAGACGCAGGGGGGAGCTTCTCACTCTCTACAACTCACTGAAAGGAGTGGGGGTCAGGCTCTCCTCTCAAGCAGCTAGCAACAAGAGGCTAGAGCAGGTCCTGAAGCTGCCATGGGAGGGTTAGGTTGGATGTCAGGAAGTCCTTCCTCACAGAAAGGGTGCTCAGACCCTGGACTGGACTGCCCAGGGCAGTGGTGGAATCCCCATCCCTGGAGGTGTTCAAGGACAGCCTGGCCGTGGCCCTCAGTGCCCTGGTCTGGCTGATGTGGTGATGTTAGGTCATTGGGCTGGGCTGGATGAGCTCAGAGGGCTTTTCCAGCCCCTGTGATTCTGTAAATATTGAGGCTAAAAAGACGTCTGCAACAAGTCCAGCCTAAAAGAGGATGAGTGATGTACTGCCAGACCAACCATAGCCTGACCCTTCCTGCTTGTGGTCCCTGCAGTAAAGACCAGTGGCAGAGGCAGTACCTATTACACAGTATCTGGGGTTGGACTCAAAGGTACAGAAGATCTGGGGGGGCTGGGGGGTTGTGCTCATCACTTCCTAGCTACTACCAGTACCTAACAACGAGTGGGGGTCCAAGCAGAGATACAGTGCTTGGGAAAGAGCTGCTTGGGGTTGATGTGTACAAAATCCCAAACAGCAGGGAAACCCCAGCCCACCCACTCCCTGGATGCAAAACGATGCTGTACATGTGGGAAGCTTCCTCACCACACAAAAGCTCAGCAAGGTAATTGCAAATAATGCAGTGGTGCATGCCGTGAAAGAGAAAGACAAACTCGCTGTGCCTCAGCCCCAGTGAAAGTAGCCCGGAACAACCACGCCTGCTCTGTGCACTCAGCTGTATGTGACCTTGCTGTTCACCGCCTGACTCTGATGCAGAGGGCTCTGGTGAGCCACGAGAGCCGAGGCCAAGCCTTAGAGGACTTTCTCATCAGAGAAAACACAGCTGGGGATGTGGAGGAAATACCCCAAGGGTCTCCCAAGGGGACTGAGTCATCACATGGGTGTCTCATGGAGATTTTAGAGGGGTAGCTGGGGAAGGGGGTAGAGAGAGGGGAGAAAACTCCAAACACCTCCCCAAATTCACACAGCATAAAGCAAGAGAAAACCCCGAGTATGAATCAGCCTGCCCTGCCACCACCAGAGCACTTTTCACTGGCTCGCATGAAGGCTTCCACCAGCCTGGTGCCCATCTGCTGTCCCTGGAGCCTGGCTGCAAGGCTTTGTAGGGCATGCTGCTCCAAGGGTGGACACAACACTTCTACAGGTTTGCCTACGAGCAGGCAGCAGGCACAAGGACACAGCTATGGGGATCAACCCAAACCCACCAAATCCTGAGACCTCCACAGCCACGAGTGAAGTGTGAGATCGTCACCTCCATCTCTTCCTACCTGAAAGGAACTGGAAAACTCAAGCTCCATCGTGGATAGGACAACATTTCATAAAGTTGCAGAACGGTTGGGGTTGGCAGGGACCTTCAAAGATCATCTTGTCCAACCCTGCTGCCACTAGCAGGTTCACTTTTCACTAGACTGGATTGCTCAAAGCTTTGTCTAACCTGACCTTGAGCACTTTAGTGACCAGACATCCACAGCTTCGATGGATGACCTGTTGCAAGAGTCTAACTGCCCTCATCATCTAAATGTCTTCTTCATGTCCAATCTAAACCTGTGCTCTTCCTGTTTAAAACCACTGCCCCATACCCTGTTGCTATAGGTCTTGGTGAAAAGTCTTTCTCCATCCTGAAAAGCTTCCTTTTCATATTCAAAGGCCACAATAAGGTTCCCCCAGAGCCTTCTCCTCTCCAAGCTGAACATTCCCAACTATCTCAGTTCTCACAGGAGAAACGTTCCACCACTCTCATTGTATTTATGGACCTCCTCTGGACCCACTATAACAGGTCCATGCTCTTCTTTTGTTGGGGACCTCACTCCTGGGGCAATTTCACACTGCACCACCCAGCAACACTCCCATTTTCTCTATCTGCTCTAGGAATGGAGGCTTTTGTAGGGCAATGCAAGAACTGACCCCATCAAGAACAAGCTTGGCTTCTGGATTTTCTCCTCTAGCTTACCTTCTGTTCCAGTCAGTGTTTCATCTCAGCTTGCTGTAGAGTCACAGGGATCATAGCACCAATATCAGGGTTAGGCTGGAAGCCAGCCCCTCTGGCACTGGCACACTCATGCCAGGTGAGAAGAGCCATGTAAGCACAGCCTTGGACAGTCGCTCTCAGCACTGGCCACCAACCTCAGAACTAACCAACAAACTCCTTCGTTTGAACAGAGGCTGTGTACGGGGGCAGCTACTCAGAAATCAAACCAGGCCAGCTCATTCTCTTCTGAATCCTCATGCTCATTTTCATTATATGTATTTTCTTTCTTTCTTTTTTGCACGGGATCAGAAAGGACCCCTGAAGCACAAAATCCATCAGCATCTACCTCAGGCATCCTGCCCAACCCAACACCTAGCTCTCACAACTCCCATTGAAAAGCTTGTCCAAAACCTCTCTTCTGACAGGGCTAGAACCTTTCTTCTCACTTCCAGCCTAAGCACAGTCATGCCAGGCGAGAGCCACTTGCTCCTGGACCAACAGCAACTTCAGATGGGACAGGTCGTCACATTCCTTATACAGTGGGACTGAGCTGAGCAGGCCATGATGCTCCAGGCTCTCCTCTGCAGACTTTCCCACCCATCTCTTCCCGTCTGAACAACCGTGGAGGATACATGAACTGGACCCAGATGAGGTCATCCTCCCTAGACAGGCTGCTGACTGGGTGCAGCTCTTGTCTCCCTTGCTTCTCTATGTGCACGTTGGCTGCTCTGAGACCCTTTCATCTTTCACTGTGTCTCTGGGGGGGGTGAGATCTTTTTGTTCCTTTTTTGAACTGCAGAATCATAACAGCATGTGTCTTCTACACATCTAAATAAACAGCTTACAGGAAACCAGTGTAGAGGGGCAGAGGGGGAAAACGCACCACACCTTACTGACAAGATGCAAATAGGAGGCTGGGTAGGAACTGAACCAGTCACAGCTGTAATGCAGCCCTAGCAGTGCTCGTTCAGCATGTGTGACCCAACATCAGACACTATCTTATTAGGTTAGGATATTCCTGCAAAAGAAAAGAGCAGTTTGACAGCTATAAATAATTTTTGATGACAAAATGTGAAGTCTTTAGATCCAAATCAATTGAAAATGTGGCCTAACACAGCCTTTTAGCAGGAGAAAAAAACCCCAGATCAATAATGATCTACGTGGCATCCTATCCCAGCTCTACATGCTTCTATCAGCAAATACATGCTGTCGTATCACAAGGATTGCCCATCTGCTCTTACGATACAAAGGCAAACAAACATGCTCTGCCAGCTCCAGAGCCAGGCTCTGGAATTTACAGAAGCAAGGAAAAATCAACAGGGGCTTTGCTGGACCGAAGGCTGCTGCTTGAAGCACACACAGCTTGTGCCCTTGTCGAGAGCAGCAGCCTGGCTGGCAGGTCTGTGTGTGCAGTTGCAGATAACCATCTTGGGATATTTATATCAAAGAGGGAGAGAAAACAAACTCTTGCATGCAAAAGGTGGTGATGTTCACACACATCTTACAGAGAGGCCACCACTTAGTGCTCTCACAAGAGGTTGTGGCTCTGCAGTTGATAACCCCCTTGATGTGGGCATCTTCAAAGAGTCACAGAATTATTGAGGCTGGTAAAGCCCTCTAAGCTCATCCAGCCCAGCCCAGGAACTGACATCACTACATCAGCCAGACCAGGGCACTAGGGGCCACAGCCAATCTGTCCTTCAACACCTCCAGGGATGGGGACTCCACCACTGCCCTGGGGAGTCCATTCCACTGATCACCCTTTCTGTGAGGAAGGGCTTCCTAACATACAAGCTAACCCTCTCGTGGCTTGTGGAAGGTGAGCTCAGCTGTCTGCTCCTGCAGCTTCTGCTCACCTCACCACTGGTGAGCACAGGGTAAAGTGACACAGCACCACAGCCACCCAGCTCCTGGAGAACTTGGGTCACTTATTTTAGGCTTGGGAGTCTGGAGACTGGAATCTTAAAAACGTGTGAGAACAGTCTGTTTCTCCTAAGCACTGGTGGGGTCTGTTTGTTGAGGCAGCACAGGTACTCTGGAACTCTTGGGAGGATTGTGGATTTTATGGAGCAAAATCACAGCCAACAGTGGCATCAAGAGAGCTGCAGTTCAGTACCATCTCCTCTAGTCAATCTACTTCTAGGTTTGCAATTGATTTGGTCAATCATCCAGCTGCTCTAAGTGCACCCCCCTAATCCCTACAGTAACCAGTCACTCTTGTACACCCAGGTGTTAAGTAGAGCAGCCATCTAAGAGTTTGTCAGCCATTAATTACATTTCCAGCTTTAGATCATGAGAGATGCTATCTCTCTTCAAAAGCAGCAGCCTTGACTCAGCACAGCGTAGAGAGGGAAAAGCTGTGCTTCTTCACTTTCTTCAAAGGTCAGCATGGAAACGTCCCGGAAACCCTGAGTAGTAACACCTCATCCTTAACACAGGCACAGGAGCTGTGTTTAGGCAGCTGCGTGATCACGAGAGCACTGAGCACACGTGTCTACTCAGCAACAGTGACGGTGAAATGCCTTTCGTGCGCTGCCCTCGTACTTTGCTCTGCTCCAGAGAGCGTGCTGCTCTACTGGTGGGACCCGCAGCATATGGGAAAGTGATTATTAGTGCAGCTAATTGCAAGCAACATGGCTACTTGACAGGGCTAAAAATAGTGCCAGAGTATTAATAGCACAAAAGTGGGACAGAGCTGACGAAGATTCAGATCTCGAGCGCAAGAACATCCTCCATGAAGGTGGACAAATCAATTCACCGGCTGGTTTTGTTTTCACAGCTTACAAAGCGGGCACAAAAATCACTTCTCAGAAGGTA
The DNA here is from genome assembly GCA_013397515.1 of Upupa epops. Taxonomy (NCBI): domain Eukaryota; kingdom Metazoa; phylum Chordata; class Aves; order Bucerotiformes; family Upupidae; genus Upupa; species Upupa epops. The sequence goes on from VZRI01008223.1 coordinate 120,654, forward strand.
CCACAGTGGCCAAGCAGGCTGAGAACCTCATGGCCACACATGTCCTCTCCTGGATCTCCCTGCGAGAGGGAAACATTCACATGTCAGCCACGCTGGCACCTGGACACGAAATTATCTTCACTGTGCAACAACAGGACAAGGGGAAAGGGTTACAGACTTGAAGAGGGGAGACTGAGTTTGTACATGAGGAAACAATTCTTTCCTGTCAGGGTGCTAAGATGCTGGAATAGGATGGCCAAGGGAGCTGTGGCTGCCTCATCCCTGGCAGTGTCAGGGCTAGGTTGGATGGGGCCCTGAGTAACCTGATCTAGTGAAGGTGCCCCTGCCTCTGCAGGGGGGTTGGAACTAGATGATCTTTAAGGTCCCTTCCAACCCTGGCCGTTCCATGACTGTATGACTCTATGATTTTACTTGGTGAAAGTTCCCAGAAAGCTGTAACATCCACCTTAAAGAGCTGAGGTCACTGATCCATGATCAAAGGAACCCAGACTTTGCAAACACTTTCCACTTGACCTGGAGCTGCTGGAGCAGAGCAGCAAGTGAAACCCCCAGAGCAACTGCCAGGCACCCAGCACTGATCTTGTGTATCTGTGTATCTTCCAGGCAGAACAGCGTGGCGAAGGGGGAGACGCTGAACTCTACTCCATGCAAACCAGCCAATCCAGCGATCTGCATCTGGACAATGACCAGCGACCCAAAGACTCACAAAACCTTGTGACACCCTCTGCCTCCCCAGCAGACAAGTTTGGTCTCGGGACACCTGAGAGCAGAGATGAAAAATCTTTTCTTTCCCAGTCTGCAACATCTCAGTCAAAGTAATTACAAAAGCAAATGGGCTCCCGCCCACCCTTCCAGGCTGAAGAAATGCTACTGCCTTTTTGGAGGACGTTCTCTGACCACTAGCCAAGCAGCAGGAGACCACATCATCCACCAGAAGGCGGCAAGGATATGAGGGTCCACAGCTCCTCTCCCAAATCCCTGAAGTGCTAGGGAAGAGCCGGTGCCCACACCATGACCAGGCTTGCGGAGGTACCAAAGCACCACTGAGGCTGCATCTCCTCAGCTTGCAGGCTAGTTTTGCTGCTTCCCAATGCTGATGGCTATGCACAGGGTAGCCAGCTGTGCTCAGCCTCTGGTCCACCTATAGGAGCCACAGCAGTGTGAATGCATTCCTGGCACTGCTCCAGGATGCCAAATACTCTCTCCACATCTATCCCTTGGATGCAGCCTTGGATGTGTCTTTAAATGATGCTGGGACTGCTGTGCTATTGACAACCTGCCTCCTAAGAACTGTAAGGCAACGTTCAGTAATAAACAAGGAAGGAAAGGGAAGGTTTGTGTGCTCCAGCATTTGAAGGGAGTTTTATCTATTTCTTTAAAAAAGAGCAAGCCTGAGTCTGAAACAATGCAATCCCACAGCAAATGGCAGTAGTTCTCCCACCTTTGCACTGATGTAGAAGAGACAAGACTCTGCCCTCGAGTGTTTTGTTACCTTCTGCTCAAGAGTTCAACATGATTAAAAAAACACCCCTGTAAAAACACTATAAAAGCCATAAAAGCCGCAAACCTATCGGTTTCAAAACAAACAAACAGGGATATTTTCATTAGCTGTCTCTACCGTGGCAGGAGTGAGATAATCGGACCTTCACACAAATATTGTGAGAACAGCTGCAGGAAGATAACAATAGCTGAGAGAGATGGTAAATGGAGCTGTCAGGCATCATCATCTCAGGCTGCAACTGTTCCCTCACTTAATCTCTAAGATGAGCAAACAAAAAACACCAAGTGGGGCTTCAAAACATCAGCAGCCATCATCTGTGCAACTGGTTTCCTAACCAAGAGGGATAGTGGGACCCTCTGAAGCAGTCTGAGTGCTGGAGGCAGCACCACGATTGAGTGGAGGAAGGATGGAGGGATAAAGGGAAAGAAAATGACAAGGGAGGCACTATCCTTCCTTTTCCATGTTTCATTTCCTCCTCGCTCTCAACGTACCAAAGAACTCGAGGTTTCTGCCTCCTGCCCCATTTTCTAGGGGCAGAAAGTACTCTAGCAGCCTCGGGAGCACGGTGTACCCACACTTTTCTAAACTAACCCTTTCTGTGGGATAAAGCCATTTGTTTTTGTGGAGGTGCTTTCCAAACCAAGCGTCCACTGCACTTACTGTGGAGAGAAGAATGTTTTCTCTATTTCACTGCATATATTGTTAGCTATTGCAAGGCAGAACGAGATGCTTCAAAGTGAAAACCCCCTAAACTATCAAAAAGTGGGTTTGATTACAAAATCCCTTTTGAAAGTAACTACCTAACTTACAAGCCAACTGAAATTGAATTAAGAAAAGGGAAACTTCAGCAAGACATTGGGAAGTATTTAACAAGTTCATGCATCTTCCTGTCAGGAAAAGCTTCCCATGGGAAGGTTGCCGGCAGGAGAGAGCAGCCACCACTGGCTTCCCATCCCAGGGCTGCGCTGCCTAATCCAGCGCTGGCAGCACCGCAAGCAGCGGATGCGCCAGGTCCTCCCCACTCGCCCCAGCTCGGCTGACTTCATCGGAAGCAAATCCCCCCACTTTCCCTCCTCCCACTCCAGCTCCCCATTCATGTTGGGAATGAGCCTGGCAAACCCTGGGGAGATTACAAGGCAGGGGAAGCAGGAGGTTAAAATGCTCTGAGGCCCCTTTCAGCCTGAAAGACAAAGTAATCATGAAGCTAAAACAGATGCTTTGCTGAAAATAAAGAGTGGTTTACACAGGGCCCGAAGAGAAGCCAAGAAATGAAAATACCGTAGAGTCTCAGGAAACTGTGAGCATCCTGTTCTTATAAATAACTCGAGTACTTGAGTCTATAATAATATTATTGAAATAGTTTGAATGGTGCTGAAAGATTACACATGTTGTTTGATGGATAAATTTGAGACAGCCGAGCCACTGCATCCGAGGTAAGGAAAGCCCTGAGTTTAGACTAGAGCAGAATTAACAAGTACCCACCGCGTGACACCCGAACACTCAAACCAGCCAGGCACAGGGATGAGCAACTGCCCTTTTACATGAGTTCTCAACAGTCAAAGCGGGAGAGGCCAAAGGAAAGCCAGTGGAGAGAGAAGCCAGCAAGTGCCACCTTCCAGTGTAGCTACACTCCTCTCTCATCGTGTTTGGTGGGCTGATCTGTCTCCCCAGACAGACAGCAGCCAATGCCTAGACAGCGAGAGCTGGAGAGCAACAATAGGCCATTGTTTCTGCAGGTTCACAAACATCTGGGGTTTTAGGGAGCTTAGACCCATCTCACCTGTGCAGGTCAAGGGATGCTCAGGCTCTGAGCTCCTCTGCCTTTCAACAAACCTGCCTCCTCTGAGCAGCAGCAGCTGCCAGCAGTTGCTTGGCGTGAGTTTCTCTCTGCTGCTGGACAGACTTCCTTCTCTGTGACTGCAAATTCATCAGCTGCAGCAAGGGACCACAATTTGCAGGATTTAAAGAATCAGTCACAGAATGGTTTGGGTCAGAGGGGATCTTCAAAGATTATCTAGTTACTACTTCCCTCCTGTGCACAGAGGTATCTTCCACCAAATCAAGATGCTCTGAGCCCCGTCCAAGCCTTGAACACCTCCAGTGATGGGGCATCCACAGTTTCCTGGGGCAGTTTACTCCAGTTTCACCACCCTCCTCATAAAAAGTTTCTTCCTCCTGTCCAATCTAAACCCAGTCTTCGCCACTTTAAAACTGCTCACCCTGTTCCTCTATGCCCCAGTAAAAGGTCTCTCTCCATCTTTCTGGATAGGTCCCCTTTAAGTACTGAAAGGTGGCAATAAGGTCTCTCCAGGTGGCAGTAAGGTCTCTGCAGAGCCTTCTCTCCAGGGTGAACATCCTGGACTCCCTTCAGCATGCCCTCACAGAAAAGGGGCTCCAGTAGGACACTGGGGGAGGCAGAGGCAGATCTGTTGAAGCTGAGCTCACTCCTGGAGTTTGGGCTCTACTTTCTCGATCTGATGACCATGTCTGGTGCTGCCTTTCAGAACAGCAAAAGGACTCCGCAGCATCCTCCCCCAAATTACAGAGCTGCAAGCTGGCCAAGCAAGGGAGCAGCATGACTAGTGAGATTTGGCTCTGCTTCTCGCTGCTTTCCAGAAAGCTGACAGCAACTGTGCAACTGTCATGGGACCTGGCAGTTAAACTCTACTGCAGCTGCACTGCAGGCATTCACAGAAGACCCTGCCTCCTGGGTGTTACATTCACCAGCTACTTACACACGCTGAATGCAACGATGGAGAAAAACTCTCCTACCTACTGTCACCTCGAGCCCTCTCTCACCCCGCTGCCAGGGTGGCTTTCCACAGGCTCATTCTGCACTGACAGGTGATTTTTCAACACCAGCTTCATGCCAGACCTGTACAGAAGTGACAGCCCCTGTGGTTAGTCCTTATGCAGCCCGAGAACCCACAGTTCAACTACAGCTGAAAATTCCCAGTGCCCAGAAAAAGCACTGCCAGTTTTTCACAGGCAGAGCCCAGGGGCAAACAGGGCAGAAAGCAGAAAGGAGGAGCAATACAAAACACAAGAGGAAAGCAGAGGGGGAAGAAGTCATGGAGAGAAGGATTAAAACACCAAAATGCCTGGTGGGGTGACTTTAGCAGGGCCCAGGCTCCAACCCAGCGCTTGCTCCTGTGATGGACAGGCACTGTATTAGGGACCAGGTTCCCTGAGCACTGCCTGGCCCCAAGCTTTACTCTTCCTCCCATGCAGACGGCCCCAGGATCACATTTCGATCCTGATAAATTATTTACATCAGATATGAGGAAGCAGAGACATTAGAGATGGAAAAGATGCACCAGCCCATCCCCTGGGGGACAGAGCTGGATCCTTTCCTGCGTCACCTGAGCAAAGCAGAGATACTCTGTCTCTCTCCTTGAGAAGGCGTTTTGCTGCTCGGTGCCCTTACTGGACCAAATTTACTTTCAGCTGAAACCCCTTTGCACTGCCACTGCCACTGCCACCTGCCCGTGTCCTGTAGCGTCCTCTGCGGTCTTGCAGCATCACCAGGACACCTCCCTCCCAACTTTTCAGAAGAAATTCATCATCTTGCAGCCTCCAGTGAAACAGACTGTAAAGTGCAACCCAGAGATCAAGCTGGCTTTTCTCTTTAATTAAAAAATCAGACTAATTTTGAAAACTGAGGACCTTCTGCTAGAATTTTGCTCTTCCTGCCTTCACCTCCCAAAGGGGGAGGGCAGTCGCTAGCTAGGGATGCAGTCAGCAGAAAGATATTTCCTGAGCTGCAGACAAACTGCTTTGTAGTTACTCCTGCAGCACCAGAGGAAATGAGCGACTCCAGCATAGCTTCATCCTGCATCCCACGATGCTCAGCCAGCTGAAGTTTGGGGGACAGGGCAGTACCCACCCTCCTCAGTACTTAGCAAAGTTCAGAAAGCACGGAACAACCCCGGCCCTATCCCCAGCACTGCATTAACTCTCTCCTGAAAACTAAGATAGAGAACATAAAGGAGCGTGTCATGCTTTGAACTGCACTGTAACTCACCTCCTTGCCAGGATTTGCACATTCTTTCTGCTGGCTCCAAGAGCTGTCAGTGCTTCCCTCACTAACACAGAGCCTCGTGCAGATGAAAGCCTCCCGCCACCAGTCCTCAAGATTTAGTGTAGTTTTGGTTCAGATGGGGAAAGCACTCACCCGCCTCTTTAAATCACTGCTGGAGTCAAGGGCACCCGGCTGCACGCTCCTGCACTCCACAGCAACCAAGAGGAACCCCTTTTCTTTGGGATGAAAAGGCATCCAGAACCTTAATTAAAGCTACAAGGCAATTTCCTAAATGAGCTGCTTCTCATCATAATGAATGGGGGGGTAAGAGGATGGGATGGGAGGACATGGGGGTGGGGAAGAGCTGCCACTGTTTGGCCAAGCAGAATGTGCAGGACACGATGTTTGCCCACAGTGCCTTCTCCCAAGCAAATAGCGCCAGGATGAGAGGGCAGGGCCTGAAGCTGGAAGGGGAAGGTTAAGTTGGATATTAGGAAGCTCTTCCTCACAGAAAGGGTGCTCAGACACTGGAATGGACTGCCCAGGCAGTGGTGGAGTCCCCATCCCCGGAGGTGCTGGAGGACAGATGGGCTGAGGGCCTTTAGTGTCTGGCCGATGTGATGTCAGATCATGGGCTGGGCTGGATGAGTTCAGAGGTCTTTTCCAGCCTCATTAATTCTGTGAAGACAGGCTCTGTGCTTTCAGGACACCAGAGCTATAGAAGCAAGTTCCTCATTTCATTTTCACTGAAGGGTGCATGCTGTGGGTGTGCAGGGTGCAGATCATGGCTATGCTGCTTCAGCCCAACTTAGCCAAGGTTATCTGCAACAGTTGGGGGGGAGGGGGTTGGTCTGTTGTCCCTAGTGGCTAGTGACAGGACATGGGGAAATGACCTAAAGCTGCCCCAGGGGAGGTTCAGGTTGGATGTCAGGAGGGATTTCTTTCCTGAAAGGGCTGTTAGGCACTGGAACAGCTGCCCAGGGAGGGAATTGAGACCCCATCCCTAGAGGTGTTAAAGAAAAGGGTAGATGTTGTGTTGGGGAACAGGGTTTAGTGGTGCTGACAGGGCTAGGAAAAGGTTGGAAGGTCTCTTCCAGGTGAAACTCTTCTGTGATTCTAATTCACAAGCCACAGCAAGATCCCATGCCCCACACAGTGGACAGTCTGAGCATACAGTCAGCAGCTGGAGGGAAAGTCCTCTCCTCTTCTTTAAACAAATCAAACATGATGCTGCAACAGGAAGGACAGAAAGTGTCCAGCCAGGCTGACTTAGCTGGGAGTGACCTGGACACCAGCCCTGAGGATGGTGGTTCCCCATGAATGCACACAGTTGTCCCCTAAGGCAACCACCCATTCGCACAGGATGGGATGGTGTTGCATCTGAAGGCAAACGTGTGCCCGTTTATCGATCCAATGTCAAGCAGACCCAGCTGGGAAGCGATGCCCAAGGGTCAGCTGGTCACGGACACTTCCATTCCAGGTGACCTCAGGGTCGCAGTTGCTCAACCAGTGGCAAAGTGGCTGATGGGCCAGGGTAAGGTCATGGTGGCAAGGCTGGGGTGACTCTGCAATTCAGGTGGGGAAAACAGTGAAGAAAGAAACTCTGAAGGAAGGGAATCCAGTCTGTGCGTGAAAGCACCCAGAGCACCTGGGACTCCTGTGCTGTGAGGGGTCCTGAGCAGTGGCACAGAAAGCAGGTGACAGAGCAAACCCCTGAAATGAGGTTGTGGATGCTGCTTCAGCAGAAGAAAGGTTCTATGTCTCCAGGAAAGCTGCCACCCACAACTGAGAGCAGCACTGTTCCACCCTGACCTGGGGACAGGGGTCCCTAGGGATGCTGTACCCATCAGCCACAGCACTCCTTACAAGCCACAAAAAGACAGCTGCTGCCAAGGGCAGAAGAGCTTCTCTGAGGAGTCACCCACAGCACAGTCTCGGCCCACCACCACCCCACGGATAGGTGCTATCTCTGGGCATCTCATGGGGCACTGCATAGAGCTGATGCGTGGCTCTTTGAAACAAAGCAGCCCTCTCTGAGCAGCGTTGCACCCAGACCCATCCTATGCTCACAGCTGCACATCAAGGCTGCGCCAGCAAGGCTGCTCACGATGGGACCCTCAGCTACAACCTCCTCATCTAACCTGCATGGCTGTCAACCTTGTACTAGCCTAAAGAATGTATTGCTGGTTATCTGGGACTCGAGCTCCTGCCATGCCATTACATGGCAGTTGCAGGGCAGCTCAGGGGTAGCTGCAATTAGAGGGTGAGTGAAGAAGGTTGTGGTCACAGGAAAACTGAAAAACCCAGTGATGAGCACTTAGCAGAAGAAACCCATAGGGCACGTGGAGACACTCTCCATGGAGGAGGGCATTTTACCAGATTTGTTCTGAGCTGAGAAGATGACTCTGCCCAAGAGAGTACTGACCTTCGCATGAGGAGAAAGTAAAGAGGCTAATTCAGAGCTACCTCTTACAGAGAGTTTGACCATGGTTGGGTATCTGGGTGGCTGGTTTGTCTTGCTCTGGACCCAGAAGGGTTCCTAGGGACAAACTTACCTTCCTGTACAGAGCTCAGCTAGAGGGGAGTACAATCCATCAGCAGGTCCATCTGCTCTCCATCAAGAGAGCAGAGGTGCATTGCAGGAGACAAGGAGAAGGCAAACAGAAGATGCTGTGCAGGCAGAAGCTACAAGGAAGAGCAGCTGTTTCTCTCTGGCTCTTTCCTGCTTGTGAACACCCAGAGAACACCTTGGATCATTGGTAGCTACCAATCAATGCCAAAGCAGGAAACACAGAAAGGGAAGGAGAAGAAGAAGAATAACCTGTCCGTTAAAGAGGCAGGAAGATGGAGAGCTGAAGGGAGCAGGAGAAGAGGGTCTCCAGCTCCTACTGACTGTGAAGCCTGAAGTTACCAGCCATGCACATAAGGCCTTTCCAAGTGAAGCTGTGTTTGCACAGCTGTATGACCCTCCACTTAAAGCCTTGCTCCCCCTCCTCAGCCCCACATACTCCCAGGAGCATGGGCCATCCTTGGATTTGCAACCGAAGCTTGACGCAAGTGCCTGTGACCTACCAACACAAATCCATTTATGGCTGGGCTGGGAGGCTGGACAAAGAGCAGCAGTGTCTCAGAGCTGGGTGCCAAGGGCCTTCTCTGATTCAGCAAAGCCCTTGATAAGAAATGTCATCCTCCATTGAGTAACTTTAACCTGTGAGATAAGCATCTCTATCAGGCTCAAACATATGGCTGGCAGCAGAGCACGCAGCAAACTGAGACGGGTAATTTATTTGCTCGTGCTAAGAGCACTCCCAGGCTCAGAAGAGCTGATGCAATGAAATAATAAGTGCCAAATTACACTCCATTCTTCTCTGGAGACCTGGAAGAGGCTCCTGTGAGATACATGGGTTTGTATCTCTCTCTTCTGAGCATCACTCCACCCAGGAGACAACAGTACCACACGAATAATGAAGATGGGTCTGGGCAGGATTTTGTAAGGTTTTTTCCTCTGGTTAAATCCTCCTCATTACACAAGAACCTGCACCAACAGATATGATCAGTGCCCTGTAGGAAGTGCTAGTAGATGCTTTCCAGGTGAGGAAAAGGAAGGGTTAAATGCCAGAATTACACAGGACCAAGGGCTGAACTCGGGCATCCTGAGGTAAGCCCTAGTCATTAGAGTAGGACCACCAGTGCACTCAGTACTGCCATGGGCTCCTGCCAAGTCCAACTTAGCACATCTAATTTAGGTGACCCAGGTGAATCCATATAAACCTGATCCTGGGCCAGACACCGTATGGTTTGGATTGCTCTGAGTAATGAATTCCCTAACATGAGCTGTGACAGGAGCAACTGATCCATGGGGATAACTAAAGGACACTCCCAATGTGCACTCAGCACATTTATCAATGGTTGCTGGGAGGATCTGCTGGGGAAGACTCACGCCTAGAGGCCTCTTCCTTATATTCTTTCCCACTAGTTATCACCCAGGGAGATATCAAACCAGACAGTCTCATTCTATACAGTCAATTCGATTCCCCCTCATCTTCCACAGCACAGCTGCTGTTCGATGTGTATCTCACACTTCCACATTAGCACAGTTAAACATGGACATTTCACTCTCAGCCTGAAGGTGAACACCCAAGCACCCACTCTGACGCAGCAATTCATGCTTAACTTGCAAATAATTCAAACTGGTGCTTCCAAAAAGCAGGGACAGACCCAGCCTTTGCAAATGCCCTTCCTTTCTCTCATTCAAACCAGCTGTAGAAGCGCAGTAGCTATATGCTCGGTCACAGTCTCTTCAGTGTCGTGGAAGCAGTGTTGCTCCCTGGACAGCAGTATCCTCCCATCACCAGATCTACCCGATCACTGGCACTCTCAATCAGAATATCAGCAGTTAAATCAAAGAGTGAATGAGTCACAGAGATTAAAAGCTTCTGGCTAATACTAAGAGATGCTTTTACAGCTCAGTGTTCAGGCATGGGGACGAGGGGCAGTGAGAAAACAACTGATTTACAAAAAACAAGGGGATTTTAATCACAATGCAGTTCACCTCCACAATTCTCACCATGGCCAAATTTATGAGGGAATGTAAGCGGGTTAACAGAACGATACACATCTACGTGCTCATGCTGGCATGGCCTTCATGGCAACATCACACAGCAACCTCAGAGCAGGAGTCTGATGAGCCTTCTCCACCCCTGTCAGCATGCAGCCGTCACACAAACTGACCGGACGTCACCGAGTGCAGCCACACACGCCCCATGCCTGTTGAGGTGTATCACTAGGACAGCCCAAGCTTAAGACACCACTTGGCTGTCCTGGCTGCACTTCTTTTATGACAAAGGCTCCAGCACATCAGAGCCCAGGGTGAAATAATGGAGAAAACTTGGCTGCAGCAGGAGAGGAGCTAAACGAATTACTCAAGCTGCTGTTTGCTTGCTGCAACCTCGCTTCTTCTACTCTCCAAAGGGGGTAAATCAAAAGCAGGTAGGTTTGGTCTATCTTTCCCAAGTCTCGCCTTTCTCCTCTCATGGCTTTGGAGGAGGCAATGTGCTTAGTCTATTCTTTTCGGCTGTCTTTGTATCTCATCCATGTGGAAAATACATCACTGCTGAGCTCTGGAGCTGCAAACAGCACAGATGAGCGGGAGGGCCTGTCATCTTCACTTCCAAAAAAACCCCAAAGCACCAAGTTCCTCTGGCATAGAGACACCGTTTCCTCCATTCAGTGTGTGTGTGTGTGTGAACAGAGGTGCTTGGAAAATTAAATCTTTGATACGTGGCCAAGTAAGACTGTAGAGATTTGCTGATGTAACCTTCTCAAGTGTATGCTGGCCTCTGTGCTCAGCTCTGCTTGGGAAAGTGAGCAACAGGAGGGAGGCTGGGGGCAGTAGGAGAAACTATTGAATTCAAAATCAGTGCCTGGGCTCAGCCCACTTCTTGTCTGATGGGTATTTGAGTGAGGTGGGAGGAAGGGAAAACGTTTGGCTAGGCTGGGTGATTTTTTACCTTGCTATGAAGCTCCAGTCTGGAGGTCAGGAAGCTGGCTTGTACCACCACCTCTTCTTCCTCCTGTATCTTCCCTTGGGCATGGTCCTACCTGGCAACATCTGTCTCTGGAATGAGAGCTATACACCAGGTTTTTCTCTTTTTGAATGCTCCCAGCAGCAACAGAGCATTCACTGAAGTCACTCGTGCAAAGCAGCCAACTCCACTCCTTCTCCTTGTTGCGATGGTGGAGACACAAGCTCAAGCTCCACTGTTCCTAAAGTCTAGCGGGAGGCTAGCTCTGAAGGTCTTGTGAAACCCCCTAATCCAAGCCAAAGCGCAGGCTGTCAAACTTCATTATCCAAACGGGGGATGAACCGTAAAGAAAACACAGGTTTAGTATCTGGATCAGGACAGACTGACAGACTTCCAGGATTTGGACGTTAGTTCTGCTCAAATGAAATCAGATGAATGTTTGCCTCACCCGTCAAGGGATACCGGGGAAGAACACCTTGCTCTCGCTGCAAATACAGCCAGCAGAAGGTACTCAAGCAGCGATAAAGCAGGGATGTCAACGAAAGCAGAAAAAAACCCCAATTCTATCAACCTTGGAGGGCTGCGAGACCTTGATTAGTCTCTTTCGATCCAATAAAACCCTTGACATTTTGAAGGCTGCCAAATTCCAGCTCGTTGTGATGTGAAGCACTTTGTTTCAAACGCTTGAAAAATTTCCCTTCAGTGTCATAAACCTTCCCACTTCCCATTGAAATCGGCGTTGCAAAGTCATTTCAAACACAAACCAAGAGGCAAACAAGTCAGTCACCAACCCTCCCCCAAATTTGCCTATACTATACAACCACAAGGACTTACAGAAGCCAACTCTCTCCTGAGGGTGCATTCAACTTCATGAAAAATTCCCAGTCAGCTCCAGTACTGATACAGGGAAAATCAAGCTGCTTTCACCACATGAAATGGATTTCGATGCACAAGGCAGTGCAGTTATTTTCACACAACTTGAGTACACTGAAACAAGTCCAGTGCTTTACTGCAGATTCTGTTCGACTAGCAAAACGACTACTCTATCTGTTGGTTATACTAATGCAGATATTGCTGTACTGGAGAGCAGCCTGACAGAGAGGGACCTGGCAGTACTGGGTGACAATTGGCTAAACAGCAGCCAGCAGGTTGCCCAGGTGGCTTGGATCAGAATGGTGTGGCCAGCAGGACTAGGGACATCATTCTCCCCCTGCACTGAGTACTGGTTACACCTCTCCTCAAATAGTGAGGGCAGTTCTGGGCCACTCATTTCAAGAAAGAGATTGAGGGGCTGGAGTGGGTCCAGACGAGCAATGAGGCTGGGGAAGGGGCTGGAGGGAAAGGCTGACAAAACTGCACCAGGGAAGGGTTAGGTTGGATGTTGAAGACACACAGGAGCGTGATGCTGGAAAATAGTCACCAGCAGAAGTCATTGAGGAAAAGAGAGAAGGAAAGCGCCGTGTGAGGAGCTATGATCGTAAACTGCGGGTTCGCAATGCGCAGCCTAGAAGGAGACACATGGCTCAGGGCAGCTGAAATTACGGAGCGGAGCGTTATCCTCAGGCTGCCAACAACATTCACCTGGGCAGGGCCCAGCGCTGACACAGTGACATTAAAAGTGGAACTTCCAGCAGCATCCCAGCACCTGAAGCCCTGGCACGAGGCAGCCGAGCTGTCCCAAAGCTGACCGTCGCTGGGAGGAACACCACATGCTGACAAGCCTGGCACCAGGATTAGCAAGGCAGTGTTGAAGTGCTAAACACAGATACAATCCGGGAGAGAACAAGCTTCCACGAATCAGGGCACAGGCAGGAATAGCGGCTCACACTTCGGTTGCTGTCTGAGTGGAACTTGCCCTGTTCTTGGCTTAAAGCCACACAGACAAACGTCCTGCCCACATGGCTGAGCTGTAGCAGCACAGGTACACGGTGACCTGTAACCGGGCAAACGTGGGGCACAGTGCTTAGAGCAATTTCATGCAAGACTACCTGCAGCCACCCTACCCAAACGGTAAAAGAACAATTCGGGTTATGGTCTGGACTGTCTTCCTCTCCTGTGCTTCTGGGACAGCTGGTTGTTCCTCCTTCCACGGCTGTCTGAATTTCTCCCCTCTCCACTCCTGCATTTCTAATAAATTAGCATCACACATAGCAGCAGGCAGTAAAATGCAGCAGCAGGGCTGCTGAAGGCACTGGCTTCAACAGTGGCTTAAACAGATGTGCTGAGGAAACATCTGGATGTTATTAACAAAACGCTTTCTGGGTTCCCTGTCCGATCAACACCTCTATTTCCTCTGAGTCACTATACGTAAGAAGCAACATGAAACTGAAAATAAAAGCACCCCAGTTAGAAACACAGTCAGCTTTCTGTGTCCAACATCCAGAACCATGCTAGCCCTGACCCAAACCCTCAGTGGGGGCAGCCAGCCCACGACTACCCAGGCCAGGCTCGGTGCTTTGCTCCATTGCCAGCACCACCAGGTTTGGCTGGCACAGCACTTGCAGGTTAACTAGTTCCACAGTTATCCATCAGAGCAGAAGGGGTCAAAAAGACCTGCGCTCTGGAGCCCTGGGCACACTGCTCAGTCCCACCACACACTGGAGTTATTTCCTTCTTGTGAGCCACTCTCCTTCGCCCAGCTCTGTAAAATCTCTTCCTAGCAGCTCTCAGCTGTGTAAACGCTTTTGACATGTGGCCAGTTCAGTGAGTAAGGCTCGACTAAAACTCTGCAGCCTACAAACCATGGAAAAAATAGCGTCCATAAGCTTAACAAGACACTAGTTCTGTTAAAGACATGGCTACACGACACCTTCTCACTTGGGCAAGTCCTACAGGCCTGACTGAGGTGGGAGGCATCATTAGCGCAGCGAGAACTCCCTAGGCAGGGTCACAGTGCCGGGATGCACTCATGCGGGATGGCCCGTCCCAGCTGAGGCCTCAGGTTGGCAGGGTCAATGACAGTGAGAGGTGTAATACGTGTACCCACAGTCCAGGAGTAATGGAAAAACTAGAGAGAGTTCAGAAGACAGCTGCAAGAACAAAACCAGGCTTGTGCCAAGAGGCTCAAGGAAGTCAAAAGGAAGCTGAAAGGTACCTGCAGCCTGTAAGTACCTGTCAGGAAGAGCACTCTTCTGTCCACCAGACAAAAGACATAACAAAGACAAATATTGGATGCTGGAGCTTGACAGAAACCAAACTAGAAAGCTAGGTACTGGTTTTCTGCACTGCAGGTCATTAACAGAGAGAAAAGTCCTCCGGTTGGCACGGACAAGGAACCAGCGTGGAAATTTACTAAGATGGGATCCCACCTTCCTCCCCAAAACATGCACACGTGGGTTCATCCTCAACTGCTGCACTCAGAGTAAAAACTACTTCAGGAAATCACTGTTATACAGCAGGTCGGACCGAACAAGCACTTTACAACCTAGGTATCAACAAGGTACAAAGACCAAGAGGACCAGTGGTTGGGCCCCTTCAGCCCAAGCTCCCTGGCCCATCTACTACATCACTACCAAGACAAGGATCTTGCTGCGGAGCAGCAAAAGTGACAGATCCCCACCATGAGCAGAAAAGGAAGATGCTGTTGGAGGAATGAGCCCACACCACTGGTCTTTGGGGTTATTTTGTTCAGCTAAAGACCAAGGGAAAAACAACCGGTAAAAAATTACCATCAACAGGGCAAGAGCAAGGCACAAGCAAAACAGTTTCTGTTTTAGAGTCACAACAATCACTCCTTAAAACAACCACCGGAAGCTTTCAAGATGCAACAGGACAAGGCACTAGAGAGCTCAGCTGGGCTCCCTTTCCAGCAGAAGCTGGTCTTTCAAACTGCTCTGGTCTGTGACTCCAGGAAAGGCACACAAAACACTCCTGGGTTTTGGGGTGGATTTTTTTAAACACCAAGAAATGGGGATTTAGATTCATTTTCAGTCAGGAAGATTTCTTCTCAAGTGCTTTTCCAGCACACGTATTCCTTTCCCCTCCCCAGGAGCTGAAGAGGTGGGCCAACTGTGGCTCCCCAGCACCAGCAACTGTTTGGAAGGATGTCCCTTCAATCAGGCGTCTGGCACAGCTGGGCATAGACATTTGGCAGCCAGTGGACGGAGAAATGGAACTGAAATTGAGAGAGGAATCTCTTTCCTGAGATGCTTACACCCAAAATCCCCATTATAGATCACAGTGCTCCCATCACAGGCAACAGGAACAAGCCAGGGGCATCACTGCAGGCATCATGCTGCAGCAGGCAAGAGGACAATCACCTTTCAGAACAAAGGGGCTTTCTGAGCTTGTTAAAATCAGTGTTTTGTCACTGTTCCTTAATTCCTGCTTTGGAGAAGTCACTGGTTACTGGTAGTTCTCCTGGATGAGCTACCTGACTGCTGGGCTTCTCTGCTTTGGATGCAGCCACTGTGTTTTCCCAGGCATGACTGTGATTTAGGCTGGAGCTGCAACATCAGCAGGCTGGCCTGGCAACCTACTGCACAGCACAAAGGGAGCTCCTTTCCTGCAGTCCAGCTTATGACAATAGCAACTCAACTAGCCTCTGTCTCAGGGCCCCACCTGCTAATGATCTGCTCTCTCACAAAGAGACCAAACCATGCCTCTGGGCTGGAGACGATGTTCGGGAAGACCATGTGAAAAAGAGCAAGCAATACAGCAGCTTGTCTATCACACAAAAGCTGGTTAGCAGAACCGCACCTTCTCTACAAACCTGTGGCTCCCTGACACTCAGACATGGCAAAAGGATAGTCCAGGGATCCCCAGTTGGCATCTCTTATGCCCCTAAATCAGGGGTCGGCAGAGGAAGTTAGAGGAGCTGTTCCAGTGATGATGGAGACAGGAATCAGAGCTGGGGACATCTATGACACCAGCTGTTAAAGAACCCCCATTAATTCCCGTGGATCCGTGTTCCTCCACTGCCATTACACGGGAGTTTTGAAGCGACTCAGCTCAAACGCTGTGAAGTCCACAGGATTCCAGAACTGTTTCTCCAGCACCTGACATTAGAAAGGCTCTAAATATTTTAATGAGATTTACTTGTGACCACACTTGGACTTAATGGCTTAGGAAGAGGGTGGGGAAGGAAAGGTGGAAGCGGGAAGGGTAATTAATCCATAGGCGAATGGAGGCCTGCCAACAGTGTCTCCAGCAGCAGCAATAATGACACATCATCATCATTATCATCAAAAGGCAAACCACCAAGTCCCATCAATGTTACGATTAGGCTGGCAGGAGGCCAGTTGGGGATCTGAATGGTTCGGACAACCATGTTGACCTGATCCTCCCCCCTCACAGCTGTTTCAGAGGAGGAAAAGAACCTAATTCCCCCAAAGAGAGGACACAGGTCTACTTAAAAACATGTCAACATGATACATACAGCACAGAGAGTTTCACCAGGTCTGCTGCTGGAGTGGGCTGTGTTGTCTGGGGCTTCTTTTCTCCTTTCAACACTAACCTCGTCACGTAACACCACAGAGCTTTATGCAGTCACACCATCTCTCAGGACATTCAATCTCTCCTGGTTTGGTGCACTTCTCCTAAGCTGTACCTTCTGGAGTCGTGTGAATCATAAGCCATCAACATTCTGCCTTTCTTTTTGGACAGGGGAGAGACTACATTTTATAGATGGGGAAGAGTTTATAAATCACAAAAAATACTGAAGTCACAGCTATGTGAAGGCAGTCTGGAGTATCTGCCTGTCTGAAGCCCTGCACACACATCATGCATATACCCACTTCCCCAGCCTGCTGTCCTTCTATATCTTGCTGAAATTACTGATGATAGGGTGAGAGGAAATAGCCTCAAGTTGCACCAAGGGAGGTTTAGATTGGATCTTAGGAAGAAGTCCTTTACTCAGAGAGTGGCTGGGCACTGGAACAGACTGCACAGGGAGGTTCTGGAGTTGCCATCCCTGGAGATGTTTAAATAACAAGGAGCTACAGCACTTGAGGCCGGAGTCTAGTGGTGAGGGAAATGTTGGGATAAGGGCTGTACTTGATGATCCTATAGGTCCTTTCCAGCTAGGATGATTTTATTATTGTCACACATTTATTTCTTTGTCCACACAGACCGAATGAGCACAGGGAGGTCCATGCCCATGGACTACAGGCACTTGAGCTACAGGAACAAAGCTCCCAATTCTAACACTCTGAAAAGCCCATTGATGTTTCAGCTTCTAGATTCCCTTTGTGCTTCCCCACTGCAGGATTCTCCCATCTGCTGGGTTCTTCCATGTCGCAGAAGCATGTTCCAGGACACAGTCTCAGGGTTTCCTCTCTCAGAAAGCTGAAAATTACTAAGGATGTAAATGTTCCGGTCCAGCCCTTCTGGCAAACAGAGAGCAAATCCTGGCTGGTCTGCAGGAAGTTCTCACCTTCCTGGAGTTGGCTTACAGCTGTGCTTTGCAATACCCTGCCTTACCCTGTCTCACAGTTTAAAATGCACAGTCCCACTGTGACAGCAACAGGGTGAAGAGAGCAAACTAACCTGTAGTACAGAAATTGAGGACTTGCTATCATGGCTCCCTAAGAGACCTGGAGGCTGCCTCCTCTAGCCCTGGGCCTGTACGTGATGGCTAGAAAATACAAGGAGAGCTGGGGATAGGAATGAACTGGGGCTGCACAAGCATAGGAATCACCTCCTTAGACTTTTAAGAACCACTGGGTCCCCCAGACAGCATTTTTCATAAGGGAGGTCACCAGTTTCACTCATTTACCTTTGATTGGAGCTGTCCTGCTAAGTGTTTGCCTAAGCCCCACCTTCCAGGGAGGCACGAAGGCTCCATGCAGAGATCTCAAGATATGGAGATGCTAACTCACCTTTTTTTGATGGCTGGCTTGAATACTTAAAAGCCTTTGGTATTTAAAAAAGGCACTTGAACTCTGATTTATCTACACTGCATTTGCGGCTAGAGGTGCCTGGGATATAGCTGCTGGCTGTGTGAGGTGCTTTGTCTGGTGATTTCCTCAGCTGTTCACAAAATCCATCTCCAGGAGAAATCCTGGGGCCCCTCAGCTCTCTTCCCCTGCAGACAGTCTGTCTTCTGTCTCCACCCTTTTTATTTCTTTCTAATCACCAAAGGTGAAAAGGAGCTTTCAAAGGATTTAGCACAAGTGCCTGGCAGTGAATCTCTGCTGTAGGTGGCAGGCTGTGGGTGACACCGCTGTTAAGAAGGAGGGAAGG
Source organism: Upupa epops (assembly GCA_013397515.1). NCBI lineage: Eukaryota > Metazoa > Chordata > Aves > Bucerotiformes > Upupidae > Upupa > Upupa epops. Next base: position 138,883 of record VZRI01008223.1, read on the forward strand.
AATGGAAAGGAAGAGCAGAGCAAACACTTTGATCCCCACTGTTGCCATTCCACAGTGAATCCACAAGTTTCTCTACACCCACTTTTTCCCCAGTTTCAAAACACCTCCCACTTTCTACCAGCTCTCCCATTCACAGGTAAGGATGCCCTTCCCCAAACATCCTCCTCATGTTTTATGACCAGAAACTCCTGTGACCCTGCAAAGCCTCTCACTGGTACTAATGATCCAACTTACTAAACCTTCTCCTCAGTGCTCACAGCTCAAAGGGCAATTCTAGCCTGCCTGGATAAGCAGTGCCAATTAGTATGCAGGAAAATACTGCAGAAGGTCCTGGGACCTTCTGAAGAAGATGCTCACGGTCACATCAAACACTTTTGATACAAGCAAGGATCCCATTCCAGTATCCAGAGCTGCTCCTGCCAAGCCCAACTGCCATCTCAGCACCTCCATCCCCCTTGCCAGGGCACCAGGTCTGAGCGCCTTGCAGAGACGCCTCATCATGACTGTAGAAAACACTTGGGTATTCAAAAGGCTTATTTTAAAAAAGCATTTGTTTATCTCTAAGCACAGACTCAGTTCCAATTTCTGGCAGCAAACTAAAAAACAAAATGCAAAACAAACAAAGAAAAAAGAGCCGGTCTGCCTTGGAAGCCTAAAAATAGAGCTGTGTACCGCAAATAGCGAGCTGTCAGGTAAAGGCTGCAGATTGAAGGTTCAGATGAATAATGTGTTTGTTTTTCCTGCTTCAATACTTTCCTGCTGTTATCGCAGTACAAATAAGTCAGCGCTCACTAATTACTCTGATGGCAATTTCCTGGGAGCTGGTACTTAAGCTTTAGGACAAATTTATTCCTCAGCATCACCGACTAGTCCTCCCCACACACTCTCACACAAACAGCCTGGTTGCCAAACCACCTCATCCTCTCCAGACCCAGTGCTGTCACTCCTGACACCAGCACCGCCTGCAAGAACTGCCCAAGTGACTCCTCATTCCCGAGAGCCTGATGAAAGATAAGATGCTAACACAAGACATGGGTGGACCGGCACCTGAACCTGGACTTAGCTCCTTTGAGGTGTTCCATGGATATACAAACTGTGGATCCTCAGCAGGACTCAGGCAGTAAATGGGGCTTCATCTTAGAAGCCAAGAGCACAAGCCCCTCTTCTGCAGTAAGAGAGAACAGATGGGAAGAGAAATGCCTGTGAAGGGTTTTTACAAAAAACAAACGAGTCCCAAGCCCCTTTTAGCCCAAAACCATCCCTCAAGGCTCATAGAGTTTATATTCATGAGTGAACTACATCAAAGAACTGCCTAAACAATGCCTGTGGTTTCTGCTGTGGTTTTTCTTCCCCTGCTCTGTATTTATACAGCACAGGATTTGCACTGTAATTTGGTCAAACGCATTAGACCAGAGATGAAGAGAGGAAGAAGCGCTGTTACCTGCATCACACCCCAAACAGCATAGGATTTCTGTATAAATCTTTGCTGTAAGCCCAACCCAGCTGCAGGATGCTTGCTGAACAGGCAATCCAACCCCAGCATCCTCCTTTGTGGGGTTTTTCCCATTCTCGGGGGCTGTTCAGGGGATGGTTGGCTTGCTCTGCATTTATTGTGTTAGTTATTATTCCTTTCTGCTTTCACTGCGTGGCAAAGGGTTAAGTGACCTTTGGGATCCTCCCTGGATGCAATTCCATGCGTAACAAGAAAGCTTCCAGCCCAGTGAAAACAACTTGAAAGAAGGGCAGTGACACAGCCACAGGCTTAAGTTTCAGGTCACAACGCCCCTGCTCAAAACCATCCATCTTCCCATGGTCACAAGTTTGCAGCCAGTCACCTCCCAACAGAGCGATCCAGGATTCAGAGGAAAGCACACCTTTGGGCACACAGCTGCTGCTGGCACCCTCTTTTGTACCTGGGATGAGATCTGTGAGCTAGCAAGAGATGCGGCAGGTAGACACTGATGCAGCATCCCCTTGCATCCAGAAGGGCTGAAACATGATGGCCATCAGAACTATTTCAAAAAGCAAACCAAACTCCAGTAGGGAGCTTTGGTTTCATTCCCTCTGACCTCCCGCAAGGGAAGATGCAAGGAAATTGGTGTTTATAACCCCTGTCAACCTGGACGTGTGCACACCATGCTGCACAGCAGAACCAAAGCTGTTTGGCAAGAGCAGGAGCATCACAACGACCCACAAAAGCCCTGGCCTGAAGGAAAAACTCCTGGTGTGACTGCACACTGCACTGGGGAAAAGGTGCATCTCAGCAATGGCACATGCTGCGAGAGAGCAGCCGAGGGCAAGGATGTGCCCTCTTCCCACAAAGGGGGTTTCTCTGGGCTGTTAGAAATAATTACCTGCACTGCAGGACCACAGTGTTGGTGTTCATAGAAGGGTTTGGGCCAGAAGGAACCTTTAACAGTCATCTAGTCCAAAGCCCTACAGTGAGCAGGGACATCAGTGGCTCCATCTCCACACTGCAGCAAGGATGTTGGCAAGCAACCCACTGCTGAGGAAACAGCTCACAAGAGGTTCAAGACTGAGCTCCACACAGGTCGTGCAGAAGCTCAACTGACAGGAGGGGGCCATGTGGGCATCCAGCAACCTGTCTGGCACTCAGCTCAGTAATTCTCAACCTCACAGCTGGGTTTGTTCTGATAGAGTATCAGAATGGGATGCAAGAACGGAAAAAGATGGGGATGTGAACAGAAATATTGAAAACTCTCACAGCCTCCATCACTCTATGCTGTTAATGCTAAAGGCAAGAGGCACAAACTGTGTGTGCAGGTACTCCTGAGCACAAACCTTCACATTTATCTTCACTGACTTAACACCAGGGAGCAAGGGATAGGTGGAGAGTCAGAAATTCCAAGGAGGTTCCTGGTTCAGCTGCAAATCCCAAGGTTTCTATCTGATAATGCCTGTGAGCCTCCCCCACAGGCTTTTTAACCCCAGGATCAACCCACAATTCCATCCATTCCTCCCTCTCAGCTGTGCCACCACATGCCAGTTTGCCACTGAACTGGACCAGTGGACATGCCAGAGGACCACGAACTGGATTGGGGAACCAAGTCCACAGAATGAGAACTGAAGGGAGAGAAAAAATGAGTCATGTTGGCCGGGTAGGTTCTCTGTTGCGAGTGGGCTCAGTGACATCCCTTGCTGTGGGCAGCTTGCAGTCACTGTGGGTTCAGCAGTGCAGGATGCCTGGGTTTCACAGTCATGCTCCTCGGCTGCCAAAGGGATGAGCCACCAAACGTAGCCACAAGCTTTTCTTTGTAGTTACTAGCCGTATTTATGTGCTAGCCAAGAAGCGGTCTGAATTCAGCTATGTGATCCCCTTTCTCAGCTGACTGGCTCACTGTATGATCCGGCAGCATGGAGGAACCAGCAAGAAACACCAGCTGCAAATCCAAAGCAAGTTATTTCCGACTAAGTGCTGAGTAATGGAACAATGGGAGCGGGAACAACGCGGGAACCAGCACAAGACAACGACTTCAGCAGTCTCCCTGACCAACAAGCAGCACAGGAGTAACGAGATGCTGGCCCCTTCAAGGGCAGTTATCTTGTAGGGCCTTGTATACTCTCTGTGGGACAGATAGGCAGATGTGTTTTGTTCTGTGCTGAAGGCACTCACGCTGTCCCCAAAACACTAATCTCTCCTTCACTGCCCAGGAGGGAATGTCCTCTGAGAAGACGCTGAGAAAACCCCACAATGTGCCTCAGTATACATGTTTGGGCTGCATCAAAAGAACTGTGGCCAACAGATCAGGAGAGGTGATGCTGGCCCTCTGCTCTGCCCTGGTGAGAGTTCACCTGGAGTATCGTGTCCAGTTCTGAAGGCATCAACACAAGAAAGATGCAGATAGATTGGAGCACATCCAGAGGAGGCTACCAAAATGAGCAGGGGAATGGAGCATCTCTCCTAAGAAAACAGGCTGAGAGAGTTGGGGCTGTTCAGCCTGCAGAAGAGAAGATCTAGGGGGACCTTCTTTTGACCTTACAGTAGCTGAGGGGGGCTACATGAAAGCAGGGGATGGTCTAGTTCCAATGGCTTTGTACGGATACAGCAAGGAGCACTAGTTTCCAGCTGGGAAAGGAGAGATTCAGGCTGGAGATTAGGAAAAAGTGCTTCAGTGGTGGTTGACAGCTGGAATGGGCTGACCAGGGAGGCGGCAGGGGTCCCATCCCTGCAGTCACTGAAGGTCTGACTGACAAGGCTCTGGGCAACCTGATACGTAAGGATGCCCTGCTTATGCAGGGAGGTTGGACTAGATGACCTCTGGAGGTCCCTTCCAGACTGGAACATTCTATGATTCTATGACACTGATGCATTCCACTGCCAAAGGGCAAGTACAGGCAGGGTCTGCATTAATTAGTGACAGCCTTTAACAAAGCCCTGAACCCCCTGTTTGGGGATGCATGTGTAGTGCTTAGACCCACTCACACCCATTTCTCTACTGCCCCCACCACTGTGTGCTGGGTCAGCCTCTGCCCTCCACGCCTCCAGCTCCTACTGCTCCATGCTGTGGCCAGGCGAAGCCTTGTACTCCACCTCCCCTTTGGGTTTGCTGGACTGGAAATGCCCTCACAGAATCAGAATGGTCTGGACTGAAAGGGACTTCTCAAGTTTAATAAGCAGGGACACTAACTAGTTCGGATTGTTCAAAGCACTGTCCAACCTGACCTGGATTGTTTCCAGGGATGGGGCATCTACAGCTTCTCTGAGTAACCTGCTGTTGCTCCTNGGTCTAGTTCCAATGGCTTTGTACGGATACAACAAGGAGCACTAGTTTCCAGCTGGGAAAGGAGAGATTCAGGCTGGAGATTAGGAAAAAGTGCTTCAGTGGTGGTTGACAGCTGGAATGGGCTGACCAGGGAGGCGGCAGGGGTCCCATCCCTGCAGTCACTGAAGGTCTGACTGACAAGGCTCTGGGCAACCTGATACGTAAGGATGCCCTGCTTATGCAGGGAGGTTGGACTAGATGACCTCTGGAGGTCCCTTCCAGACTGGAACATTCTATGATTCTATGACACTGATGCATTCCACTGCCAAAGGGTAAGTACAGGCAGGGTCTGCATTAATTAGTGACAGCCTTTAACAAAGCCCTGAACCCCCTGTTTGGGGATGCATGTGTAGTGCTTAGACCCACTCACACCCATTTCTCTACTGCCCCCACCACTGTGTGCTGGGTCAGCCTCTGCCCTCCACGCCTCCAGCTCCTACTGCTCCATGCTGTGGCCAGGCGAAGCCTTGTACTCCACCTCCCCTTTGGGTTTGCTGGACTGGAACTGCCCTCACAGAATCAGAATGGTCCGGACTGAAAGGGACTTCTCAAGTTTAATAAGCAGGGACACTAACTAGTTCGGATTGTTCAAAGCACTGTCCAACCTGACCTGGATTGTTTCCAGGGATGGGGCATCTACAGCTTCTCTGAGTAACCTGCTGTTGCTCCTGGAAGGAGATGAGTTAGCAAGACACACCCCTTAATTCCTAAAAGCACCCAAGCTGCTCCAATTGCTGCACTCAGATGGGCTCCAGGTGTGAGTGACGATGATGCCGGTCAGCGGGAAGATGTGGAGACAGGACCACTGCATTTCAGCCAGGAGAAGAGGATATGAGGGGATCTTGTAGCAGCCTTCCAGTACCTGAAGGGAGCTACACAAAAGCTAGAGAGGGACTTCTTATGAGGCACTCTAAAGACAGAACAAAGAGGAATGGTTTTGGACTAAAAGAGGGAATAAATTCCTCCTTGTGAGGGTGCTGAGGCACTGGAACAGGCTGCGCAGGGAGACTGTGGCTGCCACATCCCTGAGAGTGTTCAAGGCCAGGTTGGATAACCTGATCTGGTGAAAGGTGTTCCTGCCCATGGCAGGGGGGTTCCAACGAGGTGATCTTTAAGGTCCCTTCCAACCTAAACCATTCTGTGATTCTATGATTTCACCCAGTAACTCTGATAATGCTGGAGTTCCTGTAGCCAGGCAGCACCCCTGGGGAGCTCCTGACGCCTGGTTCTCTCCACTTGTGTTTGAGAGCACAGAACAGAACAACTCACTCCTTGGCTCTGGCACTCCCTGCCACCCTGTTTTGTAGCTCATTACACAGTTTGGGGTTTTGATCTAGCCTGCAGCCTTACACTCTGGGAGGGTCCGGCAGAACAGCAACACCAGCACTGGGGTCATGACTTCTGCTCCTGGGGATGTTTCACTACCACACAGTGCTGGGCAAACTCAGAGCAAGGGGTGAGATCTCCATCCCAAAGCACAGAGCTACTTCAGTGGGGCACCCACCCAGGGTCCAGCAGAACATCGCAGCATGCACAGTAAGGGTTCAGCTGTCCACAGCATTGCTGCCATGCTGCAATTACTCACTGCTCCGCAACCCCAGGGCTGCCAGCCAGGGCGAGCGCCAGTGAGAACCAGCCCTGGGTAAGGAATCCAGCTTTGCACCCTGGCTTTGCTGCCCAGCCACTACCAGGTGAAACAAAATGAGAGGCGAGCTCAGCCTCTTGGAAGGCTACGCCCTTCCTAATTAGAGTCAACCCAGCAGCTATGCAGGAGTTGTGCCCATTCCCAGGCAGGCTCCAACGCCACTGAGAGCCAATGCTGGAGCCAGGCAGCCTCCAAGAAAAGAGACATGAGCTGGAAATTTTGCTTTGATCCTGGCTCGCCAGCCAGTCCCGGCACCACGGAAGAGCAGGAAAGATTGCTGGCGCTTGCTCCACTCCTCTGCATGTGCATACACGTGGGACTGAGCTCCTCTGGAGATCCCAGGAGAGGGATGCAACTCTCAGCTGTGCCCTGCATGGCTGGACAAAACACGGCAGGGATGGACCGAACACCAAAATGGAAGCCAGCCTCCCAGTGCTGGCCAGGCAAGCCTGGGGAGGAGAGCAAGGATGCTGGAGGAGGAGTGCGTCATACAGCAGGGTGTCGGTAGGAAAAATCCCGTTATCAGCACCTTCATCTGGGCAGAGTAGTGCCAGGTACTTCTCACCCTGAAAAGGTTAAGTTCCAGGAGACAGGAACATATTCTATCAGCATTGCCACTGCTGTGAGCACAGTAATGACATCAAGTTTTACGCAGGAATTACAGAGCCTTGCATTAACCACAGTCTTGATCTAGTTCTAGAAAGCCATTGACAGCAATGGGATCAAAATAAATACAAGGATGACATGATGAAAAAGATTTCCCAATTAAATTCCTGACACTTGATACCTTCCCTTCCTCCACCCACTCTCCTATCTCTTTTAATCCACTTCCATAGATCTCAAAGCACTTAAAGAACTACTTAAGTGCTGCTAGCACCGTCATCCCATGGAGAAACAGCAGTTCAGAAAGGTTAAGCAATCCCTCCAACATTGCTCAACCACCTGCTGGAGCAGGATAAGGCAGGACTGGTTTAGCACAAGTCAATCCATCCCACCATGCTGCCTTGCCGAAGGGTACAAGTTACCAGCAGGAGAGGTTGGGCGGTTACATGGCACAGTCATCTTTCCCAGGGTAAGGTGCGCCCCACCATCACACGGGGTGGAAAGTGGTGGCCACTGTTGCTTCTAAGAGAACCAGGAGCTATGGCCTTCAATGTTGAGCCACTGGTACAGGTGACCATGCCAGCAAGTCTACCTTGACTGCAAGACCACCTGGATATAGGATGAAGCAATGTGCCAGGTGGAGAGAGCAGCCAGAAAAGCCCCTCATCTTGCCTCAGCCTTATTTTTATCTCTTTAATCCCTCCACTTGGCTCTAGTTACCCCATCTTGTCTGTACTAAATTCCCAATATTCCCAGAATTATAGAATCATTGAGGCTTTCTAAGCTCATCCAACCCAGCCCAGGACCTAACATCACCACATCAGCCAGACCAGGGCACTAAGGGCCACAGCCAGTCTGTCCTTCAACACCTCCAGGGATGAGGACTCCACCACTGCCCTGGGGAGTCCAGTCCAGGGTCTGAGCACCCTTTCTGAGAGGAAGGGCTTCCTAACATCCAACCTAACCCTCCCCTGGCAGCTTCAGGCCCTGTCCTCTCATCCTGTCACTAGATGCCAGAGAGAAGAGTCCGATCCTGGCCTGACTCCAACCTCCCTTCAGGGATTTGGAGAGATAAATCTGGCCTTCTTGTAACCTCTTGCATTACCACACAAGTGAAGGATTATCATCACAGTGACTAAGGATGATGTGTCCAATTGTCACACCTCCAGAGAAGCCCACCTGACCAAGAGGAAACTAGACAGGAACTATATCTACCAGTGATACCCAAGACCTGACACAGAGCCTGGCAGACAACCCCTGCCTCAGCCTCTGCTGCACAGCTAAGGATCAGAGGCATGAAGAATCCAGAAGCTAGGTACTAGAATACTGCACCAGAGCATCTCAACACGGGGCTGCTACACAAAGCTCTGAACTGCTCAACTTTCCCTCCCCCAATCCTGCTAGGAAAGAGGCTTTAACTACAGTTTCACAGAACTTCACAGTGCTACTGATAGACTATCCAAACCCATCCCAGCTGTTGAAGCACAACTAACTCTACCCTGTTTTGTAGACACAGGATGTCTGCTCTTCATCACCATGCACTATGAGAAACCTTGGGGCTCAGCTAACAGTTGATCCCCACCTGATGGATCCAATTAGGCTCTTCCATCCTCCCTCACCCTTTGTAACAGTGTCCTTCCAATACAGACCTAAACACCTCCTTGAATAAAACCTTCTGCTTGTCTCTGTGGCTCATATCTCACTGTACCTGGTGCTATGAGGTCAGCAGAGCAATGGTACCTGCGGCTCACTGCTGCTAGTAGCAGGCTCTCCAGCCACCCAGCCTGTGCATCTGCAAGGAACACCTAACATTCATCTTCACATTGTGGATCCAGTGTTACCAGTTTCCCCAACTTGCCAGTCCCTTCACAGGGATCTCCAGCAGCAATGGCCGCTGCAATCAAAGCACTGCATTCCTCCCCACACTGCATTCCTCTCCACACTGCATTCCTCCCCACACTGCATTCCTCCCCACACTGCATTCCTCCCCTCACTGCATTCCTCCCATCACTGCATTCCTCCCCTCACTGCATTCCTCCCCTCACTGCATTCCTCCCCTCACTGCATTCCTCCCCTGGGAACAGGCAGCACAAACAAACCTAAAATCCGATTTTACTGCATCTTTCAAATTCTTAACAGTCCAGCAAAAGTTCCTGCTGCCTTTTCTAGTCTTTTATTTCCCATTATTAAAGTGACAAGGCTTTTAAAATTAATAGCTAATGTTTAAATGCCAGGATACTGTTAGATGCATCTGGGGATGGTTAATCAAAGGCACTAAGGAAATAGTAATAACAAAAAAGGCAAAATAAATTCCCCAGCAAGATACACAATAGCTAGGGAGTGACTGTTCTCCTCCTCCCTGCCCAGACTTAGGAGGAAACAAGCTCCCACCAGTCTCACTGCCCATGACCACTGCAATACAGGCAGGATGGTCCAGCACCTGCAGGACAGGCTCTTTGGGAAGGAGGTGGGAGTAATTCAAGCCTCAGCTGAGGCCATTTGCAGGGCTCAGGGCTTCCTGGGGAGGAGGTGGCAGCAGGATTTCCCTCCCTGGCAGAGTCAGTACCAGGAGGTACTAGGTGCTGCCCTTCTGGAGACCGGCAGCTGCCCAGGGCAGATGAACCTGTGCAAAGGGCGAGTGGGACAGGAAGCAGGGAGGGATGCGGTGCAGGACGCGAGGCACAATCCACCAGGAAGAAACTTCACTAAGCTCTTTCCCAGCTCCAGCCTTCTCTTCCAGCACTGTGCCACACACATCTGCACCAGGACTGCTGGTGTGTGGGAGAGTCAGCCTAACTGGAGCTGAAATTATCATTAAAGCCAAGTAGGCTGGTGTAGGGAGAGGAGATGCCTCCTCACCAAATGCACAGGTTTAAGCTGCTCGCATTCCTGCATTCTTCTTCTGCCCAATGGTCATGAATAAACCCTCACAAGCCCCTAAAATCGAGGTGGCTTTGGTTAAGTCTGCCAGTGTGTGTTTTGTAACCTTACACCTTCGCACACAGAGCCCTGCTATGTTTGTCATAGCGTACAACACAGATTTTTGGAGCTGAGGCCTTCCAGAGCCCGACTGTGGAACCAGGCGGAGACACCCGCACACGCTTCTATGGGAACAGCATCCCCACCACTAATGTGCAGAGATGACAGACACTTGGCTGGGCAGGGGTACAGAACAGGTCCCTGACCAATGCCTCTTCTGATGACAGGTACAGACATAGAGAATAAGAATAGAATAGAATAGAATAGAATAGAATAGAATAGAATAGAATAGAATAGAATAGAATAGAATAGAATAGAATAGAAAAGAGAGTAGAGTAGCATAGTTGAAAAAGACCTACAATGATAGTTTAGTCCATCTCCCTGAACACTCCAGGGCTGACAAAAAGCTAAAGCATGCTGGTGGGCACATTGCCCAAATGCATTTTCAGTGCTAACAGAATCACAGAACCACAGGATTATTGAGGCTGGGAAAGCCCTCTGAGCTCATCCAGCCCAGCCCAGGACCTGACATCACCACATCAGCCAGACCAGGGCACTAAGGGCCACAGCCAGGCTGTCCTTAAACACCTCCAGGGATGGGGACTCCACCACTGCCNGTTGCTCCTCTGGACCCTCTCCAGCCCCTCAATCTCTTTCTCGAGTGAGGAACCCAGAACTGCCCCCAATACTCGAGTTGAGGCCTCCCCAGTGCCCAATACAGGGGGAGAATTACATCCCTGACAGACTTGGGACATCAACCATCTCTCTAAGGAGCCTGGTCTGGTATTTGTTTGATCACCTTCTTAGGAAAAAATTCCTGCCTCTTGTTCAGTCTGCAGCAAAGCTGGCACAGCTTTGAACGATTCCCATGCACCCTGTCATTGGACTCCAGTTTGAAGAGCACCTCCCTTTCCACTTCCCTTCCTCAGGAAGCTGCAGAGAGCAGTGATGCCACCGCTCAGCCTCCTTCATCCCAAAGCAGACAAATCCAGAGTCCTCAGGACATTATATTCAGTCCTTCACCACATTTGTTGCCCTCTGGAATGCAGGAACTTCACATCCTTAACTGCTGGGGCCCAGAACTGCACACAGTGCTCAAGGTGAGGTTGGAACAGGCTGCCCAGGGAGGAGGTGGAGTTGCCATCCCTGGAGGTGTTAAAAATGCATGTAGGTCTGGCAATTGAAAACAGGGTTTAGTGGGCAGGATGGGGTTGGGTTGATGTCTGGACTTGGAGATCTTGGAGGTCTCTTCCAACGTTAATGATTCTATGATATTGAATGGTATTTTCTCCCTTTCTGCTCCTTTCTCACGTAGTGGGAATTCCTCACTCATATCTGCCAGGCCATCGCATCGACTCCTGTGCTGGGACACTTACAAGAAAACTCTGTAACTGAGGTTGCTCATGGTGGGACTCACATCATCAATGTGATCAATACTGAACTTTCATTGTACACCCCCATCTGCACGTATCCAGCACAATCCATCACGGATCCCGACTGTAAGCAGTACAGGGGATGGCCAGGCTTTGTACAAAGGACAGGCTCTGGCGAGTTAGTGCTCTCAGTGTCATAGCAGTGGTCAGGCTACAGTTCAACACCCACCAAGGTCAAGATACCTGCCTGCACTAGGTATTACAGCAGAGAACACAGACTAGAGGTCCGCTTGCATCCCGTTTCCAGGAAGCTACATCTCACTTGAGGACATTTCACAGTGCACCGAGATCCAGATGTCTTCTTGTTGCATCTAGTTACAACAACATCCTGTTTGTTCCCAAACAAACCACAGCACAACGTGTTCCCCCAGATACAATACGATGAGCATCTCTTGGCACACCACTCCTGAGAGCACAGAAGGAATAATACAGGGGGTTTTCTGTACGTGTTGAAGAATACAGCATTACCCTGGCTTGCAAGCACCAGCTCCATGGTGACTATTCAACCACAACTGCACTTCAGTGATGCTCTCTCTACTAGACAGGAAATCATGGAAACATTGAGTGGTTTGGGCTGGAAAGAACCTATAAAGGTTATCTAGTCCAATTTCCCTGTAATGGCCAGGGACATCTCCAACTAGGTCAGGCTGTCCAGAGCCTTGTCCAGACTGAACTCTGTGGACAATCTGTTCCAGTGTTCAATAACCATCACTGTAAAAAGCATCCTTCCTTTTATCTAGTCTGAATCTCCTCTTTTTCAGCTTAAAACCACCATCCCTCGTCCTACTGCAACAGGTTCTACTTAAAGCTTTTCCCTTTATCTCTTATAAGCACTCTTTCAGTATTGAAAGGATGCTATAAGGTCTCCCCAGAGCCTTCTCTTTTCCAGGCTGAACAACCTCAACTCTGTCAGGCTGACCTCATCAATGTCACTGTGCTCCCACAGACCAGATGAGTTGGTTCAGATCTTGAATCTTTGCCATCCAAAGCTGACCTCAACCAAGCAGCCCCTACTACTGGGCCCCAGGAGCTCACAGTGCTCTGTTACAAACTCTGGCCATAGCTCCAGCTCTCACATATACGCTGGCCTTTCTGCTGTCTAATCAAGGAGACACCCAAGTGATCAGGAACACAAGCCGTGAGCATCACAGAATCTCAGGATGGCTTAGGTTGGAAGGCACCAGAGATATTCTACTCCAACCTCCCTGGCTTGGGCAGGGATGCCTGGGCAGCTCTGCCTGAGTGTCCCTTCTGCATAGCTCAGTGGGTACTATCAGCACACTGAAGGACACTGGGTGGAAAAAACCATGCAGAGACAACTTTCCTTTTGCTGTCCAGAACAGACTTGCAAGTCAAGTTCTTCCCCCATGCTCCAGGGCTGGCCATGCCACAGGCAGGGCTGAGCCTGCCCCATGCAGTGAGATGCCACCAGCTCGCTGACTGATGACAATCCAATAGCAACAGGAAACCTGTTCATGGCAGCACAAGGAGGAGGTGCACACACAGTAGGGTTGAAAGGTTTTGTCCCCTTTCTCACTCAACTTGTCCTGAACTGTAACAAGAGAAGCCAGAACTTACAGACATCAGGCACAAAGTGAGAGGTCTCCTATCTTTTCCAGCACTTCTCACTGGGGCTGAGCCACATCTCTGTTCATTCAGGATTGATTCACCCCATGCAGAGGGTCCCCAGGGCATCTGTACTGCAGGTGGGACACTCTGCAGGGGATACTCTCTGCCTTCCCCCGAGGGGAAGCATTCCCCATGGCTCATGCCAGGTATTTTGCACATATGAAACTGAAAATGCTTCTTGAGCAAGATCCTGCACCCATCACCTGCCCCACAGGTCTGCTCCTAGCAGTTCTGATTAGGGTTTCTCTGAGGAGCACAAGGCTGGGAACAGCATTCCCTGAGAAACAGCAAGATTCTGCTTGGCTGAACACAAACAACTCCCTTTGTTTTTATTAACCTAACAATTTCACATCATGATCATTTTCAGGCTCACTTTGATTGTTCTGCACTGCCAAAGCCCCACAGTTCACAAGTACAGTCAAAGGTGAGAAGGTCCCTCCAAGGCTCTGCAGAGCAGGAACATCCAAGTGGGATAGGTCTACCTAGACGTGTGCAGGCAAACCCAGACCTGCTTCGCTTGTGCCAAAAAGCAACTGGCACTCAGTCCAGCTTCAGACAAAACCCACAGAGCCATGTTAGTGCAGAACTGCCAAAGCTCAGATGCCCAAAGTAGATGCCCTCAGCAAATGCCAACCAGTCCTTTGATTTTGTCCTCCACAACAGTTACATGAGAATAGAGACATTATAAATCACCAACAACCCAGAAAAGCCTTAATAGCCCTAACTGGTACCCATTAGAGCAGATTAAAGCAAAGGAGTTCACTGCTTTGCCCTGTCTGCAAGTCCTTGGGCAACCGTGTGCGCGGATGGCATGAGTTGGTGGCAAACAATACAAGAAATGCAACTTTACTGTCAAAAGGCTTGAATTTCCTCAAAAGGACCTCACTCATCCATTAAACATTATAATTTAGGAACCCTCAAGGTGAGAAAGGTTTGGAGAACCAGACAGAAGGTGTGAAATGAAGGGAAATTCACCCTTGTATGGAAATAGCTGCCAACAACCCAACCCAATCAAACAGATCCACCGCAACAGCAATGACCTCTCTGCTATGGTTTGCAAGGGATAGTTTATTCAACAAGAAAGGAAGCTGATGAGAGGGAAGAAAGCGAGTTGAAATGTAGCCAATACAACAGTAAGCGTGAACATACAAAGAGAGAGAGGCTTTAAGATCCCAAGTGATCTGCAGAAGGCACCTCCAGTACCAGGAGCCCCTTAAAGGTGGGAAAACAGCTGTTCCCTGCATCACCAATGCCCTTGTGCCCGATGACCCAGCCTCGCAGCCACCACGCTCCATCTCATTTAGCTTCAACGCCCCACTAAACACATGAGGGAAAGTGCATGTCTCTGATGTTCGTGGTTGACCTGACAACCAGGTGCTGATGGTGCCTTTTCCTTTCTGATGAAATAAAACCAGATCCTGTTACTGTGTTTATCCACAAAGGGCTTGGATTACTATTGGGGAAGTTTAGAGAGGGAAAAACAATACATGAGTGACCTTCTACACCTTGGCCCTCCCAGAACTCCTAACACAGAGGACCTTTTTGAAGGGTAAGAAAATAACCTGCAAAAACCTCTCCTCCCAGAAACCATGCGGATGCAACCTCAAAGGGTGAGACTGACAGGGTCCACACACAGTGTTCAGCTCCATTACGCAGTGTGAGGCTGACACTCCATCACCACAAAAATCAGGTAGCTTTTCCCCAGCTCCCTGGAGCCACAGCTGGCCCTGGTGCTAACCAGACCTCTCCAGAAGCTCCAGCTCACTGACTGACCAGCAAGAACTCACACTGAAAGAACACAAGCTCAGTTTCTTTCTAACAGCACAGTCAGCTGGGGATGGATCAGTACCAGAGCCAACACAAGGGCTGAGGAGAACTGGAGAAGTCAGCTGTACTGTCCGCTTTGGTGGCAGCACTGGTAATAGACCAGCACCTCCCACAAGAGCCCACCTCATGGCCAGGGAGCAGCTGAAAGAAGAGGACAGTGGAAGACAAGGAGGACAAAGAGAAGACCATCACATACAAAAGGTTCATTTTGGTTCTGGGAAACTACCTACAATTAAAACCCCCAATCAAGACATAAATCTGGCAGTTGAAGAGAACAGTGCTGGCTGCTGTTCTGGCTTCCCTAGAGGTCTCAGCCTGGTTGGTAGGACACTTGCAAGCAGCTCATCCTAAGAGAAATACCTCTGTGTTTTCCTTGAGAATCCCTATTCCAGGTGTCACCCAGCAAACACAAACACTTTATCTCTGAAAAAATATTTCGCCAGCCCCTACCTCTGTGTGAAGAAACCAGCTAAGGGAAATGAAAAGCTGGCTGCTTAGTACGGGAAGAGAGAAAACACAGGGTACCCACACGATGCTGATGCTTTGAAAACAGCACAAAACACTCAACTGGGAAAGAAAATTAAGTGAGAAGACAGGAAAGGAACTCTGGCTCCTGCTGCTCTTCATGTCGTAGCCGCGGGTACGAGAGCACAAAGCCCTCTCTGATCACTCCTACAGATGCTGGCAGCTGGTAACTCCTCCTTGCATCCTGCGTGTGCCTCACGCTGGGCTTCTCTTCTGTTCATTAAATCACACTGAAACGCCCTTTCTGAAGTGGTTTGCTAGGAAGGGCTCCAGCAGATCTGAGGCATGGTTCCACCACTGCTCTGTCAATCCGAATCAGCCATTCTGCCTCCTGGGCCACACTTTGCCTCCTGGCCTCAGCACTGCTGCCCGTGAGCAGCACAGCCATGAGCCAGCTGTGCAAGCCATCTTCCCCAACAGATGATCTTATTTTCTTTGAATATGTATCATTTCATTACGGTCTTTTGCTTACACCTGAAGTAAAGACCTCACAACCTCTCCATCAACAGCAACACACACTTCCACAGAAGCCCCACTCTGTCCAAGTAGATGATGGTGCCATGCAGCCCACCCCCAGCTGAGCTGGACCGCGGGGCCAAGCTCCAAGGGACAGTGTGGTGGCTGCAGTTGTAGTGCACAAACAGTGCCAGAAATGGGATGGGTAGACCATGCTCTGTGTCAGGCTGTGGTGTGTGGGGATGCCAGGACACAGTCAGAAGGGATGACTGCACTGGGCATCAGAAATGGCCCAGAGAAGCAGCCAGACAGCCCGAGTGAGGGAGCAAGGAAGGATCGGCAGGGCTGTGGCAGGGTAGGGGTGGCACACAGCTCTGTGCTGTGGCAACACAAGCAAGGAGACAAAACCAAGAGGAAGCCAGAAGGGATGGCAGCAAGCACTATGTGCCTAAAATGAGATGACAGGGGCTGCACCAGCACCTCCTGCCCATGGGATGCCAGTGGCCCTGGGTGATAGAGGATGGACAAGTCACTGGTGGGAAGGTACCAGTACTGCACAAGAAGCAAGGCTGGATTCAACAGCTGGCAGCACATGACACCTCACTGCCCTGCCATGTCCCACATGCAGCTCCTGCTCCTTGAAGTTCACAGACCTCCAGAACATGTGAATTCAGACACTGCAGGCTCTGGAAGATTTCTGGTGGAAAAGATCACCAGATCTCTCATACTTCTAGGCAAGTTTAGGTGGTCCTCTATTTTCTGGCTTTACTCCAGGGTACCGTGAGCATGCAGACAGCACTTCAAACACCGACAGAAGCACTGCTGAGCAAGAAGGTTCTGAAGATTTGGAGAAAACCAAGCATTTTTTAAAAGCAAGTATTTCCAAATCATCAGCAAACAGAAAAAGGACAGCAGAATCCTACAGAAGGTGTAAGAGTGGTAACTCGGGAATAAGTGGGAAGGGCAGGAAGGACCCTCATCTCAGCATGGGGATGTCTCAAGAGATGGGAGAAGGCAGGTGAAGTGAGTACCATGGGGACAAATCAGGCAGCACACAGCAATGATTCACTGGATTAACTGCCTGAGCTGAGTTGAAAATTCCTTGGTAAACAACATAGTAAAGTCCACCCAGTCACTTTTTAAAAAACCCTGTGTGATCTGTGTGTAATAATCAACTCTGCTGCTGACACGAGACCTGAGGCTGCAGTTCAGCACAATGCTGGCACAGCCCCTGCATCCCCTGCCACCGCTGTGCAACCTCTGTAAGGTGGTGATGCTCAGCCCACCCAGCTCTGCTCAAAAATGGTGCCCCATTACTGCTGCACCTGATCCCGTATCATCCACACTGCCTTGGCTGGGGTGAAGCCAAACCAAACAAAACAATCCGTAACCTTCACACGGCGAGTTCAGCCTGATCCCACGGAGAGGCAAGTAAATGCCTGGGGCTGCTCTGGATGGAAGCCATGCTGCTGCCTCACCCCACAGTGCCAGTAATGGGCTGTAACCACCATGAAACTGGAGCCTGGAAAGGGCACACGAGCACTCTGGCTGCCCAGAAGCAGGGTCACACAGAGCAGAAACAGGACAAGATGGTAGCTGTTGCTGTTGGTTTACAATCTGGACCACTGGGGAATAGCAGATGTAAAAGAAATGAGGTTATAGTTTTGTTGCTTTCTGCTGTTTTCTGCGTAACTCAAGTCTGCATAGTAAGAAAAACCAGTAGTGAGACAGAAAAGCCAGTGAGATGTATAAATGCCCTGTAGCAAACAAACAGTGCTCCCAAAATAAGGCAGATACAGCCACGTGCAGCCTTGCTACCGACTCAAGTTCATGGAAAAAACACATTCAGCAAGCAAAACCGGAAAGCAATGCAGTAATCCCCACACCTCTCTTTTTCTTTCCTTGTCAGTGAGATGCAGACTCCAAAGAGCAGCTGGAGCCATTGGGATGCCAACAGAATAGCACATCTGGAGGTGTTTTAAGGACAGCCTGGCTGTGGCACTTAGTGCCCCGGTCTGGCTGATGTGGTGATGGTAGGTCACCGACTGGGCTGGATGAGCTCAGAGGGCTTTTCCAGCCAAAAGAATCCTGTGATTCTGTAATGTAAGAACTAAACTGGTTTGTGAAGCAACGCACCCACCTAACCCGCTCCTTCCTCCTGCTCTTTCACCAAATGGTTTCACAACCACCTTCCCCAATGTAGGGATAGGATAACTCTCCTATCTCAGTGTCTCACTGTGAACTTGAGCACATCTGAATTCCTCCTCTTCCCAGCTCCCTTTCCCATAGGCACCGTAGACCACTGAAGGCTTCTCCTCATGCAGGAGCAGCCACGAGATCTCAAAGCTTTTCAGTGCTTGATTGGAATTTTCGATACCATTTCCTCTAGAAATTATTTCAGCAGGGTCACAGCCTGTTCACTGCTCCACCCACCTGAAAAAGCAACACCCTTCTCTGAGCCCAACAACACGCGTGGGGCATCTCTGGGGACCCTCTCTCCAGCACAGCCCAAAGCATCGCACACAGCAGTGTGTAATGAGACACTAAGCCCCCACCTGCAAAGGAGCAGATGCTGGAGGTGACCAACCCCAGTCACCACTGGGGTGACACCTTGGCCAGGGAGCCTCCACTGGCAGCACTAGCAGATCCTGCACATCTCTCACTCAACACTTGCTGTCCTTGCCCACAGCAGCAGCAGCAGCAGCTGATGGTACCCTCCAAACCATACAGTACCCCAACACCCAGCCAAACCTGGTTTGGATTAGTGAAATATTCTCTGGACGAGCAGCCCTGAACGGGGATGTAGGCAGGGTATGTTGCTGCCTTCAGGAACATCAAAGCACATCCCAGTTCACAACCCTCCCCTGCTGTCAGACAGGCATGGATTTGCAGAAAGCACAGTCCATCTCAGGGACCCCAAATACTGGGTAATGCAGGATTGATAGGATATCCTGGGATGCCCTTCAACAGGGCATCCAAGCACCTCTGTGCCAGTCAGGTTGTTTCACATACCCATCCTGCAGCACTGGTATGGGCACTTGAACTGCAGGTCTTCAACATCCAGGCTGGGAAGGGTGAGACCCTGCTAGGCTACAGCACTCTCAGAAAACAGCCCTGAACTAGCACAACTCATCAGCCAACACTGTAGCCCAGGACTTTACTTCCTTCCTGTCTCAGACTGTCTTAAGCCGAAAAGGTATGACATTAAGTTCAGCCTGGAATGTTCAGCCCTCGAAGACAGGCACAGCGAGAGATGAAGAGGATGAGCATTTCTCCAGCCCACCTGAACTCAAAGAGCATCTCCTGCACTGCTGCACCCCCTCTACCTCCTCTCAACAACTTTATTCACCCCCTGCAAACAAAACTTGGGAGCGATTTCCAGCACAGATTCAGAGGCCTCAGACATTTCCAGATCTTATTTGGTTTTTGTAACTGGCTGCATTTTTCTGACTAAGTCCACAGATCCAGTCACTGCTGTTAAACACTGTCCTCAGGCTCAGAGCTGGTTTTGCTCCTGGTAAGAGAGACAGCAGTTCTTTCTGATTACACCCCCCACCCCACCCCCCCAAAATGCCCATTACTCAGACAGGAGTCTGTAACGCTGCCTTAAATTAGTTTCAAACAATCATGCTTTGAGGATGGGCATCCTGTGGCATCCAAAACCTCATTCTCAGGATTCTATTCCCTTCTAATAGTGTTCTTTGGTTTACTGTCACCATCAGGTTCATCACAGACCAAGACCAGCCTATCTGTCACAGAACAACCCAAACCAACACCATTTAGATTCCCTAACCCGTTGCTCAGAGCAGCACCATATCCCATTCCAGTATCGGCACTGGAGGAGCCCTGGAGGAGCCCACTGGTTCAGTTTTGAGGGAAGAAGTCCACAAAGCAGCTGCACGGATTAGTGTGAACACCAAAATGGCATCACACAAAATCACTAAAGAGCTGACCCCAAGGGCAAGTGCGGTGTTTGAGCTTGCAGCGAGCCTGCCCAGCTGGCCACTCACGGCCGCTCACTGGTAGTCCAGTACAAGGTAACCCATCCATACAACTAGAGGAGCGTTGCACCCACTGCCTGACTGGCAAATAGAAAAAAGCCCTAAAAAGGACTCAGGGCAAACAGGAAAAGTGAAGGCTGGAAAGAGAGCTGCTCAGTGCCCTTTCGTGCATCGCTCCCTACACCTGACAACACAAGAAAAGGAGGCCACAGGAACTTCCACCACCAGCTGGGCTTTCACAGAACACAGACACATTTAGGTTGGAAAAGAGCCATAAGATGATCAAGTTCAACCTTTAACCCTACTCTTACCTTTATCACCCCTACAACAGACCTCTTAAGCACCTCATCTGCACAACTTCTATGCACATCAAGGGATGGTGACTCAACCCCTTTCACTGGGGCACAGAGCCCATGCAGTGGTTTCATGTTGACCCAGGGTCAGTGCAGCTCCTCAGCCAGGAAACAGCCCTGTGGGGCTCCACACCCAGCAAGATTACTCTCTCCTCTCCTTCCCTTTTTGTCCAAGCTCCACATGAAGGGGAGCCTGAAAATGCATTAACGGGGAAGAAAAGGAACCACATCATGAAGGGAGAGCACAAAGCACACCATGACATTTACAAGTGAGGTTGGTCTTACTCATTTGTATTTCAAAGGCCAGGTTGACACGAGACATTTTTCTTGTTCTAGCTTTGGCTGTGAAGGGAATAATGCATAATTCTGAGCGCTGCTGCCAGCGCCAGCCACAGCCTTCCTGCAGAGGAAGGAAAAGAGGAAGGAGGCTGGAAAAGACCTCTGAGTTCATCCAGCCCAGGACCTAACATTGCCACACTGGCCAGACCAGGGCACCAAGGACCACAGCCAGGCTGTCCTTAAAACACCTTCAGGGATGGGGACTCCCCCACTGCCCTGGGCAGTCCAATCCAGGGTCTGATCACCCTTTCCATGAGGAAGGGTTTCCTAACACCCAACCTAACTCTCCCCTGGCAGCTTAAGGCCCTGCCCTCTTGTCCTGTCACTAGTACCCTGGGAGAAGAGCCTGACCCCCATCTGACTACAACTTCCATTCAGGCAGCTGTAGAGAGGGACAATGTCCCCTCTGAGTCTCCTCTAGTCTTGCCATCCAGCACAGAGTTCCTCCCACCAGTCTCTTCACCCACCACCACTTACTCCACACCTGCCCCACCTGCTGTCTCCAGCCTTCATCTGTGTCTATGACACCAGCCCACTCACTGTCCAGTCTGTTTCCCTCCTCTTTCAGGGTTCCTCCTCTTCTATTCCCATTTTTAAAGCCATTTTCCCCACACACGCTTTGACTGCATTTGTGGACCCATACCTGCTGGCACACACACACATACACACACACACAGCCCAGGACCACCTGTACCTCAAGATTTGGGGGCTTCCTCCTACAGTGCAGAACCCATGCACCCCTCACCTCCAGCTAACTGCCCTCATGCTGAATGGCTCATGTATTCTCTTCCCCAGGTGGAGCACTGGTCTTACCTGGAGACAAAGGGAAGAAAACTGGGACATGAGGCAAGAGAGGTCTGGACCGGTTGGGTGCTGATACATTCAACCCGAGATCTCACCACAAGATTGAGCATTATTTGTTCATGACACCGGGCTGTATATCAATCCCACACAGCAACATAGAAGCACCGAGCTATATCTGAGACAGCTAGATATAAATATATGAAGTACACAGCACAATAACACCAGCCAGCACAGATGCCAGAGCAGGGATAAAGCTATTATTAGAGAAGTGGCAAAATCTTACAAGATCATGGGAATAAAAAGCCTGTTTTGAAGAATAATGATCACATTTCAAAAATAGTAAGTAGTTCTTTTCTGGGAACCACGACAGAAGATGATCGAGTCCAATCTCACATGAGAAAACTCAGACCACGGGAGATATTCCAGGAAAAACAACGGTCTGCAGCAAATTCTTTCGATGGCACCATGAAGTGTGCCGGGGTGCTGTCTGAGCCAGTCTGCTGCTGAAATAAGATTTCCCTAAATTCATGCAGCCCTGACACGGCATCGGCAGGATCTCGGAACTGCCTTCTCCACACCCACTCCCTGAGGTCCAGTTCAGTATTAAGCCAACAAAAAGTCATTTTGGTGGGGAGTGCCATGCTGGAGACTCGCCCGAGATAAGGCAAAACGTCAGTAATGCACAGAAACGAGATGCAACACTGCACTTGGCCCCACGAAAATGGGATGGCAAGCTTCTATCACAAGCGGGCAATGTGCCCAGAGGAACTAAAGGGGACACATAGGCATCCCAGGGGTGTGAAGCATTGAAGAACTTAAGGAAAGTAAAAGGAGTAGCCACAGCATAGTACTCATCTGCACTAAAACCTGGTGTAGCACTCAACAGTTAATCCAATTCAAATAAAGGCAATGCTGACACCTAACAATAATGAGCACAAAGCATCACCTGCATCACCACATCCAGAAATGAAGACCTACCCCAAGAAAGGGGCAACCATGCAGCTGAAGAGGCCCGTTCCACTCCACACTACAGACATCAGGACTTTTACTGCAAAAAAACTTCACTACAATCCCTTCCCAGCACTTTTTGAAGAGAAATCTGTGCCCAAGACACCAAAGTGGCTCTAAGCATCGTTTGCCCAGCTCAGCTTACGACTAAAAGTTTTCCCAACTTTCCCATCCTTTTTGCTGGATTATTTTTCTGAGAGTACAAGGGATGAGTTACAGGCATGGAGTAACTCAATACCCCTCTTCCCCAGAAGAGCTCTACTGGCAGCTTGGAGTGAGATGCTGATCTTGGTTATTTTACTCTCTGTTTTTTCTTGATCAAGCAACCACAATAGAAACCTCCACTGAGATCATCCCAGCCTCTCCTGAAGACTTTCATTTCAGCCTGGGATGGATGCTACTTGAAGCTTCTTGAAAGGAGTATCTTAAATAAAAATGTTTGTGGGGTTGTGCAACAGTAAAATTGCTTTCAAAGCCCTTAACACATTGGTTCATCAGGAGAAACCCAAGCTCGTTCATTAACTCTTGGCACACCAGCAGCTTCAAAGATGCCGCCCATGGGGCTGTAGCCTGTTGTCCCAAAGGCGACCACCCACCAGCAGACCCAGATTTCATATTTGTCCTCTGTTTCAGAGAATCAACACTTGAAACTCATTTCACACACAAGCAACAGACACATCAAGAAATCACCTCAGCTGTCTGTAGAGGTTAGGCATCTCATGACAGCCAACTGACAGTACCCTTCCAATCCGTGATAGGACACCTTG
The DNA here is from genome assembly GCA_013397515.1 of Upupa epops. Classification (NCBI taxonomy): domain Eukaryota; kingdom Metazoa; phylum Chordata; class Aves; order Bucerotiformes; family Upupidae; genus Upupa; species Upupa epops. Next base: position 162,036 of record VZRI01008223.1, read on the forward strand.
CTCTACTTCTTCACCTTCCATTGATTTCCACTGGAATACGAGCTTTTTAAACTTCACACCCAGCCTCACCTGCCTCCTCACTACAGCTGCTGAGGAGCAGTGAAGTCCACCAGTACAACATCTCCAAGTGGGCCAGCACTTTGGCTGCCAGGTCACACCTCTGAACACTCCTGGTCCGGCTGTGTGACCCATCACAGGTTACACGACATGCATGCCAGGACTAGGGTGCCCCATGCTCACCCTTGTGCTCTTCCCCCTTTCAGAAAATGAAACTGCTTCACTTCAGAAGCCTTTGCTTGTGCTCAAAGAAAACACAAAAACTAATGCCAAGAATCACACAATCACTGAATGTTAGGGGTTGGAAGGAACCTTGTGAGATCATCTAGTCCAAGCTCCTGCCAGAGCAGAAAGAAGCAGCAGGATTTGCACTGGGTTCTCAGCACAACTGCTACTTTGACATGAACATTCATCTCAGCACCAACCCACACTCCCCCATCGCCAAGGTACCTCTCCCTGGATAATCTACACAACTTCTCAGCATGTAAGGAATGCCTACTGTGTCCCATTTCACAGAAGCACACAATTACTCAGGCTGGAAAGGCCTTCTGAGCTCATCCAGCCCAGCCCAGGACCTAACATCATCACATCAGCCAGACCAGGGTGCTAAGGGCCACAGCCAGGCTGTCCTTCAACACCTCCAGGCATGGGGACTCCCCCACTGCCTTGGGCAGTCCATTCCAGGGTCTGAGCACCCTTTCCATGAGGAAGGGCTTCCTAACATCCAACCTNGGAAGCGCTTCCTAACATCCAACCTAACTCTCTTTTGGTTCAGCTTCAGGCCCTGCTCTCTCACCCTGGTGCTAGCTGCCTGGGAGAAGATCCTGACCCCCACCTGACTGCAACCTCCCTCAGGTTGGTAGAGAGAGGAAGGTCTCCCCTGAGACTCCTCTAGGCTAAATGCCAGCTCCTTCAGTCTCACTTTATCAGACTTTCCCTCCAGTCCCTTCCCCAGCCTGGACCCTCTGCAGCCCCTCAATCTCTTTCTTAAAGTGAGGGGCCCAGAACTGCCCCCAGTACTCGAAGGGAGGCCTCATCAGTGCCCAGGACAAGGGGAGAATGATGCCCCTAGTCCTGCTGATCACACTATTGCTGATCCAAGCCAGAATGCCACTGGCCTTCTGGGCCACCTGGGCACCCTGCTGGCTCCTGTTCAGCTGGTTGACAACCAGCCCTGCCAGGTCCCTCTCTGCCAGGCTGCCCTCCAGCCACTCATCCCCTAGGTTGCAGCTGCAGGGGGTTATTGTGGCCAAAATGTAGGACCCTGCTCTTGACCCTGTTAAACCTCATCCCACGGCCTCTGCCCAGTGACCCAACCTGCCCAGATCTCTCTGCAGCATCTGCCTCACCTCTAACAGACTGACACTTCCTCCCAACTTGATGTCATCTGTGAATTTACTAAGGGTAGATTCAATCCCTCATCTAAGTCATCAGTAAAAATGTTGAACAGAACTGTGCTCTGCACTGGTCCCTGGGGGACAGCACTGGTCACTGGACACCACCTGCATGGGGCCCCATTCACTCTCTGTGCCCGGTCATCCAGCCAGATTTAACTCGGGGGTGTGTACACCTGGTTCTTCTCAACTATCTGTCCTAGTAACCTTGTCTATGCCAGCAGTGCCACCCCAGGCAAGAGCACAGGGAAAGGACTACAGCTTCAACACCAAGGAGTTTGTGAGTAACATTAACCAGCCACATCATCCACTTCATGCTCTGCAGGACATCTTACCAGGAAAAGAGCATTTGTAAAGCAGCATCTACAGGGTAAAGTCTAGTGAATTAACCCCCAGCACAACATGCATGTGATGCCTTCCTATGGAAAGATGCAGCCCAGCAAGAAGGCATGTCCTGGCACGTCCCTAAGCACAGCCAATCCACAGGAACACTATCTGCTGTCCCTGTCCTGATGACATGCAACAACACGATGGAAAACTACCACCCACCTCATTCCAATTTAGCAGCACCCCTTCTTGCAGCTGCAAATGCCCCCTCTGACAGGGTCAATCCTTTCCACTGCAGCTGAGCTCCATCTACTGCTGCTAAAGACTTCTCTGGTCCTCTTATTCTGGGAATCTAGAGCACAACTGAAGGCAAACACAACCGAAGAAAACTGAAACTTGTGATCCCAACACACGCAGCCATTCGCCTGTTTGGCTCACATGTTTTCCTGTCCAGGAACCCTGTCTTAACCCCCCTTCCATGAAGGCGCATTGGCACTATGTACTCGCCAGCCCCATCAACATGAACCTTTCAACCCTTTTAGCTTCAGCCTGAGAGACACTTTCTCCAACATGACACGATTCTGGTTGCAGGTAGCAATGAATTCCCTGCCTCCTTCCTAGAATTGCTCCCACCATGGGCCATCTTCCTCAGCTTGTTCTGTCCTGAAGCTCTGCAAGTAATGCAGTGCACCCCATGGGGAGACGCCAAGGTCAGGTCAGCTCTGTGCATGATGAGGAAGGCAGAGACACCAGACGTTGAGAAAAAGATACAGGTGATACAAACCACCCACAAGCAGCTTTTGATATGCATGAGATTCAACCATCCACAGACACCGTTAACTTCATAGGACGCAACAGAACTGAACAACCCACTGATGCAAAACCTTTTAAGGCTAGAAAACACCTGGTTCAACTAAAAATACCCAGTCTGCTACTGAGCATGGACACACAAACCCCACCCAGCCATACACACCGTGAGATGGCAAGGGGAGTGCACACTACCCCAATGCCATGCTCTCTCTAGGCAGGGACATGTGTAACCAGTGGCAGCAGCAAGCATCCAGCTTCACCAGACAATGCTGGGAGCTGCTGCCGAGGAGCAGCTGAATCCTGAAGAGGAAAATAAAAGGAGCTGAGGGAGGATCAGACTGAATATCATTGCTGTTTATATTTTCCACTTGTATAGCAATCACTCTGAGAGGCTGTAACAGCTTGGAACCTTGGACCCAAGGTGTGGGTGCCCACACAGATAAGCATGCATCCAGCAGCAGGCGTGGGGCTGTCCAGCCTGTGGCTCCCTCTCTACCTCCCCATCCCATACACACACCCATCACCCCATAAAGCTGCACTACGGAAGTAAAAATAAGAGGCAGCTCAAATAGATTTTTATCATCACATCCTGCACGAACCCGGTGAGATCAGAAAGGGGAGGAGCAGCCCCTGAAATCAGTAGGATTGGGAAAGTGACAGTAGTACAAACCAGGTCACAGCACAGGAGAACAGCCATCCATGCTCACAGCTGAGCTGAGGGCACCTGACGGGATGTGTGTGAGGGTCCAAATCACAGCCACAAAATTAACGTCATTAAAAGCCCTAACTGGGTACAAAAGTAATCTGCAGCTGAGCGCAGTGCTGCTCCCCATCACATTCAGCATCACCACGCTGGCCAAGAAGGGCCCTAAACACACAGCTGTTTCAATCTAAGATTGAATCTACCGCTTAACCAGGTAGATCCTCAGAACGCAGCCATCAAAGGTTTGAAGCTGCTACACACAGTCCTGTTCTGGAGACCATCTAGCCTATGTCTCTTACAAGCGAAATCTTAAGGAAGCCTTACTGCAGAGACTCCACAGGTGGCACTGAACTCTTGTTAGCTGTTAACTGGGGCAGCATCCCCACAGCCCACCCTTTCTTTCTATCTCCTGGCCTGGCCTCTGGGCTTTGCCCTGGTTTGCCATCTCTTCACAAGATACTTAGGCTTAACAGAGTCACCCTGTCATGTGGGACACAAATGCCTTTCTCTGGGCTGATAAACTCGCTTATGCAAAGTACCCAGGGTGGAGGTAAACTGTTAGTGGCAGAAAGGGGCATTTTATGTTTCACAGGTCATTTGCATCCTTATTCTCTGCCCTTAGGGTAACTCTGGGGTCACTGAACACCTGCTTTTAGCTGTCTGGAAGCAAATAACAAACCTCCTCCCCCCCCACCCAACTCACACTCCCTCTGTGTCACTGAGACTTGCAAACACCCCCCCCATTTTAGGCAGGCTGCTCATTTTATCTTGGTTAAGATGGACATGAGCACTTCTCCCAGAAGCTCCAAGCATCCCAGTAGACCAAGGCCAAGGACAACAGAGCCAGGTCACAGGCTTGGTGGCTCCACATCTCCGAGCCCTGAATGCTCTGCCACCTCTCTCTGAGGTGTCGGTCCAGCACAAAAAAGGGGGATTGGAGAAAGGGAGTCAGCTGGAGTGAACTTTATGGTAGAGAAGCCAGTCAGGCAGCCAGCAGCCAAGCTAAAATGAAGCTCTTTGCCAGCAACCACATATACTGCAGAAAGCAATGACCCTGCTCAGGCAGAACACTAGCATCTCCTGTTACACTGCTCGTCCTTAATGCACTTCTCACCACAAATCTGTTAGCTGGACAGAGAATGGAGACACAACCTGAGAACAGAGACCAGAAGCAAGCATCCATCCCAAGAGCACTACAAGTCATAGAATCACAAAATGGCAGGGGTTGGAGGGGACCGCTGGAGACCATCTAGTCAAATCCTGCTGCTAGAGCAGGACTCCTCTGCCTAGAGAAGTGTTGGAATCATGATCCACAGAGGTGTTTAATAAACGAGTAGCCAGAGCACTTGAGGCCATGGTCTAGGGGTTAGGGAAATGTTGGGATGAAGGCCTGACCTGAGGATCCTGGAGGTCCTTTCCAGGCATGATGATTCTATATGATTCTATGATAAGAACCCACATGAACATGTCCAGGACAGTTCTGAATATTACCAGAGTCAGAGACTCCACAACCTCTCTAGGCAGCCTGTGCTCTGTCACCCCCACCATGAAAAAACATTCCTTAGGTTTAAGTCAAACGTCCTCTGTTCCAGCTTGTGTCTTCTGCCCCTTCTTCTATCTCTGGGCACCATTGAGAAGAGCCTGCACACTGAGGGCATCAGTACAAGTAAAATCATACAGAAAATGTTCCAGAGCTGCATCTGATTAGGTACCACAGCTTGTAAACTCCATTTTAACCTTTCCTACCAGTAGTTATCCACACTACGGTATGGACTGCCCTGTGCAGGCTGAGCACTCACCGAACACACCCAAGCAACAAAGCCGCTGTCCCCCAAAACCAAAGCTTACAGCAAGGAGGTGACCCAGCAAACAGAGACTGGTATCTGGGGGGGAAGTTCCTCTGCACGGGAGAGGCAGAAGTGCACAAAAGATCTTGAGGGAGACGCTAACCACAGCTCTTCACTGTACCACACCTGTGGGCTGTACCCCAGATCCTAAGATGTGGATGCTCCTGAGGTGTCAAACTCCCATTGGGACAGGTTAAACATTGCTCCCAACTTTCACCATGGCCAAAGAGCCACAAGTGGTATTATATGGAAAGAGAGAAGCCAAAACGCCTCCAAGACTGGTTTTCAGCAGGTTCGTGGGCAGCCTCAGCAGCCTCACTGGGCCTCAGTGCAACAAGTCCTGTGGCTGGACTTATCTTGCTGGTCCTCACTGGGATTACAACAGCCAGCAGGAGATGACCCAGTTGGCTTGGAACCTCATCCAGAGGGTGCAGGGAAGCCCAGGAGGGCTTGTATCTCCAGGCTTAGGAGTGCTGAAAGCCAGTACCACTCACCTCATTTCCCAGGAAACCCTGGCAGGATCTGACCTCCCTTTCACACGCTCCTCCTCTCTCTTGTTTTCGCAGTCAGTCAACTGAGACCTACAGGACATGACAACAAAAGAAATGTCAGCAAGCTCCATCTTGTCCCCTCCCTCTAACTGAAAATCTTAATTTCCTCAGTTCTTCAAAATAAGGCTGTGCTGGAGAGCAACTAGAATGTACATGTTATCTACTTATTAAATAGATATAGAAACTGGGGAAGGGCCAGGAACCCTCACTGAGAAGGCAGAACATTCTCCTGTGGCAGCAGATATACACCTGTACTGCAGATGGAATTCTGCGGTCTGTATGATGATGAGTAAACAGGATGACCCAGCAATGAGGCACNTAAGGGCCAGGAACCCTCTCTGAGAAGGCAGAACACTCTCCTGTGGCAGCAGATACACCTGTACTGCAGATGATGAGTAACCAGGATGACCCAGCAATGAGGCACCTAAGTGAGAGTGAGGAGGTCCTCCACAGTGTTTGCTATCAGCTCTAAAGCAACCTGTCCTTAAACATTCCTGAAGAGTAATGGGAGGACACAACCAGGAGTGCCAGGGAGGCTGGGAGGTTGAAGAATTACAGAATCATTCAGGCTGGAAAAGACCTAAGATCATTAAGTCCAACCTCATTCTACCAAGCCCACAATGTGGTACCTGCTGAGGGCTAGTTAGGAGCCCTGAGAAGGAGTGGAGGCAGCTGACTCCAGCTCCATGACCCAGAGCATCCCAGCAGCATCACGATGGGGATGTGGCCTTTCCTTCATGCCAAGGTTGCTGCCACCCAGCACTACAGCTGAGGGTTGCACAGGACAGCAAACGGCCATGAGGCTGTTGCTCAGGTCCCCAAGCACTATGCTGGGCTGTGGTCCCACAGGTCTGTTTTCTCCCATCATCTTGGTCTCCATCTTCTCTTTTTTCTAAGGCCATGAGATGCCTTGTCAGGGCAGCCATACATCACACAGCCATATATCACACAGCAGCTCTGGCAGCTCTGGAGCAGAGCAGGGTAAGGGAACTTTTATTACCATCAGAATAGCCTCATCACTCAGCCCACTTAACCCAGTCACAAGCGCAGGGCTAAATTTGGGAGGGTATGAGAAGCATTCCCTCAGAGCAGGGGGCAGGGGGAGGGACTGACAGGCTTTTTGCCTCCTTTAACTCCCTGCCAAGCTCTCTGTAATTCAAAATCCACGTCAGAGATGCCACCCTGAGCTGCACAGAAACGGCCCAGACCCAGCAGACCTGGGACATAGTAAACTCCTTCGAGTCAGTAGCTGAGCTTGGCTGTTGTAATAAAATTACTGAATGGGGGGTCTGAAGCAGCTCCCACTGAAGCAGCAGGTTTCCAGGAACGATGTGAGGGGACACCTCCTCCCAGGAAAGGAGGCAATCAGCTGCAGGTAGCCAAGCATCAACACCCTGCCCTGAAGGGATGCAGTGCTCAGCTTGGTAACATCTCCCCTTTACAGCAATCCTTCACATTCAAATCTATTTAAGAAGCTGTGAAAGACCAGTTTTGGGTGTAAAACAGATCAACTACCCAGGAAATACAGCAGCATGCCTGCAGCAAGAATGGACCACCATCCCACCACATATTGCCCAGCCTTGCAGCACAGACTCCTGAAAACATCTGATGGCTGGGCTTTTGAGATGTAGAATCACAGAAGCAAATGAACCCTCTCTCTCGTCCTTGTTGCTGGTGGTTACAGGAAGGCAGGCAGGTGATGGTAACCCTTCTGGGCCTGTTCTCCATAAGCACCATCAGCAGCTGCCCCCTCCCGCAGATGCCCAGAGAAACCTGCCCCTGGAAACCCAACCCATGAAACATCTTGGGGGTGTTCCTGCCCACACCCAACAAATAAACACATTCATTCACCCCAGAGGGTGCTAAGTCTGATGGGTACCAGTCAAGCCAGAAATCTCTCCCACAAGACATTCGAGAGAGCTTTTGAGGAATCCAGGCATGAGCCTGGGCAACTGGTCGTGGAGCTGCAGCTGCTGCTGAGCCCTTTCCCAAGCAATTCACACATACAGGAAAAAAATAGGCTTGTTTTCCCTAAAAGTGGGCATCAAACACCCTGACATCAAGAAGGATGATTAAAGAGGATTGAGTTAAGAGGAAAGATTAAAAGAACTAAATATGGCCAACTTGGCTAAGCAATGAGTAAGAGGAGCCGTGATAAAAGACTCCAGGCATCTGAATGAAGGGAGTGGCAGGGCATGAAAGGACTGAATAAAATATCTTTCTGAGAAATGGATCCATACAATGATCTCCCAAGAGATAAGGTACGAAGCTCATTTTTTAGGCATTTATAAAGCCGGTCGCTAGAACAGAGGTTTTTGAGAAGAAAACCACATAGCCCTGAAGGAAACATGCAGCAGAGCTTTTCATCTGCGAACACAGCCCGCTGCGCCACAGGGGAGGGAGCAGCGAACCTTGGGAAGTGGCAAGTACCTTGTTGTGCCTCACCCAAAGAAACAGTGATGCTTTTTCACTGTAAAATGTAAAACCAACAACAAATAATGTCACTTTCATTCATTGGTTTTAGTTTAGCAGCCCTAATCCTGAATGATTCAGGGTTTGAAAAAATAAAGGAAAATAACCACCAGTCGATTAAAACCAAACAAATATGGGCTCTCTGGCGATAAGTAAAGCTCTGGGTGCTGCAGAGGGAGACACTGGGCAGTAGGCACTCCCACCGGCCCTCAAACCCCACACACATCAGGGCAGGGTGAGAAAATCCTAGCGTTTCAATACCTGGTGTACTGAGACTTCGTCCATCAGAGAGATATCACCCTCTGAAACCCCGGGACTGGATGCACTTCATAATAATCAGAAGAAAGTCCTAAGCCTGAAGAAAACTGCCCAGGAGGAGAGAGAAACCTCTCGCTCTGGCTTTGCCCCAAATGGCCCTGTATAATGCGTGCAACACACACACCCCCCCCTCAATGGAGGAGCCACAGCACTGGGTCTTGTATTGTTTCACAGGATGTCCAGCCATATGAGCGTCTCCAGAACATCCCCCAGCATGGACAGTGGAGTGTGCCCAAGGGAAGACATCTGACCTGGTCAACAGCATGACTACAAGGTTCCCACCAACACCAGCCTGATGTGCCTGGGGGTTGCAGTTAACCCCCACTATTCCATTTGGTGCTCCCACCCCTATATCCTTGATGCAACTCAGCCACTGGGCATGTAGAAAACCCAGCAGCATCCCAGGTTTGGGTACTGAGACACCTGCACTCTCAAACAGGGAAAAGCCAGAAGACATCTGCTGATGAAGCAGCTTTAAGTCACAGTTCAATTCACACCATACAGCATCAAGGAGGCGGTCCTGTCCCAAATCCCCCTGGCTACCCTGACCTGGTGAGTCATTGCAGGGCAATCAGATCTAAGAGAAAACTAACTAGGAAAAAAATAAAGAAGTTGAATCATTTTCTTCTAATTAATTCCCTAAACCAGCTCAGCGGAGTTTGGGCAAGGACTAGAAACCTTTCCCCTTCTGGCAGGCAGCAGATCAGCTGAACTGCGGCACGTGACGGTAATCCAGGGCAACCTTTGTTTCCAACACCAAGAGTGGATCTTTTTCATTTTGTTTTGTTCTCCTTTCCCACAGCAATCTCTCCAGTCTGCAACTGCCCTTCTCCATGGGAACAGGGATGCACCGTTTACTGACCGCTGTGTTCTACTGCAGAGTTGAAACGGGATGTTCACAGAGGACTTGATGGTCTTATCCACACTCGGTAACGCTGTGACTTATTTTAACAAACGGAGCATTTAGAACGCTTCCTGCTTTACTCTTGCTCGTCGATTTGGGCAGCTCAAGTACAGCACCAGGATGCCCGAATCATTTTATCTATTGAAGAAACATGCTGAAAAGCAGGCTAACATGAAAAGACCCATTCAAAGTGGAGGAAACTCTGCACTTACATTTTGGGATGAAAAGGGGAAAAATTAAAACATCTAAGAGAGATTATTATCTTCTATCAAACTTCCTCTTCCCACATAGGATCAGCTGCTCCATCACTGCTGCAACACTGATGTGGAACATAACCAGGCTCAGAGTATCACTGTCACAAAGAATTAAAGGTTGGCACGTTGTATTCAGATGACGCCTGCCCTTCCTTTTGATGTTATGTTTGGGTATCCCCAAAATGAGCTGCTCTCATCGCACATTTGGAGACAAGCAGACACCCCTCGCAGCCTTCACATGGACAGAGGGCAAAGCTCCTCTCTGACCTCCAGCTCATCCTCAAGCAAATGGCTTTGGGGAATCCAAGGAAGACTATTTCAAGTCTGGGTCATCTAACTCTCACAGCATCACAGAATTATTGAGGCTGGAAAAGACCTCTGGGATCATCAAGCTCAACCCATGTTCTAACATCACCACTACAGCCAGTAAAGGTTTGGGTTTTTTTTCCCTGTTCAGCTAGATAATAATAAACAATTGTCCCAAAACACCGAACAGTGGAATGGGATAACCCACGTGTTACAAGAGATGGAGAGAAGCCTGAAGGAGCAAGAGATCCCAGTGTAGTGGTGCACCTCCTACATCCCTCACCCAAACCCATGGTACCCCAGCAAGGAGCAAAGGAGAGAAGTGAACGCAGATGTCGCCCATGCACCCCCACCAAGGATGAGGGAGGACAAGAGAAAGGTGGATCCCTGCAGCTCTGCACAGACAGTGTGGATGCCCTGGTCCCTGGTGAGAATGCAACTTGTTTTGCTGCTACAGAGCCCTGGCTCCTCCACAGAGGTAGCACAGGACCCTCCTTGGGAAGCCGGGGATTGCTGACAGCACAATTAAACACCTTCAGAGCTGTCTGGGAAAGATCCAACATACTCTGCACACGGGCAGTGGGGTGGTATGGATCCACCCCAGCTGGACAGGCAGGTGGGCAGGGAAGCATATTGCGAGAAATGACAGAACGAATACAGAGCAGGACTGGGAAGGACAGCCTGTTCAGCACTGAGGCACACAAGACAATCAGCCAGAGCACCACCTCTCCAGGCTTAAGCAAGATGAGCCCCCTGAGGGAGGTGTGTGCCAATTCCCCATGTCCTTCCCCAGAAATGCATTTCTCACTCTGACACACATTTTAGTACCCAGGTCAATCCACACTCCCACTCAGTAGAGCCTCTGCCAGCAGCTATCTTCCAGGGGAACTTCCAAACTCTCATGAAGAGCCTCCCATCCTCCCTCTCACTCAACAATAACTGCTCTTCTGGTTTTGCTCTGCAGAGGTGCAAGACAGAAACGAGTTGGGTTTGAGTTTCAGGAGGACGGGTACCTCCACCTGTGTGGGCATCCGCTCCTTTCCTGGGGAGAACAGATTCCTTTCCCTGAGCCAAAGCTCTTGGAGACGGAACAGAGTGGGATGTAAGCGCCTGAACCAGTGCTGGCAGTCTGGAAAGAGTTACTGCCAGGCTTGGAGGGTTTCTGCCTTCCCAACGAGGTGGCTGGCATGAAGAATGTGAGTGACGCAGCAGCATCCTGCTGCGGGGAGGGGCGGGGGGGGAGAGAAAGTTAAAAAAATATATAAAAAAATCTTTTGGAAAGCCTAAAACACCTAAAGCTCCTTGGACAAGGTTCAGGATGACTACACTTTTACTGTAAGTGTTTAGTAACTTGGAGTCGCGTAACCCTGCTCTGCCCACTTGGGGCCACGACACGCAGATTACAAGCGCGCACACACGCCTGGCCCAATCCCCCATCGGAGGGAGGACAAAAAAGCCTTTAACAAATTAAGCTGCGTTTCCCCATTTAAGCGGAGCCCAATCGCTATTTATTTAACAATTTTAAAGTGTTATTTTAGCCTTCCTGGTTTGTGTGTGTTGAGAGGCTGTTCCCGGGACAGGAGCCAAAGGCGATTAGAGCAAGTCGGCAGCCAGACAGGGAGGGAGAAGCAGGGTGGAAGAGCAGAGGAAGGTGCCAGGGTGATACTTCGCTGCAGGGACAGTGACCAGCAGCCCCCAGCTGCAGAGCTGGAAGGAGGCGAGAGGAAAATACAGGACAGCTCTGTGGAGAGAGAGGGAGAGAGGGTGGAGAGCAGTTTTGAGTCCTTCACTGTTCAGCAGCTCCCCAGTTTCATCACACCAGTGCCTTGCCCTGAGTCAGCACAGGTGAAAGCAAAGCCTGGACACGAAAGCATCAGCTCCAGCAGCTCTGGGCAGTGGGAATGCCCCACGCAGGTACTGACCAGACCCTGAACCCACGTGAGAGATGCTCTCTCTCAGGAGAACTGACTGGACAGAAGGTGGACGATTCCCTTGGGTACAAATGCTGTTAGCATCCCCCTGCTTCACACACCCTAAGGCACCAACAGCCCTGGGACAGATGCATTGAGGGAAGAACAACAACATTCAATACCTCCCTGTGGGTACCGGGCAAGTCCTGTTCTGGGTTCCTGCACCCAGCTACTCTTGCCATTCCTATGCTTCCAGGAGTAATTTTTGGAAAAGGCAGGCGAAGTCGAGATGGATGGTGGTGAAGCAGCAAGGATATTGCCCCCACATCAGCAGCTTTGCCCGTACCAGCTGATGGGAGATGTGAAACACGTAGCCTGGACCACTGCCAGCTCCTTCCAGTTCCACACTCACAAAGAGAACCCTTTATGGGTTAACACCAGTCTAACCTCTTTCACCACTATCAAAGCACAAAATGCTGTTTTAACCACCAGTTCCCCCATCCAAACAGCTCACGGGTTCCTGAGCCACGGGAGCCTCAAGCGCAGGTTCTTCTTCTCTCACTTGCCCCACCATGGTGGCTGTTGGCCTGGGGCTGGCCAGCAGCAAAATCATGACAGCAGTGCAGGTGGATGGGATATGAGAAGGAAAACCCAAGGACTCACTCATACCCATCTCCCTTCATCTGACACAGCCCTGTTCCCATTCAGTGTGGATGAGAAAAAGGACAGATGTAGGATGTACCCTGGACTAAGCATGAGTAGACTCTTCCCTGTGGCTTTTCAAGCCCCAAGAGTGAGGAAGAGAACATGTGCCAGCAGCACTCAGCTAAAACATGGTAATAAATAATTATTATGGGGTGCAAATCTACAAAACAAGGGAGCCAAGCCACAGAGAGCATCACAGAAGGGCCGAAAGGCACTGACAGGTTAAAGGAGTCACCAGCAATCCTGACACTTCCAAGAGCCAGGCATGTGGCCAGAGATTTCAACAGCCACAATCACCAGGACTATCCCTATGGATACTCCAAACACAAGCACCGTAGCATGCCAGGGCATCACAACCCCATTCTCCAGGGATGTCCACCAGCAAGGTTCTCACATGAGCACCGGGACTTGCAGCCACTACAGTGCAATAGGGTCAGCACAGACATGGGGCTGGGGCTGCCCTAACCAGTTTGTCCCAGGCAGAGCTGTTTGCCAGGGGACTCAGTCGCTGCAGCTCAGGAGTTTTTCCTTCCCATGTTGTCTGGGCAGAAGTGGTGGGTGACCCGACCCAACCCAGAAGTCTCACAGCACCTGGCAGTCATATTTTATTCGCTGTTTTGTTTTTAATATGACACACGTGTTATTGCACAGAGCAACACCTGGGAAATGCAGGGCAAGGGTGATGCTGGCATACTGCATGCCTGGGCACGGAGAAAGCAGCCAGCAGGATACAGGCTTCTCACAGCAGCTCTGCGAGCAGGAAGTCTGCTCCACATCTCAAGGCCAGTGCACTCTCTGCTCCAGCTCCACGCTGGAGCTGGGCTCAGCGTCCTCCTGAGTGCTTGTTCTCGTCCATTCTCATTTCTGGGAAAAGTACCAGATAGGAAAAGGAGCAGGAGGCAGTCTATATCCAAACTCCAGCAGGTGGCTGGGGAAGCAGGTGGTCAAAGGAGACCTGAGCAGAAGTGAGCTAAGAAGAGACAGAGCAAGCTCACAGATGCTGCAAGCTCTACAAGTGCAAACTTAGGAAAAAGCAAAGCTTCTCCCAAAGCTTGAGGCTTACCCTGTCCCTTCTGAGCATTCAAGAACACACAGACCTTCAGCATCACCCAAACCACATGCTTGTGGAGGATGGGTTTTCTGTGTGCCCAAAGACTGCTGGTATCACAGAGCTCTGAAGCTCCACTACCCTACTGCACCAGTCCTGCCTCAAACTTCCCAATCAGCAACATCCATCTGGGGGTCACTCTTATTGACAGTATGTGGTGCACAGGAACTGCCTGGAGATTGGACTTCTCCATCTAAGCCTCAGCCTGGTTGCTTTCAAAAGGCAATGAACAGCAAGCACATACCTTGTTCTCCTTTTCACTTTCTTTGCACTTTTTAATGACAAATTACCATGCTTCTTTCATTTCTAAAGCAACCTAGCTCAGCACCAGTCAGATTCAGCTCCAGCATGCCACATGTGTCACAGGCAAGCATAGCAAATATTTATATTCTTTTTGGGGGGCAATTTTTGCATCAACTAAGCTGGATCGGTAGCCTACATCTTCCTAGCAAGGATCTACATACTTGAGTACAGCCAGCATGGATGCTGTGCTCTGTGCTCATGCAGAGATGCAGCACGGCAAGGGAACCCTGCAACCCACAGGGAAAGCTCTGAAAACCTGCAAAAAAACCCTGCAAGGCCAGGCATACCCCGCAGGTCTACCTATGTGTGATCCTCCTCTTCAAGCCTCTTTCCTATCCTCCTGTGATTTCAAAACCCAGCACACAGTTTCGCCTTTGATGCTATGCATTCTCCTTGTCATAACCAATAGCAAAATATCCCTTCTTCTTGCAGTAAACCCTCCCTTTTTTTGTTCCCCCTCAGGGGTACTGCTGGTAGGACTGAACGGACCAAGCTTTTAGCATTTAATCAGAAGTATTAGCCTGAATCATCCAGGCTCGCAGGCAGCATTCCCACCGGCTGCAAACACCAGCCGAGGAACAGCCTCGTCAGATGGCCATTGCAGGGGTATTTAGGTTAGCATCCGCAGGAGAGGAAACTATCAGCTTGCATCATAGCACAGAGTGACCAATCTGTGGTCAACCAGACTACTCCCAAGAGCTGAAAAACCCAGTGCAATGCAATACTGTCAGAAATGTGGATTCAGAGAGCATCAGGAGGTGTTGATACACTTGGTCCCAGCAGGACCAACAGGCAAAAGCCATACCAAACCTTGGATGCAAGGAATTCAGAGACACTGAGCAAGAAGGAATGTCAACCAGCCACTCAGTCCCGAAGCCTCTCCTGGCTTGTTTGTCTCCCTCCCACTCTCCAAGGCAACGTTGAGGCAGGTCTGCCAAAAAGGAAGTGGGACTCAGCTGTAGTTCCCAAGACGAGCACCACTCACCCCACCATCCGGGAAGGGCTGCTGTGCTGCTAACAAAGCGGTTTCTAACGCTTTTTGGGCCAGCTCCAGCATCACTCATTCTCCTTCATCACCATCACCAGAAGCTGGAACCTTCGCTTTCAGAAATGCCAGCTCACTCCGTCACTACCAGACACGATGCATGTGATGTGCTGGACAACAGTGTCCACAGAAGCACTTCCCTATATGCCATGTTCTCCTAGCCCTGCCCTCAGGCAGGGAGAGAGATTGGCTGCTGCACTGCTCACACAACCTCCTGGATGTTTCAAACCTGCTATGTTCCCTTCAAGTCTCGACCCTACCAGGTACTCAGCCACATGTCTCTCCCCTCCCTGCCGTCCTTCCTCCCTCCTGCATGCCATCTGTAATCCAGACAGAACTGTGTAGCCAAACTTTGAAATCATTTTGGGAACACTTTTCAGCTTTTGCTGTCCCACTAGCAGTTTCTTGTCTCAGCTCACCGTGGGCACTGAGGTTGTGGCTACACAACTGACCATGCTATGAGCCACAACACAGAGGGCACCAGGAGAACAGAGATATCAGGCTCTGAAATTCCTGCTGAAGACAGCAATTCTCATCAGACTCCGGGCTGTCACCTCTGGGTTGTTGGCTTCATCTCTGGGTTTAACATATGCAAATCTTCCTGCCATTCCTCATGAGAAGCTGCATCATACAGACACCAGCTTTCATATAAAAAGCAGAGGGGCTGAGACTGGATGCTGCATTTCAAGAGGGGGTTTAGGAGACGACTGAGACTAAAATATTACCGTTGCCATTTCTCCATGGGGCATTCAACATCTGCCTTTCCCGTACCAGCATCTAACTGTAGACTGACAACCAGCTCATGATTCACTGCATCTCACAGATCACCTTCTGCATTTAACCTGACACTGCTCATTTTAAGTAGGTGCATCTGGTTGCCAAGAGGACTGTTTTGCACTTGTTTTCATTCTGTTAGTCTTTCTTGTCTTCAAACCATGCCTGCAGCCCTTTAAGACAACAATAAGAGCTACCACTTAAAGTACCTGCAGTGGCTGCATTTCATCCTCTGCCCCCTCTGCAGTCTAACATCTCATCTGGTACTGACCCTCAAAATGACCTCCTGATCCAACAGTGAGTAACTTTTGTTAGCTTCTGAAGTACCCACTTACAGTGATTTCACCTTTAGCACACTTCCTGAGTCTGTTTACTGAGCTGTCGGGGTTTTCTCAAGAAGTACTCAACGGCTTTCAGCACTTTTTTGGGGTAAAGTCACTAAAATACCAGACTTGCTGTGAGTTTGCCTAGCAGTTCTGCAAGCCCTCCATCCTCCAGGAACACTGGCTACATCCGGATGAAGAGCTGGCAACTCAGCCAATACAAGTTCTGCAGTTTCTTTAAAGTCAGAACAAGCAGATCATCCACTGCACACCCAGCATCAGCATCACCTGCCCTGTCTCTCCGCTGCTATTGCTTTTGTCTGAGCCAGGACCCAGGGCTGCAGGAGCTCAGAAAAGTTCACACCCAGAGGGTTAAACACTACTTCCCTCATGATCTTTAAATCATAAATACACTTTCCGCTTGAACAGGCAACAGTTCATTTAACAGGAGGGTAACACAGTGCTTTGAAGGAAATTAAAGGAAAAAGGAAGCGAGGGGAGAAAGCAACATAACACTTCCAGAAAGTTTTCCGAAGGAAATGAGTAACCGCTTGTTATTAAATGATAAATCACAGTCCTCGGGAAGTGGCTTTGTCTGTGGTCTGGTTTTAATGGGAAAACACCAGTGTCGCTGCCACAAGGGCTGAACGTGCTGATGGACAGTGTCTGTGGATACTGGGAATGTTCACTGGAAGCCATAGTCTCCTTACTGTCATTCCCGTCACTTATCAGCAACCAAAACCACACCAAAAGGAAAAAAGCAACTTGGAAGGAGGAAAAAATTGAAGAACAAAAAGAAAGAAAGCCCAAGCCTCCCAAAAGTCGCAAGGGCTACTGTTTTCTATGGCAGAAGGGCCGGAGGAATCACTGGAGACCAAGCAAAGTAACCAGACCCTGAGTTTGTTCTTGGCATTACTTGTTCCCCACACGTGAGGGATGCACACAAAGCCACCACAAAGCAGATCTATGCTGACCCAAACAACCCCAGCACGGTTCAGATGTCCTCCTGCATGCACCAACATCCTCTGTGTCCCCAACACAGAGGCATGTAAAGCCCTGGGCCTTGCTTCCCTGGGAAGCTGGGAAGGCACCTGGCACTACAGCTCTACTGCTGCTGAGCGCTTCAAAAGGTGTCATTAGCCGCATTCCATGCTGACACATGGCTCCCAGATTCCTGTGGCAAAGTGACTCCCAGACTGGGAACAGGCACACAGTGTCAAGGGAAGGGAAGCGAAAGGCAGCAGAGCTAGCTGGAGACTCTGCTACAGGCACAGCCTCCAATCCAAATCAGAGGGACCACAAGCCCTTACAATACCCCACCACCTCACAGCAAACCTCCTTGCACAGAGTTAGCTCTGGTTTTGGCTCCTTCCACTAAGCCAAACTGACTCTCAAGCACCAAGCACACACTGCAGAGTCTGAGCCACAGAGTCTGCTGTGGGTGCACATCCTTCCATGCCCTCACAACCAACTGTGACCAAAACCCAAATGCAGACCCCAGATTTTCCAGGCTGCAGCAGTAATGACCAGGAACCCATGACCAACTCAGAGCATCACAGAATCATAGAATCTTTTGGGTTGGAATGCAGCTTCAAAGGTCATTTAATCCAACAGCCCCTGCAATAAGCAGGGGCGGCTCCAACTGCATCAGGCAGCCCAGATCATCATCCAACCTGACCCCGAATGACTCCTTGAAATACACCACTACACACCTAATTTTAGTGAGGATGACTGAGCAATGGCACAGCTTGCCCAGAGAAACTGTGGAGTCTTGATCTGTGGAGATATGCCAAAGCCACCTGGATATGGTCCTAGGCAACTGGCTGTAGGTAACCCTGCTTGGGCTGGGAGGTTGAATCAGATGACCTCTAGAAGTCCCTTCCCCTGCGATTCTGTAATTGCAAAGATGGGCTGCACTGCAATCCTGCACGATAAATTAGCTTTTGCTGACCTAGAGCAAAAAAGACAGCAATTATTCAACTTCTCAGCTATTTCTGACATTCTTTCCACAGATGAGGTTTACGCCTTTCTTTTCTCCCCCTTTTAACGGGAAAGCAACCTCATCATTCGCAGGAGGTTATATAACACACACTCTCGCGCGCGCACACATGCACACACACACACACACATCTCATTCTTCCAAATTGGTGTCTAACAGCATTAGTTTTATGACTTTTTTCTCCTCCCCCCGTTAAACCACCACCCCGCTGGTCTCATTCATTGTGAGGCATTCTGCAACGCAGCGTAAAAGCAGCATCAATCACAGCGCTGAAAAAACACCGGCGGAATTCTGCTCTGAGGTTTGAAGTAACTATTGGGAAGGAAAACTTCCAGGAGCCAGAGCGACTGACAGGGCTGGAGACTGAAGTCCTTCTTTTCAAAGGCCAAGTGTATCCCAATATATCCCTTGGACAGCTGCCCCAAGCCAAAGTTATAATACTTTATTCTTCAGTTCAAGTAGCAAGAAGGAGGTCTGGTACAAGAGCAGGACAAATACCCAAAGTGAATGGGGACGTTTAGCTGGCAAACGTGTTGTAAATCTAACGTGAGGCTTAAGTCTAACTACAGCTTTGGTGAGGAACGACGCCTGAAGCCTCAGCTGCCTCTCACCTCCAGGATGCTGCAGGGATCAGGGCCAAAATAACCAGGCACAGGCACCAATCCCTCCAAGGCAGCAGCCAAGCATCCCAGGCTGAGCGCTGGCACTCATCTGCAGCACAGTGTTGCTTTAGCAACAGGCAGAAACAGGTATCTTCTGCTAAGGCAATGCCAGAAAACGTTTTCCAGCCAAGTACAATTGGAGAAAACTACCTTCTACAGAAGTGCAGCCCTTTGCCCACCTCAGGACACCTAGTGCAGGAGGGGCTTCTGTCCAGGACAGCATCAGGACAAAGAGAGGGGCTCTTTCCTACAGCATATGCTCCAGCAGACATTTGCTGAAGCAAATGGCTTTGGAATCCCTCTGCTGCAGAGGTAAAGCAGTAAAAATTGAAACCCCTCTTTTTTTAAGTTAGGAAGGGCGCTAAAAGAAACTACTGAGCGAGAAAAACCATCAAGCTCACCACCACCTCCAACTCAAACACTGGTATTTTCTCTCAACCCTCAAGTGTGGTTTTGACTAGCTGTCAAACGAGAAATCTACCTTTTCCTCACCCATCCTTCCCCTGCTTTTGCAAGGGTGGTGAAGGGCATGCCAAATGCTTCAAGTTTACTCTTATTAGTTGGATAGGATAGGTTCAGTTAGAAGAAACTTACAGACACCATCTCATCCAACTGAAGTCCTTTGTATGAGAAGAGCAAGGAGAAAGATAAAGAAAATAATCAATGACTAATCTTTTTCCCTCTCTTTAATCAATAATCCCAGACCTTTGTGCATGGTGGAGTTTCCTGCTTATTCAAAGCACACGTGCCTCTGCCTGTCTCAGCGACTGATACCATTCCTTATCAGCACGTTTCATTCTTTCCCACTCCTGCAGGAGCTCTGTGAAGTGAAGAAAAGGATATTATCTTCATACTGAAGAGGCAAAAAAGGCTGACAAGTATAGTTCTGTCTTACTATCGAGGTTTCTGCAAGAGCAGGAACAACGTGGCAGCCCAAGATTTAGTTCTGCGTACACAAACCCCATCAGGGACCCCAATTCCTTTCTCAGCAGCCAGACCAGGCACAAGCCATTGCCTCGGGTATCGAGGTGACCTGATAAAAGCACACACTCACAGACACATCCCCCACCGCCACACAGATGGAGGTACTGCAGTGGCCAGTCCAAATCTGCAAGGAAACACACACAGGGACAGGGAACATGGGAACGTCATCCATTTGCTCCCCACAGTGGCTCCTCTTGGGCACCCAGCTCAACCAGCCAGGCTGAAGGAGACCTTTCAATTGATTTAAGTTCCCAGCACAGCTCCGTCAACACTGGAAGAAGAGGACTCATGTCTCACAGGATCACAGAATTATTGAGACTGGAAAAGCCCTCTGAGCAAATCCAGCCCAGCCCAGGACCTGACATCACCACATCAGTCAGGCCAAGGCACTAAGGGCCACAGCCAGGCTGTCCTTAAAACACCTTCAGGGATGGGGACTCCATCACTGCCCTGGGCAGTCCATNATCAGCCTTTCCCTCCAGTCCCTTCCCCAGCTTTGTTGCTCCTCTGGACCCATTCCAGAGCCCCTCAATCTCTTTCTTGATGTGAAGGGCCCAGAACTGCCCCCAGTACTTGAGTGGGAGCCCCACCAGTGCCCAGTACAGATGTCTCTGCATCAGATGCTTAAATACATCTTTTTCTTCAGGAGAAAAAGAGGAAACACTATTCAAAACCTCCATGCCAGCTGATCCAGTGATCAAGTGCCATCCCCCAAGAGCACTTTTAGACAGTGGTGAACTTGACAGTTGTTTTGTCTTGGGCTCTGAGCAGCTCCTAAACAGTGCCTGCTCAATATTTACACAAAAGTCATCGCTTGTTTAAGTTTCAATCCATCCTCCCTGAGGTCCAGTATGCCCCGATCCTGAAATGACAGCTGATTACAGAAGAGCCTGAAAACATGGCAGAGGGGACCCTGATGCTTTCCAGACCTCTAGTCTGGACATTTTCTCCGGGGGTTGTTTTGAGGCACCTTTCCCAACTTCTTTGAAAGGACAGAAATGCATCACAGGCTACCAGGAGATGCTCGAGTGAGGAGTCTATGCAAAGACTCGAGTCCCATCTTCTCATGGTTTGAAGCTGGAAAAGGGTAGACTGAGGCTAGACATGAGGAAAAAGTTCTTTAATTTGAGGGTGGAGGATCCCTGGACCAGGCTGCCCAGAGAGGTGGTGGAGGCTCCATCCCTGGAGCCATTCAAGGTCAGGCTGGACTGGGCTCTGGGCAACTTGGTCTGGTGAGTGATGGCCCTGCTGGTTGTTGTAGGGGGGTTGGACTGGATGACCTTTGGAGTCCCTTCCAGTCCTGTGATTCTAGAGTTCTGTGATTCTGGAAGTCTCCTGATCCTACCTAAGGCAATGAGGAGGAAGGTGAAAACAAAGAAAAAATCATCCTGAAGTGAAGGAACACCCAGGAAACACAGAGCAAGAGGAACAGCAGCTCCTGCCAGCCAAGGTCCATGTTTCATCACTGCTTTGGCTCAGTACCTCACAGATCCCCAGGTTTTGGGGAGACCTCAGAGCCTGGTCCTCCCCAGCTCTCAGCAAGGTGGGTGATGGCTTCTGGAAACACAAGATAACCGAGGCACAGAAACACCTCTGTGCAAACAACCTGCCACTGGTGGGACATGGCCTGGTGTCACTCCAGCTCAACAAACCCTAGCCTGACCAACACCTTCTGCCTCTCCTGGATTCAGCAACAGCTGTCGTCACTCCAACGACACAAAGATCTCCCAATACCTTACAGAATAACCGAGAATACTCAAACTGGACAAGCTGTCAGAAGCTGAAAAGACCCCTGTATGTGTCAATATGCTCCTGCTGTAAGCTAGCCAAGCCCAGCAGGTCATGCAGCAGGGGCTGACAGTACCACAGGGGCTGTGGTGCCCTACGGTTTCCCAGGTGGGCCAAGAAAAAAAGAGACTGTGCTTCAGACGTGGTGATTTCAGTGCATTAATGCCCAGTTCAACACTCCCAGAGACTTCTATGTGGGCTGTAACTGGGGACTACAAAGGTGCATGTGAGACACAAGGCTATTAATCAGACATAGTGATGTGCCAACACATCCCAAAAGGCACTGCACTCTGTAGTGCAGATGCTAACTGTCCAGCTTTTCAAGCTCCCAGAGGAGCAGCAGAGGCAGGGACACACCAGCCAAGCAAACATACTTCCCAGCATCCTCTGACACCCACACAAGGCTGGTGCTTCCCTTAGTCTTTATAATTTCACACAAGAAGTTCCTTTGTGAGGGACTGAATCTCATATGGACAAGAGACGGGATGTCAGTCCAAGTCCAGCTACTTCAATCGCTAATTGGAGCAGTCCCTTGGATGAGTACACATCGCCAAAGAACTCACACCGCTCACTTGTAGCTGTTGATGTGCTCATCCCATTGAGATAAACTTCATCAGCACTGCAGCCTGGTGGGACTTGGCAAAGTTGCTCTGTCCTGGGGTTTTCCAGGGAACTGCAAGATCTCTTCTACCCTGCATAGGGTGCCTCAAGGCATTTCACCACAATGAAATAACAGAATGGCATCAAGCACAAGGATGGCTGATTTTGTCATCAGGTGGATCTCCAGGGCAGGCTTGGATGTTTCCATCACTGGGAGTCTTGCATACCAGCGTGAAAGCCCTGGTAAGGATGCAGAACCCCATGCCCATGCCAATGCTACATGCACTCCTCCTCACACCCAGATGTGGCTCTGCACAACCACACAGGACAGCATCTGCTTAAGTCTCATGGATGTGCTCCTCTGTACACAAGCAGACAGGCCCACCACACACAAGACACGCATGCAGATGAAATTAAAGGGGATGGTGCATGCAAGAGGCTGGAAATAATGACCAGCACACTCATCAGTCAAGTGCCCATTATCCAGCCTGCACACAGCCTTTCATCTCTAGGGAGAGAGCAAAGCTACTTATTAGAGAGATGCCCTCACTGGGATCCAAATCTGAGAGAAAGGAGAAGACCTGCCTCAGCTCCCCATGTTTGATTTCTCAGGGGAGAGACCTATTACTGGAAGCCTACACCTCACCAAGCACATCACCATGGCTTGGGAGTCCACTGGAGCCAGCTGTAACGGGCAGGTTGAAGGTAGAAGCCTACAACCAAGTAGCCTTCAAACATGTGACTGGTCTCACAGAATCACTGAGGCTGGAAAACACCTTCTGAGCTCATCCAGCCCAGCCCAGGACCTAACATCACCAGACCAGGGCACTAAGGGCTACAGCCACTCTGTCCTTCAACACTTCCAAGGATGGGGACTACAGTACTGCCCTGGGCAGTCCATTCCAGGCTCTGAGCACCCTTTCTGTGAGGAAGGACTTCCTAACATCCAACTTAACCCTTCTCTGGCAGCTTCAGGCCCTGATCTCTCGTCCTGTCACTAGTTGCCTGAGAGAACAGCCTGACCCCCACCTGATTACAGCCTCTCTTCAGGGAGCTGTAGAGAGGGAAATGGTCCCCTTTGAGTGTCCTCCAGGCTAAACCACCCCAGCTCCTCCAGCAATCATCCATAGCCTCCTGCAGCATCACACAAACTGCTAACATCCTCGGGCTGTACTGATGCTTTATGGCAGACACAGATGTTTCAAGGAGGAAAGCAACATTTTCCTGGGGCATAGGAAAGCAACACTTCTCTGTTTTAATTCACCTGGTCCTAAAAAAGAAAGAAGATAAAACCTTGAATAAATACAGCCTCCCCCCCTCTTTTCCCTTTTACATAAATATTGGATCTGAGTGCCTTATGCTCTTAAGAAGTTAAAAATAGGAAATAATATCAAGTCTATGTGCTGCATCTTTTATCAAAGCCTTTTATGAACATCAAAACCAGCTCCTCTGCGCTCTTTTATACTTTCCTGCTGTCACTCACAATTCATAAAGGAGACTACAGAGATACAGAGTGTAAAACACTTCCCAGCACTGTCACAGGCAGCCAGGGACAAAACCCAGCTTTTCCTCAAAGCTTTGGAATCTAAGAGGATTGTGATGATATAATGTCACTTTTAGCACAAAAGATGAAATCATACACATTCAAAATATAACAGTACTTGCACAAGCAAACACTGCTTTGCCCTGTCAAAGCTTTGCAGCAGCACCATCAGCCCTTTGCAGTACAACCACCGTAACAGCACTGGGAAGCAGCTGCTGGGAGAACACACACGCACTTAACCAAAAGACAGGGTCTCCCTAGCCTAACTTCATCTGTGTTCTCTGGAGACACACAGCATGATCCCCTCCATACAAAAAAGGAGGTATGGAGATGAACAAGACGAACCATAAAGTCTTTACACATCAACTTGATGCTGACTCTGCCATCTCTCAGAGACCTGCAAGACAAATCCAAACCTCCTCCCCATCTGTGTGATGAGCAGGTTTATCCTCACCTATATTCCAGAGATCTGAGCGTTAACCACCTCTCACTTTAAAAGCATTTGAAAGATGGTGGCTGCCAGAATACTCATGACTCTCACTCAGCCTGCATATACAACTGGACACAGCAAACCCCCCATGAAATCCATGACAAACCTGAGTCCACCATCCTGTGCTTCAGTATCTTTCCCACAGAAGGCAAATTCCACAGCTTGCGGTCACCGTTATTTTGTCCCTGCCTTGCACAGTAAAAGTTAGGAATTCTAAGGGGGGAAGTGATAAACCCATGATAAAAAAATTTCCAGTGAACTTTCAGCATTATCCGAAGCAAAAAGAATTTCCTCCTTAGTCATCTGCAGGCAGGGTGAGCCAGCTCCTCCAGGAATTACAACAGAGCAGGGAAAACACAGTTATCTGGGAGACTACTACTCTCCCTTACACCCAGGATTTAATTTGTAAGCAGGGCAAAGGCCAAACGAAACCCACCTGACCATGTCAATACAGCCTGGATACAACTGCATTGCCTGCTCCTTGCAAAAAGCTTAATGAAAACCCAGCAGTGGTACCACTGGGGAGGATGATGGCACCTGAGCATCCATTTGTCACAAGGGTGCTGTCAACTGACAGACTCACACAATTACTGAGGCTGGAAAAGCCCTCTGAGCTCCTCAAGCCCAGCCTACGACCTAACATCACCACATTGGCCAGACCCGGGCACTAAGGGCCACCTCCACACTGTGGAGGTGGCAGAGCCAAAAGGCAGCAAAAGCTCCTGTAGCCTGCAGAAAGCTGGGTCATCAGGGACTTCCCAGCACTGCTCAGTGTCCCAGTGAATGCCTCCAGCACACTCCTCTGGTCAGGCAGACTGGGTGTTGAGCCCTGGCTAGACAGCAGACAGGAGTCCACCTTCCAGAGGCACCAGGGCTGGGATGCATACATGCCCCATGCCCCATGCCCACACTGGTTTTACTGCAGAGCTCAGGCTGTCGTGGGGCAGAGAGAAAAAGCCACTGTGTCACAGCTCCGTTCCCTTCTCCTTTCCTTTTGTTTCAGTGTTGTAAGATAGTACAGGGGAGGGAGCGGGAAGGGGGGGAGGCCTCTCGGGGAAGCAGGAAACTCTTAAGGTTTATTTTTTACTTTTATTTTTGAGCAGAAGATTTTCTGATGCTATGACTGGAAATCATTTTTGAGTGGGAGCTCTCGGCTCTAGGACTGGATAGTATTTTGAGTGGGGAAAGCTGTTCAGTTTTGGGATTGGTTACCCCGACTATTTCAAGGGGCTTTTAGGGACTGGCTCAGTCACCTTTGTGGGTGCTCTCTGCTGCTGCGTTTTGCTGCTTCTGGACCTCTCT
This sequence comes from Upupa epops, assembly GCA_013397515.1. Lineage (NCBI taxonomy): Eukaryota > Metazoa > Chordata > Aves > Bucerotiformes > Upupidae > Upupa > Upupa epops. The sequence goes on from VZRI01008223.1 coordinate 187,515, forward strand.
GGACCTCTGTGCTGTTCACCACAGACGTTCCCTCCTCTGGATCTGTGGAATCACCGTTGCACGCCGTGCTGGAGCTTCTCTTTTCCCAGACCCTGCCATGGGAGCTGCTCGCTGCTGCTGCTTCACTGTAGCTGCTTTTTTCCCTGTGGATTTTGTGCATTTCAGGTGTTTTGGTAGAAGGTATGGGTTTTGTGGAGGGGAAGTACCTTTGTTTTGCTAGCACTTGTACTTAATAAGCCTTCTTTATAGTCATTCATTTTTTCACTTGCATTCCGGGTGTCAAACCTTTTTTTATCACATAGATCGGGGGGAGGAGAATTCCTAACTGGGTCTCTCTGCCCTCCAAATTTTGTTCCCAAACTGGAACACATCCCCCGGTCCTCTTTTTGCTGCTGGAGTCTTGGGTCTCTAACTCAACCTTGGGGCACAATGAGAGTTCCCTGTAAAAGCAGCCAGTAAAACCACATGATGCCCAAAACACTGCCAGGGAAAAAGCAGGAGGGTAGCTGTGAGATTTGCTTCCAGCTCAAGAAACACCCTCCAAATGAAAAACCACCCCAAACAGCATATTATGCTTCTGAACAGGGCTCCACACTGCGAGACCAGGAGACTGGATAGATGTCCCCTCTCTGACTGGCCTCATGACAGCCGCTCCTCCCTGGCAGCTTCTGTCTGCCCCCCAAAATCAGCAACCAGACCATCCTGGAAAAGACTAAAACTTAAGAATGGTTTCAATTGCAAGCTCCTCAGATTGCGTCCCACTCATGACTCCGGGACAGTGCAAATCCTGCCACCTTCAGCACCAGCCCCTCCAAGGGCCTCTTGCAGCCTTGGGATGCCGGCCAGCTCTGGAGGCTTTACATTTTCGTAGCATGAGACACATTTCACTACAAGTTGCTCAGTATTAATCCACGTAATGCTGCTCAGCAGATGGGAGCCCAAGAAAACAGCCTGTCAACACCTTCAGCTCCACAGAGCCCCGCAAAAGCAACTGAGGGGTTCAGGAGCTGAGCAGTCCCTCCCCTGCTGCTGGCCTTAGCTATGAGGAGTCTTGCTCCAGTTCAGTACCTCTCTGCAACCTGAGGCAGCACAGTAAGTCAGCAGATAGTTGAGTGTTCACTGTGCGCAGTGAGATGCTGGCACTCACTGAAAAGGCAGAAGTCACACGTTAAGAAGGATCTTTATGCTGAAAGGAACTGTGATAACTTAGTCAATAGAAAGTGCTGAGCAACACCTCCAAGCAATAGAGGACTGTTCGACTAGATGATTCTGCTCTGGCAGGGGGGTTTTACTTTTTGAATTCCAAATAAATAGAAATAAGAGTCTTTGTACCCCTAGTTAGAGCCCCTGCAATGGGGACCTGAAGTCTGAGGGTGAGTGGCACACATCAAGAGATGCTGTGAAAGGAACAGAGCCTAAGGATCAAAACCTCCTACTGCCAAAGAGCTCCAAGGCTTTAGCATCACCATGCAACTGAGTTTCACTATTCCTTTACTTTGCCAGGGTTGGCTCTTGCCACTGCTTGGCAAGCAAAGCCCACTGTCCTCCAAACTCTGATTCTGGGGTCAACAGCAGCAGGGTGAGCACAGGCCCCTCAGCATCCCTCATTCCAGGCACACTCTCCTCCAAATCCCCGCAAGCAGGGCAGAGAAATGAAAATGGGAGGCAAAATCTCAGTATCAGCAGCTTCAGCATTTTCCCCAAACAGAGGAAGAAGTGAATCTCTAAACTTATCTGCATCGATGTTAGAAGGACCAGTTGGCCTTTTGGCAGCCACGGCAGGAAGCTCTAAAGCACTTCACTGGCATTTGCTGCCCCCAACCCCAAATCCAGCCCGCTGAAGTGAGAAGGCAGGCTGACCACAACCCAAAAACTGAAACAAGTTTTAGCCCCAATTCCAGAGAATTGGTAGTCATTTTAGAAACAGGAAACCATCAAGCAGAAGACAGCATCTGTAGATTAATCCTCTTCCTCTGCCAGGCTTTGATATCTTTGACTCACAAAACTATGAAGAAAAGTAGGGCTCCCTAAGAGCAGTTTCACTGTCAAATTCATTTCACTGCTCTGAGTTGTTGAGGTTTTTTTTCCACTAAACCAACTAACACTTGAATTCCTTTATTTGCTGCCAGTCAGGGAGAGATCTGAAAACTTCCGCAAACCTGTGGACTCAGTGCCTGCCTGTGCTGGGCACTACAAAATTCCTCTCGGGTGAGAGTGAAGGGGATTAGTCATGACAAGAACATCCCTGCAATGTGCTGGGGCTGCTTTTCACTGTCGTCCAACCGTTGTTAATGCCAACTCATCCCATCTGTGACTTTTATAATCAGTTATGTGTGTTTGACTCACACAGCCATATACATTACTCTCACAAGCAGCCAAACTGGAGCTTTCTGAACATATTTTGTAAGAACTTGTTAACGTGCATCTGCCTCCCTGAAGGACACTGATAAAATGCCCTGTGCCCTGACTGCAAGGCTTTGCTGTCCCTAGCAGCAAACACTGTAAATGCTGATGGAGGTCACCAAAAGGGGTGCACGAGGCATCCCCATCTGACCAGCTTTGAACAAATCCCAACTATTTTTCTTCCCCATAAAAGCCCTATGTAAATTTAGTAACTGAAGCACCATTCTTTGCCAAGCTCTTGGGCCACCCCTGTCTCTCCAGCAGCTCTCAGGTGCCTCTTAAGTTCCCTCTGACTCTATTTGCAAGGGGCAATGCAGAACACACGATACAGGGAACATCCACTAAAGCTTCTCTCCTTGCTCTGTGTCCATGCAATACAGAGGTCAAGCACCACTGGGGCTGCTCTAGGTCATGCAGGCTTTGTTTGGTCTCCAAATAGGCATCTCCAGAAGCACTAAAGTGACTGCACCGCTGCAACACAGCAACGTGTACCCCGTTTTTTGGGCTGACCTTGAGTACTGCTTGTGCTCCAGAAGTTTAGTAAACTGTTCTCATGCTTGTTACTCTTTAGAAGCTGAGCAGAGCTTGGAAGTCTTATTTGAGTCCTTTCTGCAGAACAGTTTTAAGTTTGGGTTGAAAAAGTTGAAAAGGAAAGTGGGTGTCGTGCCCCCATGCCCCCCCCTCCACTCTTTTCCTCCCTCAGTAACTTCCACTTTTTCCTTCTCTCTTTCCATCTTGGGAGTGTTGGGAGCTCTGTCACTGCCAGAGAGAGAATGTTATCACAGATAATAATCAACAGAGAGAACTCTGAACCTTGACGATTAACAAGAATCAAGACTGAAGTCAGACAATCACTGTGATTTGAGAGAAGCTACAAGGAAAATGATAAAGAAGTTGTTTCACACATTTTCTATCTCAGTTACCCATAATAGTGTGACAAACCCCTCTGCCTGTGTCTCTATCTTGTGAGGCTGGTTTCTTCTGATCTGTGGTGGGGGGAGTGAATTAAAATTTCTTGAGGCCTTTCTTCTCCAAACCGAGTCAGCTGTTCATTGCCTGCAGATCTGTCAGTGGTTTCGTTAAACCCTCCCTTTGTATCTGACGCTTTGGATGGGAGCTCTTGGTTGAAATATGGTCAGGGTCTCTGACCCAGACAATAGTGGCAACCCAGGTGGGACGTGTGGGGATCCAGGTAAGAACCCTCACAACACTCCACCACTGCTATGGCCACTACAACACTCAACATCCACGATGAAGTCTGTGCACAAGGAGCAAGTACAGCTCTCAGCCTGCTCAGCAAGAGAAAACCCAAGAAATCCCCTCACATCAAATTACAGAGCTGTTCTTCCTAAAGTATTTGAGCAACAGAGGCCTTGGAGGAGCCAAATAAATGCATTTTGTACAAGTCTTCTTGAGGTGCTCAGGGCCCTAGTTAGGTTTTTCTCTGCATGGAGGAAAGCCCAAGCTAGATACACTTCCAGGGTAAAGCTGTTCCACCACAGTGCACTGCCGACAAAGGGCCTTTTCATATCTTCCAGGAACAAGTGGAGATCTGGTCTGCAACGACTTTATCAAACAGCTGGCCACCATGAAAAGGACTCTAGATATCAACAGCATTTGCTTTAGCTGTAGATAAGAGGCTCCAACTGCCAGTGATCCTTGTTTCTTAGGTGGCTTAGAAGCTATCAGGCTGGGCTTGATGATCTTAGAGGTCTTTTCCAGCCCCAGTAATTCAGTGATTCTGTGAGTGAGTTAATGAAGTCCTGGGCATTCGGTGACGGGAAAGCTGTGTTCTCTGCTCTCGAGAAAGAAAACTGGGCCAAATAGCTTTCCTGATCTGGGGCATGCTTACCTGTGGAAGTTAACTGAGGTTAAGGAAGAAATCTCTGACCTCTGAGCAAAGAGCTGAGACCAAGGCTAAAACCAGCAAGACAGTAGATTTGCAGCCATTTCTTTATTTAATGCACAGTCAGAGAGAGCCTCAGCCAGGGCTGCTCTACAATGATACCCACCAGTCTGCTCACTTGGGGCCAGATCCTGCACAGACAGGCCATGCCTTCCCTCTGGCTCCACTTGTGTAAGAACCAACAGAGCTGGGGGGACAGTGGGACCCTAGGATGCCCAAGCTTTTGGACAACCCAGACAGGGCATCTCATTGGGAGATCTCAGCTCTGCTACCCAAAACACAGCAACATACCAAACCTGAACTGCACAACTAGCATCCTGCAGCATCTCCAAGTGAGAGAGGAGGGTGGCTCAGTGAGCCAAGATGGATCTCAGCAGCTTTCCTTTGAGTTTAGAAGTTTTTTATCATGTGTTGAAAGGCAAAAAACTAGAGCAGAAGACACAACCTGAAGAGCAGTATGTGTATCATTACCTTCCACGTGCGTTCGGTGACTTCACCAGGGATACAGGTGGAGTCACCGAAGGAGTTGGCTGCAGAACACTGACTTCCTGACTGCCCTTCTTCTCACTCCTGGCCATCAGCGAAAGCCTTCAGATGTCCAGAAGAGGCATAACGCAAAGGAAATAATTTCTCAGTGCACTTTCTATGTCATTTGAGCTGGACTGCAACTTCTTCACTCTGGGGTGGTGATACACTGGAACGTGTTGCCCAGAGAGGCTGTGGATGTCCCATTCCTGGTCAGACGGGGCTTTGAGAATTCAAGGTTGGAACTAGGTATCCTGGAAAGTTACTTACAGCCCAATCCATTCTGAGATTCCATGCCAACTGAGCAAAGCAAGTCAAATACTGAATGCACTGCTCCCTGAGGATGTCTCTGTAGCAGCCCACAAACCACTTGCAAGCAGCACAGGGGTCTCATCCTATGTGAGGGGTGGGATTTTACAGACACCACTGAGCAGCACCTGCAGGCAGTCCTCCTGGAGATGGTCTTCTCTTGGTAACATGATCACAGTGCTCAGTGGCTGACCACAGCCCATCCCCATCAACCTGGTACAACACTACTGTTGACTCCATGTCTCCAAAGCCCTGTGGTTAATTCTAGCCTCTCCTACAGGCACAAACAGTGCTTCACCTTCCTGCTAGTTAAAGCAATGAAGCTTTGCATTCTCAGTCTTTGTCTGCATGTCCATCTGGTCACAGTCAAACTGAAGAATGAGGTGAGCAATTCTGTTTTGCCCCACACATGCTCTACCCTCACATTTCCTTCCTTTAATCTGATGTGATATCACACTTGCAAAGCAAGAGGGTGAAATTGTTAAGTCCTCAAAAACGCTGATGGGAACACAGCACTGTCAGCCCTTTCCCTCCAGCATCTCCTCTCTGTACAGTACAAATGGAAGAGTTCTGCCAGGCTCCAAGAGCTAACTTCTTCCTACCCTGGAAGAGGAACGATCTGCTCACTAGCACACATGGGTAGATGCAACTCAAGCCAGCACAAGTGCCCAAAAGGGTGATGTTCACAGCACACTGATATCCACAGAGACTGACACAGAGATCCAGTTCTGGTACTAGACGAAATAGAACGAAAGCTTTTCATTTTCACAATCACCACTGTAAATTAATATGAAACGCAAAGCTGCTTTTTGTCACTACAAACACTGAGTCCATGTCCACAGTGAATAGAAACAGTTTTACACTTAAAGACATCTCCTTTCTGAGGTGATAAATAATCTCCAAAACTGTATTAATTTCAACAGAAATAATGTTAAATTAAGAAGAAGGAAAATAGATTGAACACTTTTTGTCTTCTCCTTTGAAACCAGATGGCAGAGCCAGATAAGCTGCTCTAAAACATGGCTCATGGGCTACAAACACATCATACAGCTGTCCAAGAGTCCACAGTAATCTAGGAGGAGAAATAAGGAACACGAGATAACAGCACCTTCATCCTGCTCCTGATTCAAGGCTCCAACTGGGCATCAAAACCTTCAGGAGATGATCTCACTGCTCCATACAAAACAACACCTCAAACTGTGTCTGTGTGCTAATGAGAAAAAGCCACTATGCAGGGCACTACGGACTTTGGAAGGTCTTACCCTTAGCAGAAGCTATGATGGAAACAAAAACAAGTGAGTTCCAAACATCAGGAAACCAAAACAGGTTGCAAATAAGAAAACCAACTACATACCTGCTGGACATGAGCACTGCTGCACTGGAAAATCTCTGGGAGAAGAAAAAATATCCTTCTGCTGGGCAAAGCAACAGCTCCACTTGAGGAAACATAAGTGGAGGTATTCCGGTACGTGCCTGGTGTGCTGTAATCCTCAGGATAGAGAGCTTTCCTTCCTCGGTGACATGAGGTGACCCAGAAAAAAACATGATGAAAAGACAGTAGGGATTTCCAGGTCCCTTTATCTGTAGCCAATGTTCTCCAGAGAGTTTTGGGGGTCCATACACCCTGTGATACTAAAAATCCTTGTCGCCACCAAAAGGACCACACTGCCATGCTCCTCTTATTCCAGCACGGTGGGCAGCCTGGGACTGGAACCTTCAGAGAAAGCAAAAGAACAGGCTCTTAACATGCTGAAGGAGACTTATTCCCACAAAAACTCCTTTCTTGAAGCAAGAAGCCCAGCACTGCCATCAGTAATCCAGGGGCAGCCTCCCCAGTGCCCAGTACTAGGGGAGAATTACACCCCTGCTGGTCCAAGCCATGATGTGTTTGGTCTTCTGGGCCACCTGGGCACCCTGCTGGCTCCTGTTCAGCCAACTCTTAATCAGCACTGCCAGGTCCCTCTCTGCCAGGCTGCTCTCCAGCCA
>VZRI01008223.1:194767-216374 GCA_013397515.1 Upupa epops
CATCCAGCCAGTTTTTAACCCAGCAGAGGATGCACCCATCCAAGCCATGGGCTGCCAGCTTTTCCTCCTCTCTCCTTTTTTCCATCTCTTGAGATGTTTTATCTATAAGGCAAGAGAAGGATAGAAAAGGTTGCAAGGCAGCATGATCATCCATCCTCCTCATATCAGAAGAATATGTCCACTGCCCAGCAGGAGCATCTTCCTGGCAGGAGTCCATGCCCAGAAGTGGCTCAATCCATCCTGAACATCAGGGAAACATGCAGTTCTCACCACCAACAACCCTCTCTGACCTCCAGGTGAACCTCTCCCACCAGCCTCTCTCCCACCAGGCAGATCCACGGTCAAGGAAAATAAACACATCCCAGGCTCCAGGTGGCTCAGAGTACGCAGGGAATTAGTCACTGAGATTCCAGTGTGCACCAGCCATCATCTGAGGAGTTTTTGGTTGCCTTTCCTTTTTTTAATCTCATCTCACTAATTGTGCTAGAAATAAAGGTGCTGGGATTGCTGTTTGTTATTTTAAGATATGAAAACCATCGCACGAACAGGGGCGACTGCCAGGCCTGGAAATGATGTCCAGCAAGCACTGAGAGGACAGTCCAACGGCTCTGTGCCCAGCACTGCTTTCTAGTCTGTCTGTAATGGAAAGAGCAGAGAGCAGCTCAGAGCCAAGGGGTGGGTTCTTTGCTTTGTTTCAGCACAGGAAGGTGATACCCCTGTGCAATGTAATCAGAGGAAGCAGTAATGAAAGCGCAAGCAAACAGATCAAATAGCACAGGGTTAAAGAAAAGGTGCGATAATCGGTTGTTTGGCTAATTGTGTCAATACAGCCCCATTTATCCTCAAACAGCTGAAACATCATCAGGTCTTTCAAAAAAAACCCAATCCTATGAGTAATTAAATGCTCAAAGCCCCATCACTCTTCCTCTGAGGTTTTCTAAAGAGGGTTGATCAGAAGAATCATGGGTTTATTTTAAATAAAATCCCACTGGCTTTGATCACCAAGAGTACAAAACCTGCTCTGGATCAAAACTTCCTCGTCCCTATGGAAAATGGGGAAAGAGTGCCTTCTCTGCAGTGAAAATACAGCCCTCCCACAAACCAAACCAACCTGGCTTGCCCTGTCACCAACCGGACTGGGCAACACCGCAACCCAGGAGAATCCAGCATCCCTGCGATGTGTTTGGGTTGTTAACTGCAAAAGGCAGCAGTGAGGACAAGCCTGCAGGCTGGCTCCTCTGTGGAGCTGAAGCCCACTAACTCACAGAAAAGATCTCAACTGCCTTTCCCTTGCTTCTTTTGCCAGTGATGGGGAGAGCAGTGTCAGACTCTATCAGCAGGTGAAGTGGCTCAGGAAACTCAAGTTGTGTGCAGACCTATAGGGTCAGTCTCCCTTCATTTGATCAGAAGGCACGTACAAACCTGGGTCACTCCCTTCCCTTTCTCTGGTCAATCAGGATGTGATAAGTAATGAAATGAAATATTCCCCAACCTCCCCTCAATAAAAGAACTGAAGCTACAGAAGGTTTGACCAAAATGCCTGAGCTGACAAAACCATTTTGGAAAAGGATGCAAACCCTCTGGAATAACCCCCATACCACCAGTGAACCTCAGCCACTTCTGATGACTACGTGACACTCAAAATTCCTGTAAAACCTATTTCTCTCCTGCAAGAACACCTGCTGAAAACCCTAAAACCCTAATAGTTTTCTATCTAAACCAATTACCTGTAAAATATGAGCATGCAGAGACAAATCTCTGTCACCAGAGAAATGAGAGTTGTCCTGCAGACCCAGCCCCTCACTGTCCCAGCTCCACCACAGATGTGTCAATATGTACTTTGCTCACTTCTCCAGGCAGACCAGCTCAGTGCTCCTCAGTGCCCAGTGAGCAAAAACATCATCTTCTTGTTTTCTTCCTTTTATTTTTCTCCAGCCTCCCATACAGAATCACAGAATCACTGAGGCTGACAAAGCCCTCTGAGCTCATCCAGCTCAGCCCAGGACCTGACATCACCACATCAGCCAGACCAGGGCACTAAGCGTGACAGCCAGGCTGTCCTTCAACACCTCCAGGGATGGGGACTCCACCACCGGCCTGGGCAGTCTATCCCAGGGTCTGATTGTACCACACCACTTGCATCACTCCCATCAAGGACAGCAGAAACCACGGGCTCAGTGGCCAACATCCTGCACACTCTGGGTTTTCACATACACAGAGGTGCTTTTCTAGTCAGGGTACAAGGGTTGGGATAACTGACAAACCAGTGGCAAATCATTAGTGCTCATTTTAAATGCCTTTCTTTGTGGTATGGAGGATACTCACTCAGCATCTTCCATCCCTGGATGCAAGTTTGGGATGCAGATGAAGTTCCAACACTGGTGACCAGGGGAGATGGGAGATGCCATTCCTTGGCATCTAACCATAAATTGCACCAGGTTGTTAAAGCTAAGAACACTGCCTGCTGTGAAGGTTCTACCTCCCTCTCCAGCTCACTGCACTCCGCGCTCTCAACAGTCTTCAGCTTCCACTTCAAACTGGAAGGTCTTCCTCGTAGACTGCCTGAGTATCATCTGACACAAGCAGTTTACCTCTTGTCCTATAGAGCTTATGGAAGGCCACACAGCAGGTTGGCAGCAAAGCCCTAGAAAACATCCAGACTGTGGAAGCCATGGATCAGCACCTGAAAGCCATATTCTTCCAACTCCTTCACAAGAAGCCTACCTCAGGCCCACAGCTCCTCACCAAGACCAGCAAAAACAAGTCAATGTGAGCTGAAGGAAAACAGCAGCAAGCAAAGTGTGTCCCAGGGAGAGCCCCGAAATGATTAATAGCCACATGAAAAAAGTTATGAGACTCACTGCTAATTATCCAAGAAATATGGGTAGGGGAAAGAGAAAAGAATAAGGAGTTCCACCTGTCAGACTGGGACCCTTAAGGAGTCCCAAGGGCAATGGCTTATTTTAAAAAACAAAGGGTGTTCTCTGTGCCTGTGGTTTTTGTTTTAAGGGCTGTTTTTCCACTTCAGCATGTGCATTACATGAGTGAGTTAAGTGCAGTAAGGGACCTGTTAAACCTCATAAATCCACAGCAGTAAGCTCCAGCAGCGACTTTATTATGGGCAAGAATGTGACTGGGGGTACTGACCTCTGCTGCTCCATCTACCAGGCACCATGAGCAGCACATACCAACACCAAATCCCCTCCTACTCGCAAGCTGAACATCCCAGAACGGTTTCATTTCCTCCCCATGCAGAAGAGCATTTCCAGGTATAAAGTCTGTCAGTGCTACCTGGGGAGAAGTGCAGAAATAAGAGCCCCCTGCCCCAACATTGCTATAAATTCTCCAGCTCACTCGAAGCAAACAGTTGCAGGTGCATTTGCTAAAGGGCTGTAGTTCACTAGGGTGGGTATCCCAGTCACCTCAGGGGAATGGTTTCCTCCTGGTTTAGGAAGCCAAGCAGGCTCAGCACCATTAGAGAGGGCAAGATCAAGCCCAGGGTGTCTTCTGCAGTGGTGGTGAATCATCTCCAACATCTCCAAAACCCTTCCTTGGCTGCTACCTCCCTGTTCTTAAGAGGGTAATTTAAGGAGAGCTACAGACTGAACCTGCCAGAGCAGTGAGAGTGGCAAAAACAGGGAGGGGGGGTTCAGTTCCATAGGACCTGTTTTCTATCAGTGAGAAAACATGAGCTTGTTTAATTTATGGAGTCATGGAAAGACACTAGTAACAGTCTCTTCCACCATGTGCCTATAAAAGTTATGCCCTTATAACAGAAATAAACAAAACCTTGACACAAGTATTTCCCTTCCCCCCAAAAAAAAGGGCTACTTCTGCTACTGCTTTTCCTTCTCACTCAGTGACACAGAGTTCCTGGAGTAACCTGGCTGGTTTTGAGCTTGGCCAACAGCTATATCCCAGGCAGTCTACATCCCAGCTACAGCTTTTGCTCCTAGATCAGGAGAAGCAGCTATGTCTTGGACATGATTAATGATAGGTAGGGACTTTGCAGATGCTCCAGCAGCTTGTGGGCATGTGAAGACACACGCACCCAACTAGCAGTGTGAATCAAGAGACCAGTACAGTTTGCTCTCTGAGATACCCTCTTTTTTTGCAGTCTGAGATACATGCCCTCTGTAACACAACCCACTGTCTGTATTACAGAGTATTTTAGGAAAGCAGGGTGAAGGCCAAGAACCGTTTATGACATCCTAAACAACCTTTTTTTATCCTAAAACTCAATTCATCCCATTACTAGTTCTCCCAGGAAACTAGTGCCAGCACAAGAGGGCAGGGCCTGAAGGTGCCAGGGAGGGTTAGGTTGATGTTAGGAAGCCCTTCCTCACAGAAAGGGCGCTCAGATCCTTAATGGACTGCCCAGGGCAGTGGTGGAGTCCCCATCCCTGGAGGTGTTGAAGGACAGACTGGCTGTGGCCCCTAGTGCTCTGGTCTGGCTGATGTGGTGATGTTAGGTCCTGGGCTGGGCTGGATGAGCTCAGAGGGCTTTGTCAGCCTCAGTGATTCAGTGATTCTTTCCTGCAAATTCCAATCAACAGATGTTTAAAGGAGAAATCAAGCAGGAAAGGACTGACCTGTAGGCTGCTAACTCCAACCTATGCTCCACCCAAAGCCATGTCATTGGATAATAACATGTAAAGTGCAACCTAAAATGCACTACTGACTCTTGGAACAGCCCCACAACAAAGTGCCTTTGACAACCTAAGCGTAGTTACTCACCAAGAATCTTCTCTCTCACATCCACCCAAGACTCTTCATTCAGTTTCGTAAGGCTCTGCAACCAACCTGTACCAATCCCCAAGGGACCACTACAGTTCTCACACAGAATGCAGCCATGACAGCTGTTGTGTCTGGATTGCCAGTGATTCCAAATGATAATCATAATCAGGGATGCTGGCATTTTAAACACTGCTGAGGCACCTTGCTGCAAGCCTATTCTTCTCACCCTCTTTGTTTTGAAGACAAAAAAGCCAAGTCTGAAGCAACTGGACTCACGGTGTGACATTCTGAGCACCTACTGCCACTTTGGACCATTTTTTAAGTATTAGTTAACTGTCCCATGCTCCACCTGCACCAGCTGACAGTTACACTGCAAGGAGGACAGTTACAACGCTCCCTAATTAGGAGCCACGCTCCTAATAAATGTTGCACAGAAACATCCACAGGAACAAACTGTCACATAAGTACTAACCCGCCTTCCCACTCCATTCACAGCAGGGAAGTGTCCTGATGGAGCAGGTGACAGTACCAGGGCAAATAATTTTATTTCAAAATCACCTCTGATATGGAAAGGAACACTCCATACGTCCTCCTTCCCTTCACACCAGGTGCCATCCACTGAATTCAGTGTCATTCTCAAAATGTACTGAGTTGCCTCATCTGGCAAAACTGAAGATCACAGAAAAGCCAAGTCTACCAAGAATGACCATTTCAGCCCCGGACCACTGTCAGCTCCTTCTGAGATGCAGTCAGGCTCCAGAGGACCACCCATCTCACCACTCAATGATGCTTCATGACTGTGGGTCACTCAATAAAGAGCACACTCATTAAAATCACTACATTACTGAGACTGGAAAAGCCTAACATCACCACATCAGCCAGACCAGGGCACAAAAGGCCACAGCCAGTCTGTCCTTCAACACCTCCAGGGATGGGGACTCCACCACTGTCGCAGGCAGTCCATTCCAGGGTCTGGAAGGACCCTTTCCATGAAGAAGGGCTTCCTAAAAATAAAACTAGCTTTATTTTATTTCATTTCCAACTATCTGTGCAAGACCCCAACACAAACTGGCCCTGTCTCGCAACTGCAACTTCAGCTGGGTGTAGGTGAGACCAGAGCAGCTGCAACTCCTCCAGCCTCCCTCCAGCCACCACACAGCAGCACAGGACACTACAGGAGGCACCCAGTGCCTGCTTCGATTCTCAACTGATGTCAAGGGCTGTTCTTGAGGGGAAACTCAAGACTTAGAGATCTGACGCAGAGGATTCTAACTCAAGTGACATCACTTCACAGCTCCTACTCTCCCAGAACTGTGGATTTTGGCTTCAAAGTTGTCATACATAAATGCTAGCCCCCCAGGCTCAGCTTGCAGAGATAAGCCATACCCCCTTGAATTCAAATGGATGAAGAAATAGATTCTTGTTTTGCTTGGGTTTTTAAAATAAACTCTTCCTTAAATCAATAATCTCTCCTCATCTACTTCAACTAGCAAAATAAAAGTCACTATTTATGCATCAAAATGAAAGGCAGGTTCCAGCGCCCCAGGTGGAGGAAGGTTCCTTACTGATAGTTCTGTTAAGTGAAGGATATCAACCATTCCAGGGAAGGCCAACGCACCCACTCGACTTGGCAGCCATCCACACTGCATCACTCTCCTCAGTAGATATTTCACCCTTATCAGAGGATCTTTTGTCCCCCTGCACCAGCCAGGAAAGAGGCAGAGACAGGTCACCACCCTTCCAGATGCAGAACCACACCAGCCCAAGCTACATCTACCTAACCTCCTCTGCTTCACATAAGCCTTGAGAGATGCAGAAGGGCACATAACTGGTTGTGGGAGGCAGTGGAAAAGGCCATGTGAGGTTGTCTTACACATCATCCCACCACATGGAGTTCTAGGAGTCAGCACACACTTTCTACCACACTCCTTTAAATAATACCAGGTCATCAGGAAAAGAGCAGCCACCACATGTGGAGTGGAAGTAAGGTCTGTGATGCTTACTGGTTTCTAGTCCTTATCCTCCAGATCTCCAGCACGTACAGCACTATGCTTCACACCTTCCTCTTCCTCTCCCAGCTCATTTTTATCTTGAATTCACTCAGGGAAACTGCATCTTAGGACAACCAAGCTTGAGCATCTACACCCTGACCCTGCTCCAACTAGTTACTGACACAGCCAGACCTCTCACAGGCTTTCATTGAGCAAAAGTGTGAGGAAGTGTCTCATCCCACCAAGACTCATTGCAAAGAGGAATCTCTTTTGGTCTAAGTTACCAGCTTAGAGTAAGAGAAAAAAATAACTAAGCCAGCAACAAACTCAATCTTTATGCTGGGTACATTTGTAGTTCTCTAGCCTAGATCTCTTCTTTACACCTTCAGGACTCGGCTGTGACCATGAAAGCTAAAAACCCATGCTTTACAGTCAAACAAGCGCTGCAATCTTCACAGGACAACACTGCGGGAGCAAGGAAGATGCACTAACATTGCAGAAGTGGCAACCAGAGCAGTTAATTAGATGCTATTGAAAAGAACAGAGTACACCAGCACCTTAATTTTTTAAAGTGAAGATCAACCAACTGGAGGCATCTCATTCACAGTTGAAGCTTGCTTGCATCAACCCCTGACAAACCCCTGCAAACCCCTGAGATCCCTCTATTCATAGAATCATAGAATTACAGTTCAGAAGGGACCTTGAAAGATCATCCAGTCCAATCCCCCTGCCACAGCAGGATCACCTAGACCAAGTCACACAGGAACACAGCCAGGCAGGTCTTGAATATCTCCAGAGAAGGAATCTCCACAACCCCCTGGGCAGCCTGTTCCAGCGCTCTGTTACCCTCAATTAAACTGGATTTGCTACTCTCCTGTTAAATCAGACTGCCACTGCTTTAACTGTGAGAAGGTAGACATGAGCCAGCTGCCAGAACAGGATGGTGAGGCTGGTGAGACATCTCAGCACCAGATACCAAGAGCTGGCAAAGTTCAATCACTGCAGCCTCACAAACACCACATTGACCTGTTGGTCCAATAAAGGCAAAATGGGATATCTCTGAGTCTTCCATCTCTGTGCTCTCTGCTCCAAGTCAACCCAAAGGAAACCACACACTGCTCTTGCTAGGACTGTTTTCTGCAGGTCAAGCACACCAGCCTAAACCTGACATAGAGTGGATAAGGGCTAAGAAGGAAAATGCCATTTTTTGAAGAGCATAGTCACCCCTTTCCCTGCTGATGCTTTCAAGATGAGTTTTGGCTCCTTTAAAAGTTGAATTCTCAGTGGCTTCCTCCTCCTCCAAGAATCAGACAGAAGCCCAGTGGTAATGACTTTCCATGTGCACTGTCACACTTGGCTTGAAGTCTGAGCATACCCATGGAGACCAGGAGAAGCCCCGTGTGCTCTGGGGCTGGCACACTGCTTCACAAAGGCAACTGAGGTGAAGATTTCAAAACATCTCTGGGAATAGCAGCACAGAGCCATTCTGGCAGATTATACTCTGCCTTCCTGTTCCTTTTTTAAAGCTCTCACTATTCCGTAAATAATAACACAAAGAGTTTGCCATTAGACCAAAACCCATGGAATAATTTGACTCATTTCAGCTGGCAAACCCAAATAAAAGCCTCCCTGCTGTTACAGGCAGCTTAAACATACAGCCCAGTGAAGTCAACAGGCATGAGCTCAGGACCTTGAGGTAAAAGAAACCATCATTAATAGGTGAGAGTTCCTAACAGGGTAGGATTAGCCTTCATCCAATTGTAGATGTTGCACTGGTTTACCTAAGTCCAGCAGGGAAAACTGTCCTTTACTGCATCACTCAGTGATGGCCTAGGACTCGTGTTCCTGCTGATACCCAGGAGGAAGTCCCTTTCCTGCCAATGCAAAGATTTCCATCAGGACTGAGCTCCACCACTACTCCCATGCATTTGTGGGAGGCTGTTTTGCTTGCCATCCCATACCTGAAGAGCTCTCTCTACCACACACCAGTTCTAATCCTCAACACAGCGGTCAGTCCTACCAAGTCTCCGTTACTAGCACTCTGCTTCCACCCACATCACTTCCATCCTTTAAGAAGACCACTGCATCCACATGAAGAGGGAAAGAGTGAAAGCACAAATCAACAAGAGCCCTGAAAACACATCTGGCTCCTGTGCAGATTACTGTATATGGTTTGCAGAATAAATACACAACCTCACAGAGGCAGCGAGCTGTATGGAACCAGCTGGTTGCTCCTTACCTCCAAAGGAGGATGGATCATTTCCTGGGTAGGCATCCCCTTCAGTTTGACGCAGGAATGCTCACCCAAAACCAACTAACCCAGACAGGAGATGTTTTTCATTTCTATTCCAAGATTTACAAAGTACCACCTCTTCTCACTCATTTATTGCTACTAATGGTTTTATTTTAGTCATGTCCAGGCTCATAAAAGCTTAATGACCAGGTCTTGTAAAGAGCCTGCATGCTGCTAGGAGGGTTTTTTTTATCATCCAGAGGCATCAAAGTCATTGCCAGCCACACACCTGTTGCTGGTTCTACATATAAGCCCTGCATGGTAGCCCCAGCAGCACTTACAGTCCCACAAGGTCCCTTTTCTTTTGCAGGGGTGACACTGCCAGGCTTGGTTCAGGGTTCACTCTGCCCACACATCCATGGTTTGCCATTTCTGCTCTCACTGCACTTTGCTACAGCCCCATTACAGGAAGCTCTGTCCCTGCTGTGGTGCCAAGATGATGCAGATGAGTGCTTTGGATTTGCACCAGCAAAGGAAAAAAATAATCAATTATAAAGTCAGATGAAGCTGCTTCAACATCAGTCTGAGCTGGTTGAGTGGGGAGGGAACATATGTAGAGCCTGTACACCTGCTCCGGCACCACTGACCATCCATCACCCCCACAGCTCCTCTTCCTCAGGCTCAGCTTAAACCTTCACATGGGCTTTGTCAGCAGGAGAAAGGTCCACCAAAACCATTTATAAAGTCAGGGCTCTCTCCTACCTACTGTGTAAATACATTACCACCAAAACAGGTCCACCTGTCACTGCTTGCCTGATGCACCCAAGATGTGTCTGTACTCTATGTTTCACTCCTCTCCTTGCCAAATGCAGCTCACTCTTGCCAGAAGCAGACAATCCCACTGCAGCCTCTCCATTAATTTCAATGGAGTAGGGATTTCTCCCTCATTACCTGCTCAGGGACAGGGCAGGGAAAGGCAGGATCTCTTTTCATGTAGATGCCCACTCTTTATGTCTAAGAATGGAGGGAGATCCCTGCAGGTGATACCGTCTTTCCTTAACTAGAGCCATCAGTCCTCAGGGCTGTGTGGCTGAAATACCTGAAATCACTTCCTTATGAAGACTGCTCATCCAGACACCCTCCTCAACAACCTCCTTCCTCTCCGAACTCCTGTCTCATGGAGATGATGCTGGAGCACTAGACAGCAGACTTCTCCCATTTACCCTGGGTAACAAATGCAAGGCACATGTTACCTCATCAGACTGAGGGATGTATTTGGTGCAGGGAGCTCCCAAGGCTTAAAAAAAGAGAAAACCATTGACTCACAGAATGGTTGAGACTGGAAGGGACCATAAAAACCTCAGTTCTAACTAAAGAAAGAGGACATGCTTCAGCACATAGAGGAGATCGTATTTACAGACCAGAAAGTGACCTTGTGCTCCAGGACTGACAAACAGCAAAAAAGCCCCACAACATTAAACCATTTATTGTAGGAGATTAAGCTTAATCAGGTTTTTCTCCAGAAGATGACACATCCTGCCCTCCTCTGACCCACCCAACGCTGCTTATTTGGGAATCAGGCTATGGGATTAGAGACGTTTGTGGCTGATGCAACACAGCAGAGCTAATGCTGCGACACACTTGGCCGCTGGCACTGCTACTGCAGCCAAGACGGAGCACATGGTCCCAGTGCTGCCCCGTGATCCCGAGGTTGTCAGCAGGTTGGTGGCAGCTGCGGTGTGATGTGGCGAGACTATAAAAAGCCAAGGACGCAGGCAGGAAGGCAGCGGCCAACTCGTGCCGGCAGCACATCAGCATCACCTCTCACCTACATCTGCCAAACTGCTTTCCCGATAAAAAATTAGCTTGGAAAAACAAGCCCTGTCATGGCTGCTTGCTTCAACAAGTCCGAGGATCACAGCTGGGTCCTTGTAGGAGAGTGAACTAAGGATGGGAATGCCCAAAGCCATCCCCAGAGCCACCTGCAGAGCCAGGGGGAGCACAACAGGCTGCACTGGGAAAAGGAGCTGTCCTCAGTTGTTCCTGGTGGCTTCTGCCAGGACTCAGCCTCCATCCAACCCTCCACGGAGGCTGCCTCTTCACGGTGGCACAAGCAAATGCCCCAGCAGCTTCATGCAGACCATCAGAGGACTGATGCTCCCTTCCCAACAAGGCCCACCAGGGAACATCACCAACACATCCAAAAGCCCCGATGGCTTTTCCAGCCCCAACCCAGCAGTAAAACACAATGGAACTGGCACCTGACAGCCAGGTCTGGAAGACTGATGTGGTTTAACCTCATGCAGCAATTCAGCAACCGCATCTTGTGTAGCCCCAACTCCACTGGGGAAACGGGGAGGGAAATGTGAAAAAGAGAGAAAACTCCTGGCTTGAGATATGAGCAGTTTAATAACTGAAATAAAACACGATGGCAGTAACAGTGGTAATTGTTATGATTGATCATAAGAAGGGGGATAACACAAAGAGAGAGAAATAAAACCCAAGGACAGATAAGCAATGCAAAACTGCTCACCACCTGCTGACCGATTCCCAGCCAGTTCCCAAGCAGCAATCAGCCCCTCCCGGCCAACTCCTCCCAGTTTCTACAGTGAGCATGATTTTCTGTAGTATGGAATATCCCTGTGGCTAGCTCAAGTCAGCAGTTCTGACCGTGCTCCCCCCCAGCTTCTTGTGCACCTCCTTGCTGGCAAAGCCTGGGAAACCGAAAAATCCTTGACTTAGGACAAGCTCTACTTAGCAACAACTAAAACATCAGTGTGTTATCAGCATTATTCTCACACTACATCCAAAATACAGCTGCTAGAAACAAAATTAACCCTATCCCAGCCAAAACCACCAACTCCAGATACTCATAGAGGACAAACATGCCAGGAGCACATCAGTCTCACATGTCCCAGAAACTACCACTACAAGGACATTTAGATCCTCATATGATGTTGGTGCCATCAAAACACTCTCAGGGCTTCCCATGCCAGACCATGAGGAAGTTCATGTCTGATCATAACTCAGCTTTGCTCTCCTCCACATCCTTCCCAGTGCCCAGCTGTCTCTGACACCTACACACAGCACCACAAGGGTGATCCCAGTGAGGCAGACACGCCTATGTCTTTGCAGCAAAGCTGATGTGCTGCTTCCAGGAGGGATTTCTCCTCTATCACAAGTGCTGAAGGCAGCTAGGGAGACCTGAGAAAACTCCACAAGTCATGCGGACATGGAGAGGACTTTCTTTGTTCTGCCTATCTGGGCTCACAGTGATGGCAACGTTGAATTTATGGTTGTACTGATCATTTCTCAGTGTTTCTGTACTTCTTGCAAGTCACTCAGGTGCTGTCCCTCCCTACAGAAAACAAATTACCAGTCTTGATTAAACAAGGAGCAGGACTTCTCTCTTTTTCCTGATGGGTGAACTGATATGTCAAACAAAAAGAGCTCATTACACAGCAGCCGGGCTGCAAACACAACACTGGCAGAAGCCTCGAGGCCCCTTCGGAACACCTGTCCAGGACAAGACTGGAAAGATCCTGGTAGACACTACCATTTTTTCCTACCTCAGGAGCAGCACGAATTCACAAAGCCAATAAAAATGACCTGGAAACCTACACTGGAGAGCCCTGGCCTTAATTTTGATCTTGAAATAACCTGGCCCAAGTTCAACGCTCCTTTCACTGTTTATTTTTAGAATGCATTACCTTCAAACCTCCAGACCTCTCCTTTCAAGAGTTCCACACAGCAGACACCTTTCCCCATTTTTTTCCCATGAGGCTAAAAGCACCAGCTGCGCAGCTACGTTTATCAGGAGCGACATGTCCATCACTGCTATCTCAGTAAGTACTTTTCTAAGGAAAGAAGTGCTTGCTCTACAGCAGATGGAGGCTTTCCCAGTCCTACCATCAGGAAATGCATCACGGCACTATCCAGACATGCCAAAGCCAGCCTGCTCTTTCCACAGCCACACCAGCGCTCTGGCCTTGAGCTGACAAAAGCCCAGTTTAATGGTAGGTGTTACTCCCACTGACATGGGCCACATCTGCTAAGATGTCAGTAAGAAGTCACTCGCTTACTGCTGCCAGCACTGGTCCACCTGGCTACTCATGGTGGATGAGAAGGGCTTGCTGTAATGGAGATATGATTATGTGCAGTACCTCTGAAGCCTTTTTAACTTTATCTGAGGAGGTGTGTGTGCTGTCAGCCAGGTTTGGGAACATGCACAGCTGCTACATATTTCGCCATGTAGGCCATGCACCTGCACCACCACCAGTCAGGACCTAAACATGAGAGAAACTGCTGGTTTTCCTTGAATCACAGTCACGTTGGCAAAGTTCTGCATGGCCCCTCAGTTCCAGAAGGACACAGAGCTGCTGGAGAGTGTCCAGCGTTGAGCAACTAAGATGATGAAGGAAGTAGAGCACCTCCCTTATGAAGAAAGGCTGAGGGAGTTTGGTCTCTTCAGCTCGGAAAAGAGGAGACTGAGGGGGGACCTCATTCATGTCTATAAATATGTGATGAGTGGGTGTCAGAAGAATGGAGCCAGGCTCTTCTCAAGGTCATCTGGTGACAGGACAAGGGGCAATGACTGCCAGCTGGAACAGAGGAGGTTCCATATAAACATATGTTCCAGCAAGAACTTCTTCACAGTGAGGGTGATGGAGCATTGGAACAGGCTGCCCAGGGGGATTGTGGAGTCTCCTTCTCTGAAGACGTTCCAGACCCACCTGGCTGTGTTCCTGTGCAACTTGGTCTGGGTGATCCTGCTGTGGCAGGGGGATTGGACTAGATGATCTTTCGAGGTCCCTTCCAATCCCTGATGATTCTATGATTCTATGAATGCACCCAAGCCAGTATCACAGACTCACAGAATCATCAAGGCTGGAAAACACCTTCAAGACCGTCAAGTCCAACTATCTACACTACAACCCCCAACCACCATCCCATCTCCCGAAACACCCTGTCTGCCTGTTTGTTGAACAGCTCCAGGGTTCCTCCAGGGTGCCTCCACCCTCTCCTGCACAGTCTATTCCAAACTTCTCCCCCCTCTGAATGGGAAGAAGTTTTCCCTGCTATCCAATCTGAACCTCCCCCTGCACAACCTGACCCCATTTTCTCTTGTCCTACATCTACCTGTCTTCTTATGAGCGTTCATGACAGCATAAAGCCATTGAAGACTGCACGTGGGCCTGGGAAGGATGGCGGGAGTCCACTGTCCAACCCTAATGCAGCATAGCAGGGCATTTAAAACAACGTAAATAATTGAAACAAAGAACAGAAGGACCTGAAGTCTGCAGAAAACTGCAGGCAGCTATTTCATCGCAACAACAGAAAGTCTATTACGAACAAGACCCACCACAGCAGGTGGATCTTCTTCCTACTCACCGCCACCATCACAACCAAAAATATGTCTCCAATAATGGGTCTTTTTTATGCTCCAGATTGGCAAATAATACAGGCAAAGGTGACTCAATCAGGAAAAATAAAGTGGTTGTTGTTGTTCTGCCTTTGTGCTGCACTTCCCTGTGACAACACCAAACCAGGGGCCAGAGCTGAGCAAAAGTCAGTTTTAGTTAAGACTGGTCCTACTAGAAATGTCACCGGTGTCCAGCACAGGTGAGCTGAGGCTCTTTGTGCAGTAAAGCTTTGAGGGCAACATGACTCTGGACAATGGCAGAGAGCAAAGGATGATGTCAGACCTAAAGAAGACGTAAGGCTACACCAATACCAAGAGGATACCCTGTCCCCAAGATGCAGAGTCCCAGCTGGGAGCTAATG
This sequence comes from Upupa epops, assembly GCA_013397515.1. Taxonomy (NCBI): domain Eukaryota; kingdom Metazoa; phylum Chordata; class Aves; order Bucerotiformes; family Upupidae; genus Upupa; species Upupa epops. Next base: position 209,513 of record VZRI01008223.1, read on the forward strand.
TTCAAAGATGTTAGCACCTGAACTTGTGTAGTAGCTGCAGCACTCACTGCAGCCTCTGGGATGGGACACTAAATGGCACTGGTTAACCTGGGAGATGCAGAGAACTTTGCCTTGGGACAGGTAATGAGCAGTCTGAGGCTGAGGCTGCCTGGAAGGCAGCTCAAAAAAACCATTTCCAGAAGAGCTGGGGCTCTTTGGTCTGAAGAAATGGAGGCTGAGAGGAGACCTTGTCACTGTCTACCTGAAAGGAGGATGGAAAGAGGTGGGGGCTGGTCTCTTCTCACCAGTAAGCAGTGACAGGACAAGAGGAAATGGCCTCAAGTCGTGCCACGGGTGGTTCAGGTCGGACATTAGGATTCAGTGATCTTAAAAGATCTTTTCTAACCTAAACAATTGTAAGGATGCATCTGAAGGGAGTCTGATAAAGCACCAAGATGCCAGGAACAGGAGGGGAATGATGAGCCCCTCTCAAATGAGAGGACAGAGTGAGCTGTCTCTGTTGGACCGGCATGGTCCAGAGTGTCTGAGACTGTTGTCTGCAGTGATTTCAGCTACTGGACAACACTGGCAAAAGAACAAATAGATTTTTGCTGGCCAGGAACAGCTTTGGGCTGCAGCAGGGTCCCCAGCTGTGCCCAGCAATGGATGCCCTCCATCAGTTGCAGGGCATGCAGCCCAATCAGTCTTAAAATGCAGCTTGATAAATTTAATAATGGCTGCTCATGAGGGGATGAACAGACCTTTGTGATCCCAGCAGCACTGCATATTCTTGTGTTCCTCCTCTCATTAGCAGCATTTCTTAATTAGCTGCTGCTTATCCTCTACCACCACAACTCTTACAACCATGACCATGATGGGAGGTCATTCTGCCCATGCAACAAGCTGCTCTAGAAACTCAGAGGTTTAAAAATCTACTGCAGAACACGAGTATCATCAACCCCATTTCACAGGTGCAGCTCAAGGACAAGAACCTATTTCCACACTACAGGGAGTCACCTCTCAGAACTGGGACTATAAATCACCAACACAGCAAGACCAAACTACCAGCAAGAACACCATCATGACAAAAAGTACCATATATTGTAGGGATTTCTATTCCTCCAAGGATGGCATCTCCTGGAGCTTTAAAGTGAGTTTGTTCTGATTTTTGTTACCCCTGAGCAGCACTGAACAAGCAAGGCCCCATCACTGTCTACCAGTGAAAGCTCTTCACCTGTATACTACAGCAAGCCTCACATAACCTTCTCCATCTGCCTGTTGTAAGAGAGGGGTGGACCCCACCACCTTCTAGCATGTCTTCGTCCCACTGCCCAGTAGCAGTGGTTTCTTATACCCTAAACACTTCCATCACTTTTCTTTAAGAAAATAACAAAAACCATACACAATCCCTTTACCCAAAGGGTAACAGCTTTACCCAAGCTGTTTCCTCAAAGAATTCAATCTCATCCCCAGCATCACTCAGCACATTAAAGCATCACCTTCCCAACTCTGCAAACAAAAGGAGAGTAACTAGCTTGATACTTTGTCCCCCAGTTTTTTCCCCAACATCCTTTCAAGTCCTGTTCCTCAAGCACACCGTAACGTCTAAAAGCTCCAGTGTGCCATCGCACAGCTCTCCCACATGCACATTTGAGTGCTTTACTCCACACAGTCCGAGCCTGAGGTTTAGAGAGATGAGCAAAAAGCAGTTCCAGTGATTTCTGGAGTAACTTTTTGAGATTATTGCTCCATGTTCTTCCAAGCTGCTTGCTTTCCAGGGCACTCAGATATTTTGCCTTTACCCTTGACAGATTTCCAGCTCTCAGATCCATGTTTAGATAAAACTCATTTTAGAGTCCAAAATTTAGTTTAGCCTTTTCAAGATGCAAAATTTCAACAACCAAATCTCAGTTTAAGTCTGCAAAGCAGCTGCTGCTTTGCCAACGTGTGACACCCCCTCCTTCTGGACACCCCCAGTGACTCCAGTACAACTACCAGATACAGGGATGGATTCATTACTTGTTTACCACTGCCTTGACTAGGGAGATGTGCGAGTTTTCATGAGACCAGTGAGTCTGTACCAGCCAGGACACTCCCACCTCCCTATAGAGCTGGGAGGTATCTACTTGAGCATCTCCTGAAGGATCCCATAGGCTCCATATGGCACAATGAATACAGGATTTGCCTTCAAACCGTCAGCAAAGCAAACCAGAAAGGCCAGTTGCACACAGGCACAGCTGCAGCATGGGCTTTATGTAAACTGAAATGCATCTTACAAGCACACAGGGCACAGTGAAAAACCTGAGCACAAGTTCTCCAGCCTGGGGAGAACCAGCTGAGAATAAATACAAAGCCATCCGAGCACAGTAAACCACCAGGTACACTCCCTGAAACACTCCAGCTGCAGCTGTGCAGGAAAAACCCAGAGTTTGGCTTTTAATCCAAGTTAAGGTATTGCCCAAATCCACTCTGGAATAGAACAAGCCTGACTTTAGATGGGACTTGCTGAGCTCAGCCAGGCTGTCCCAGGTGCTGGCAGCTGGGTGCCGGTATCCTGGAGGATCCTCCACTTCCAGCAAAATATCATCTAGCATAAAGCTTCCCCACTATTCAAGTGCAGCCAGTGACAGCCCCAAGCTGCTGAGGATTACTTAACATTTGGACAACCACTTACAAGCTTGGGGAATTATGCAAATACAAAGCAAAGAGGAAACATCGGCATCTTATACCAGTTTGCCCTCATTCTATCAAAGCCCCACAGTGGTAATACACTCCCCTCAGTAAAGCTGCTGGGATGGTGTCACCTGCATTAATGCACTTGTCTTCAGTCTCTTCTATGTGCCAGCAGTGCATGAATCTAATTAGTATCTCCATTTTATTTAAATTTAATAGAAGAAATGGGGATGTTGGCAAAAGGAACCCGATTCTCATTTGAGATCCTTGGCCAGGGTCACCTGTGTGGGTTTCTGCTTAAAACAGCACCACCCCCACTGCCTGCTCAAATGCCAAGGGCTGCTGTCAGCACTGCAGCACAGGGCACATCAAGTAGGTATGGCTGGCTGAGACAGTGACTGGAGGCAGCAACCAGGCAGGTCAGGGGAGTGATGCTGTGTTACAGTGCTGGGTTTGATTTGGAAAAGGTCTGCCTGCATTCCAAGCCAGAAAAGCAGAGTAAAAGCATTTATTCCAACATCTGCATCACTACAGGTAATGTGATAAAAAAAGAATGACATACTAAATCAGTGAAGATTTTGCATATGCCAAACACTTCAGTATTCAGAAAAATACGGATTTTACTTTGCTACCCAAAGATTCCCTTTCCTCCTTAAATCTCATACTTGCAGGGGAAGAAAAGAATTCATATAGAGACCTGTAAATTCCCCGTCCTCACATCCAAGACTTTATTAGCTGCTTTTTTCAGTCAAGAAACCAAGCCATCTCACATTTGCCTTGGCTTGATCCACCCTGAAAAAGCTGCCGGGAGCCAGCAACATGATTAGAAGAAATTGAAATGAAAATTCAGATTATACCCCCAGCCCCAGCTGCTGTAGTTACACCGACCAAACGCAAGTGATTTAGAAACAGCTCTACAGAGACAGCGGGGAAGGCAAGCCAGAAAAAAATGCCTGGTTTTATTGAAGAAGCTTTGTGTTTTTTCTCTTCTGGGAGCCAGCTGTGGCTGCCCAGCACAGGAGCTGTACAGAGCAGCGGAGGAACGGATAACATCACCTGCCACGAGTGACACCAGCATCAATCAAACGTCTGCTGTCCTCACAAAACACTGCTGCCTCTTTTTTTACAGGGATGGAGCAGATATACTCAGGGAACTGAAGAATAACCTTATAAAATGGGAATAAAACCCAAAACAATCTATAATCTTCCTAGTCTGGGTATTTGCTTCATGCAAGCAGTTTTAGGTGTAGGAAACCCAAGAGGTAGTGAAACTCAGCACCAGGAACCACAATGGCATGGACCAGCTTTCCTCTGGGGAGGAACATTTACCCTATAACCAATACCTGCAATAGTGGAAAACTAATTAAGGCAATCATAAGGCCAAAAAATCCTCCCCAACAGTCTCATATCCCAACACAACACTCTGCTCACTGACATTTACATGACTCGTACCGCTGTTCCACATGGTGCCCCAGACAGTATGTTTCCAGTTCTACATGCTTTAAGCAAAGGAAATGCTAAGAAACATTTTAAAATGCATATTCTAAACCAGTAGATCATCCTGGTAGGGTAACACAAAGCCCGTCACTGAGCTACTTCATCCAGGAAATTAATCTCATCATTCACAATCACACAACAGCCAAAACTTCGCTCCCAAGGCAGATGCTGCCCTTTGGCAAGGATCAGCTCCAACATCCACAACTTAACCTTCTGTGACCACCACAGTCTCTCGGCCACATCACTGGGGATGTCTGCTACCTCTCGCTGCTGCCAACAGCACCAGTACTGCAGACATGGTTGGATGCTCTACCCTGGCTCTACTGTGGTGCAAGCAAAGGGGGCAGGAATACTCTATCTCATGTAATCAATATCAATACTGGTTTGTATTGATAGCACAAACGTCTTTTGGGGAGGGAGACCTAACCAAAGGAATTTAACAGAGCAGCAATCACCATGCAGTCTGAATGCTAAAGCACAATGGGACCCAACTGACAGAAGAAAATGCCAAGTATCAGGCACCCTGTAAGAATACACAGTTTGAAAGTTCCTGGGGGCCACTGGCTCAGGTAGCTGTTGGAACATATCCAGGGAGATGACAGCTAGTTCAGTGTATTTATATCACCAAGATGTGGGTGATGGGTGGTTGTCTCCACAGCAAACCCTCTTCATAAATCACTGTGAGATGCTCAAAGAGCAGGTGCTCGTTGCACAACAGGAGTATTTTAAGCCTCCTGCCCCACTGCCCAGTAGTGGCAGAGCTGCAGAGGCACAAAGAGCTGCTGGCACACCATCATTCCCAGCAAGTTCCCTCCACTGGGGAAGTGCTGACACACACTGCAGCCACTGGCACTGGGGTGGCTTTGAGGAGAGGAAGCAGTGCTGGGCAGGGGGTTTGCAGGGCTCAGGCTCGACTGGGAGGCGGAGAGAACACACTGGGAAAAGTTGTGGCAACAAGAAGTGAAACCAGGCTGCATTCCTCATGGATGAAACAGCAGGAGCAAGGGCTCTCACTGCTTCTCTGAGCATTAGTCAGCACACAGGAACAAATGAAGAAAAACCCCAAAGCAAATCCGCTTTATAGTTATTAGGGATTATGACTCAGAGATTTCTTTTCCTCCCTCATGTGATTCATCTAGCACAGCTTCACAGCTCAGACTCAGAGCATCCTGACCGTTTTGACCTTCTTCTGCCCCAAATCCTACTAACTAATTACCCTTTTCAGTCAGCAGTGAAGAATTCCGGGTGGTTTTTTCACTCTCTCCCTGCAAAGCAGGAGCTGACAGCAGCAAGTGCTGCCCTGTGCCCATATGAGTGCACAGCGCTCAGCCCCAGCAGACCACTGGCTCTGTAGGAGCCATGTAACTGCTTGTGAGCACAGGCACAGCCCTGAACAGGATATAAACAAGGTGGTACTCACAGCACAAGGCTGGCTTGCAGTGGAATGCTAACTGGGAGGCACAGAGGAAAATGCCAGGAGCAAGATGCTCCTTTAGAGACACCGCAGGCATCTGCAAGTGACAAGCAGCATTCCAAGCATCAGAAGCAACCATCTGGGAAGGATGAAGTGTAGCTCCTCAGATGTCCAGAAGTGGGACAGAGGGGCTGCGTGGGGTTTCTACCTTGGTAGACATTCCTCTGTCCCCTCTGCAGCATCTGCATCACTAGTGACATCCCTGCTTGCATCTTGTGCAGCCTGCTACCCCATTCTCAATTTCTAGAGGCAAAGGAGCTGTAGTTGCAGGACATACTGCCATAGAATAAGAGGGAAAACATCATCTTGGAAAGAATATGGCCTAGACAGCCCCATCCCAGTGCTGGGACACCCAGCACAAAGTGGTCGAGGCTGGGCTGGATCAAACAAATCTTGTGGCCCCTGTGCATTGGGATAATAACAGCAACAGACAAGTCCCACATTTCAAACAAGGGTAAGATGTTAAACAGAGCCCCTGCAGACAGCATCAGTCCAATCAGAAAAGCAATAAAACCTTATATTCTTGGTCTTGAATGGCCTCAAGTTCCACCAGGGAAGGCTTAGGTTAAACAGTAGGAAAACCTCTTCATTGAAATTTCCTCAGAACAGGCTGCCCAGGAAGCAGTTAAATCACCATCCCTACTGTGCTGGTTTGAAAATCACCCAATTTTCAATATCAGTTGTGGTGCTTTTATGCAGCAAAAGCATTTTATTTTGAAGCAGGAGGCAGCTTTCCTAGCAGACCTCCTGCGTCAGTGTGCGGACTCTACAGGTGATTGGTGGACAGGGTCCATAAAGGGAAGGTAGTTCCTCCTTCTTCTCTTCCTCATCTTCAGCTGCAACACATCTTCTGAGACAGTTTCTCTAGGAGAGAAAGAACTCACCTCCCACCCCTCCGAGGGTGGGGGGGTGAGCAATGGCTCTCAACCCCTGCCACTGAAGGGTGAAACAGAAACTCCTGGCTGCAGCTCTTCCGCAGGGGTAGCCATGGACCTCGTTTGCACAGGAGCTCAAATGCAGAGGCCAAAGAGACAAGCAGTTAGTACCTGCAAACCCCCTTCTGTGGGGGTGAACCTGCAGCCCTCCCCTCTTTCACTCAGGGCTCAGACACAGAACAGCTGCACCACCTCGTTCCTGTCCTTGGCAATGGACCAGAGTAAGGGCAGCTCATCCACAGAGCTGCTTCTACAGCGAACGCCTCTGGAGATGCCAGACAGAGGTGAGGTCTTAACCCTCTGC
>VZRI01008223.1:216703-255096 GCA_013397515.1 Upupa epops
CCAAAACCCAATGTGTTAGCTGTCTCCCACTTCTCTCAGTGTGTGTAAAGGCACTGGGATACAGTTTCTGTTTTACCTTTTTGATTCTTTTAGTTATTTGGGAATTCTTGGTGATGGGTTCAATAAACTGTTGTCTTTCTAACAGAGTTGCTTTATTGCCCGTTGAACTCTGGGTGAGAGCTGGTCGCTGTGCTAAAATTACAGGCACCAACCCAAACAGATTTGGACCCTCTTGTTAAACCATTACAGTTATTAATCTTCCAGTTATTCTTGATAGTAAAACGGAGAACATTAATCCACAAAAAAGATCTCTCAAATGCACTTAAGTGTTTCCAAACCTGATTTCCTTACCAGGTTACCTTTATGTAAGTGCTGGTGACACTGCAAGTTACATTCCCCGTACAGAAGACACCTCACCCTTAAGCAGCCACAGGTCCCCTACAGCAAGGGGCAGCAGGAGGTCCTGATAATAGCAGCACCGAGTCTAAACAGACAAGAAGAGCTGGAAAAGGACAGGCGGCAAATAATCAAAGAAGAGAGGTATTTATGAGTGTGAATCACACACTCCTCCAGACATCTTTCCATTAATGATGAATATAATAATTTCCCTAAATAATGCAGGGGAAAATTGTTTAATGATTTAAAGGTTTCATCAATAATAAATACAACTGCTAACCTCACCACTCCTCCCTGCTCAGTGACTGCTTCAAGAAAAAGACTAAGATCACTGTCTCGTTTTAATTTTGGAATATGGTTCAGTATGACAGCCAGGAGATGGAAGGAAGTAGCTGCGGTGAGGAATGGAACCCTGAGCCTGTGCAGACTCCATGTGGTGTGAAAGCTCTGTGGCTGCCACTCCTGCACAATAAAGCAGTGATGGAAGTTCAGTTCTTGTTTACCCAGGAGAAGTGCCCACACACATAGGTGCGCAGTGAGCTGCATCCAGACAGAGGACAGCCCTTCCCACCAGCCAGGAGAAGGTCTCTCACCAAGGACCAGAGACGATAAGGCAGGGGCTGCACCAGAAGCAGCACATCTAACACAAGAGCGATGCCAAGTCTGAGGGGTTTCTAGCCACTACACCAGCACCAAATACAGCACCTGGACAAGAAGAAAATGATGCACAGCACCTTTCGGCACTGAGTTTCTCAGGAACAAGTAGCAAAAGGAGATTTAAGAGCTTTGAGCTTCATTGCTGCAATGCTGCCTGCAAAACCCACCAAGCAACCAGGAGCATCCTTTACAGCACTGGAAAATTAGGGCAGGTTTCCTTCCCAGCTCACCTTGATCTAGACATCGACTCCTCAGAGCCACCCAGCATCTGGTCAGCACACAAGACACATCCTTGCCAGGGTGTGCACTGCCTCAGCATGATGCTCTGCTGTGACAAAATCACAATCCCAAGCACTGCTGCTGCAATGACAATCCCAGACACTGAGAATGAAGGTGATGGATGAGCCACGTAGAACAGGTGAGAAGTGCTGCTGGCCTGTCTGGAGATGTCCTACTTGCAGTATGGGGAGGAAAAAGAGGTCAAAACCTAAAATCACAGGGAAACTTCAAAATGCTGGCATGTTTTCCAGAAAAGCCTTTTATCTGCAAATACAGGGGGATGCAGGAACCAGGGAAACAAAGCTGTGCAAAACTGTCATCATTTTGACAGTTAAAAGTCGTATTCTGGTATCACCAAAATAAAAGTGGGGTGACCACCAGCAGAGAAAATGGCAACTCAACCACACAAACAACCTCAAGCATGCAGTGTCTCACAGTGAGGAAACCTAGCCTGCTGCCTCTGCCAAACTGCTATCAGTGCTGGGGTGGGACAAAAGGTTAGTGCCACCAAACCACAGGCTATATTGTTTCTGTTTTCCTTTGGAGTCACTCTTCCGATTCAGAATCTGCACTATTTTAAGCAACTTTGCTAAAACAAACAACCCATGACTTAATGGCTGTTTGGGTTGCCCATAAAAACCTTTTCCACTGGAACAAAGATTTAAACCTGTGACTCAAAATGAGTTTACAATGGAGGGCTGATTATCAAGAGGACCAGAATATCCTCTTATTAGAAAAATGTTCACAGGGCTTTCCTGAACCTTACCCAGTGGTATCAACTCACCAGCTTGTTTAGCTGCATGCAAGCAATGCCAGCTGTCCCTGACACAGGGAAAAGAAGTACATTATACCAAGAAAAAGAGCAGGCATGTGTGTGTGACTGTGTGATATCTGCATTCATACCTGCACCAAGTCCTGGGTCTTTTCAGCTAAAGAGATACAGGAAGAAAAAAACCACAAAATCACAGAAAAACAAAAGTTGGACAACACCTGGAAGTGTTCAAGGCCAGACTGGATGGGGCCTCAAGCAACCTGGTCTAGTGGGGGATGGCCCTGGTTACAGCAGGGGACTGGAACTAGATGATCTTTGAGGTGCCTTCCAACCTGAACCATTCTATGAATCTATAAAAGATCAAAAGCCACACTCCACCTGCTCGCCTCAAGTCAACAGGCCTAACTAAGGCACTTCTAATTATTATTGCTTGTCTATTAGGGTAGCCAGCATCACAGGGGAAAATCAGAGCCCTATTTGTATGAGTCCTATGCAAATACTTAAGGCAGTCTGGAAGAGATCTGCAGTCCACTAGGCTTCAGTTAATCTGATGTAAACCCCTAAGAGTATCCTATACTCCTTTTATCTAAAACTGTATTTTAAGATTTATTTCCAGTGGTACAATATTTATTTGCAGATAAATTACTCCAAAGAAGAAGATGGTAGACAGACTGGGCAGCAGCCCAGGTGGAGGCTCATCCACATCCCGGGTCTGGGGATGCCCGTCTGTTCTGCTTTAAAAGCAGAGTGGAATCTCTAAGTTGAATTTGTGTATTTTCTGCAGAAAAGCTTAAAGGCTTGGGTTTGAAAAGTTGAAAATTTTCTGACACCTTAGCTAGAAGTTCTTGGTTGAAATATAGTTGGAGTCTAACCCATAATGTTAGTGGTGACCCAGGTGTGACACAGGGGATGCAGACAAGGACCCACTACACTAATACTGCTATGACCATTACACCATCCCAGCACTGTCCTGAGAAGCATTTCCCAAGTTCTGCTCTGTTTTTGGGGCTGAATCAAAGTTCCAAAAGCCCCTTTATGCACAAACCTGGGGTGAGCTCTGCCCAAAGCCCTGCACCAATGACCACTGAAGGTGCCACCTTCCGGGCACAGCTGCCTGCCCACTGCCAGAGGTAAACGCTGCTGACAAAGCTCAAAGGGTAAAACATAAGTAAAATGCCCTGCTCGCTGTTCTGCAGCAGGACAGATTAGATTTTAAGGCAACGAGTCACCAGCTAGGAGTCTGTGAACTTGGCTTGGCATGTGTCAGAGCTGCATCATATAATAGAGATGTCTCTCTAGTGCTGCTGACCCGGATCTCAACTGGCAATCATGAAGAGAAGTTTTGGAAGGTTTCCTAGCCCATTTTTAAAGTCCTAGAGCCAACAGCTAGTCACAGTTTGGTCTCCTGGCAAGTAAAAAGGACATACTCAACAACAGCATCAAAAATTTAAACAAAATAAATTACCCTGCAGAGCAGAGCACAGTGTAAAACTCTTTATTTACAAGTTTTCTGGCTGCTCTTCCACCAGCAGAACTTACTGGAAAAACTTAAAAGCAATCATCATTTTACAAGCATGTTTTGTTTCGTGTGGTTCCTGCACCCAGCTCACCATGGAGAACGTCAACAAGGTGACACGAGCTGATTGCCTCCCCAGGCAACAGCAGCAGCAACTGATTCTCTCTCCAAGTCAAAAACCCTCCCCTACATTTATATGCTGTACAGTGATTATTTTGCTAATCACAGGCTGCTCTGAGCTTCTCAACCAGAATTATTATTATTAGAGCTGGCTCAGCTGCAAAGGCTCCTGTTTTCCAAACACTGGTGCTGGGCTGAAGATGGAGTGGGGGGCATTTAATCCTTCACTGGTTGCAACACAAGGCAGTGAGTGGCATTCTGGCATGCACTTTCTTCCAACAGGAAAAATAAGATCTTTGAGGATCTTTCCATTTTGAGTTGGCACAATCACCACAGAAAGGAAAAAAATCCTGGGTAGAGCCCCATAACACATTCTGGGGCCTTCTCTCAACTCTCCAGCTATATTTATCTCTCAACTGCAGCACAGAAACATATTTTATTTAGAAAAAACTTCTTAGCTGCTTAGAAGAGACACTCAAGTAGCAAAGGCCACACACTTAGATACCAGGGTGGGGAGAAAGAAAAACAATTTGTTTAGATGCTGAAAGCTGCCACCTACAACTAATGACCAAACCCTCCAGTGGGCACAAGCCAGCTCGAGCCTGAACTTCATAGCAGACAACTGCTCATATGATCTGGTTACTTCTTAGCCATCTAGTCCACCTTCACCCACTCTGTTTTCTGAAACATATGGATTTGACCAGGACCAGAGACAGGACGCTGGCAAAGAAAAGCATGGCCATCTGCCCTGGTACAAGTCCATCACACTTAACCCAAAAATGTAGGGCCAGCAGCAGCACAAGCCTCACCAGCATGTCTGGGAATAACCTGCATGGTGACAGCTCTGCATGAATCACAGGATTTTTTAAGCTGGAAAAGACCTTTTAGATCATGGAGTCCAACATTAACCCAACTGTACCAACCCACCACTACACCCTGTCCCTTAGCTCCAGGTCCACACAACTTTTAAGCATGTCCAGGGATGGCGTTCAACCCCCCTCCCTGGGCAACTTGTTCCAAGGCCTGATAGCCCTTTCAATAAGGATTTTTTTCCTAATGTCCAACCTAAACCACCCGTGGCACGACTTGAGGCCATTGCCTCTTGTCCTGTCACTGGTTACTGGTGAGAAGAGACCAGTCCCCACCTCTTTCCACCCTCCTTTCAGGTAGACAGTGACAGGGTCTCCTCTCAGCCTCCATTTCTTCAGACCAAAAAGCCCCAGCTCTTCTGGAAATGGTTTGAGCTGCCTGCCAGGCTGCCTCAGCCACAGACTGCTCATTACCTGTCCCAAGGCAAAGTTCTCTGCATCTCCCAGGTTAACCAGTGCCATTTAGTGTCCCATCCCAGAGGCTGCAGTGAGTGCTGCAGCTACTACACAAGTTCAGGAGCTACTATCATGTGTGGGCTAACAGCACCACGCTTGAGCAGATAAACAGTCTTTTCCCAAGCCAAACTAAACCAGGGCAAACCAATCCCATTGGACATGCAAGGAAAACAGAAACTGGCCTGAACACCTTGAAAATCGCAAAGAACCCCAACAATTGGCACTGACTGATCCTGAATCGAATGGGTCATCTGCTAGATCAAGTGCAGATCATGGCCTGAAATAGCCCCTTGTTCAAAGGGAGCTGAGGGGAGGGGGTGGATGGCACAGGACACTTTCACCACTTAGGAAAGCAGTCTGTATGGCCCAGGCAGGGAGGGAGGGTGGGGGTAAAGAAGGAAAAAGAAATGCAGAGTCATCCTGAATGAAAGACTACACCGAGCGCTCACATTTCACTTGAGAAGCCACATGTACAATCATCAGCCACAGGAATGAGAGAGGGTCTTGAGTTTGGTTTCACGGAAACTTAAAATCATTTAGGTTGGAACAGACCTTCTATCATCTGTTTATTCACCTTGATATCCCTTACAATTTTCTCCTCGGGTTACATCTTTCCAAGAAAAAAAATGTCTTTCCAACTATCCCAAACAAAGTCCCCTCCACAAATGTACTGGCCTAACCCATGCTGGGCAGAGCTCACCCAAGCTGACCTCCAAGAGCGTGGGCCAGGCACGTTCAGGAATTGCCACCCATCTAAGAAACCACTGCTGCAAACTTGGGCTGGGAAGCATTGACTTTCCAGCACGGGAAATGCAGTGCTGAGTCCTGGGATTCTTTGGGAGGGGTGGGGGGGAAACAAACAGCTGTGCAAGCAAAACCACCTAACCAACTCATCTGCTGCAAGGCTGATGCAGCCAAGAACAAAATTTCTGCTGTCAAAAGCTATTGAGCATGTTCTTCAGATTGCCAACACCAAAGCACTTCCCAACTGCCTCTGCTTCTATAATCGGAAGCAGTCAAAACACTCAGATTTATCGTCTATATCTCACCCCATAAAAGATCCTGCACTTACTCACTGCTTGCACAGAAGTGAGAAGCACCGGACAGGACATGCCCCCCACTCCATTTCAAATTGCCCTTGCTCCCAGCGCTGACAGCCAGCATTTTCTTCAAGGATGGGGACAGAGCCTTTGCAGATGCCTGCACAAACCCACCTGAAAGCCTTCACAGGACCACCACAAACTGGGGCCACACTTCCCCAGAGAGCATAAGTAGGGTTGACACCAGGTGGAAAAGCCCTGGGCTTGCAGCAGGCCAGAAGGCTACTACAATTAGCAGCAGAAAGATATCAGAGGTAACAGCAGGAACTGCTGGGCTTGGAGTGCATACTGTCACAGCCAAAGAAAGAGAATCACCCAGCCCAGGGTGCAGAGGAGCAACACTGTGGCTGTGAACTCCCATTTTATTCTTAACCATCACATCTGAGCAACATCTTCTGGGTTCCAGCAGCTGCAGTCTGGAGCAGGCATAGGAAACCAATACTGTCAGGTCGAGACTAAAGAGAAGGGAAATAAGAGCAGCTCCTACCCCCTCTTCAAGAAGTAAGGAGCACAGCTGTAGTTGCTCCTCAGGCCACAACTCTAGGGGCGTGCAGAGACACTAGCAGGGTGCTTGGACGCCCTGCCTGGGCAAGACAAAGAAGAAGTTATAAACCAAATTGGAGCAGAAACACATGGATGGGAAGATAAAGAATGAAAAGGCAGAATAGGAAAGAAAGGAAAAAGATGGTGAGAAAAAAGGGAAATAAACTCAACACTATAACCCTACAAGTCAAACATGAAGTGGAACAGAAAAAGAGAAGCGGAGGGAAACCAGAAGGAAGAAGCAAAGTTAGAGCTAACCAGACAATGATGAAGTCACATAAGTTTGTGTGTATATAAAATTACTTGGCAGATACATGCAAAAACCAGCAAAGGAACTGTACCAGGCTTTATCCAGGCTGCCCTGAATAAAAGCAAAGACTTCACTACCTACCACTAGCTCAGAAGGGTCAGAACATGTCACAACAGTCTGACATGCATGAGGATGCTTTCTGTATGCTTGTTGTACCCAGGTGGCTCCCATGTCCACTGCTGTTCAGAGCTAAAAGCACAGAGAAACCATGTAAGAAAATGCACACTGCAGCTGCACCCCTCTGGCCATCACATCCCCATCATGTGCACAAACAGCCACAGCTCCCCAGGAGCAGTACCAGTGTCAGTCGTTACTGGCATTACATATGGCACCACTTCCCAAGCACAGAGCTTGTAATAGCAGAGAAAAGCTGGTCTCTGACCCAGAGAGCAAGTGACCTAGGGTAAAACCAAGATATTGATAGAAAGTGCAAAGAAATAAGGCAGGGTGACCAGAAGGGAATGAGAAGAACTGCCATCAAACATCACATCACCTTACCACGCATGGCAATCCTGGATGGGCACAGCAAACAATCTTGCTCTAGAAAGGAAGTCAGGAAGGGGTCAACCACAACACAGCATGAGCTGTCCATTCCCTGTTCTCCGAAATCCCGCTTAAACCACTAATGGAGATGGCGTAAAGATCCCCCATCACTGAAACAAGCAGAAGTAGTAACCCACATCAGAACCACCACATCCATCAAACCACAGAAAGAACAATCCCTAACTAACACAGCCACAATGTCCATCACCATCTTGGCCTCACAATTCTCCTGCACGCAGGGTTGTTTAAGAAACATGTTGTGGGGCACACAGAACAGCTGGGGAACAAGAATCATACATGCATTAACTTGGAGTCTACAACTCTGCCCACAGGATGATAAACAGATTATCTGACATTTACACATCTGCTTGATAAAACAGCTTGTTTTGACCTGATAATATGGCAGAATGTTAAGAAACCAGTCTTATGTCTGCAGAACATCCTAGTAACGAACCTGAGTTTGAAAGGGGTGAAGAGAAGAAAGGGAAGGCAAGACTTAAGGATGCCTGGGCACATACCTCAATTTTTCTGTTTTTTAACTCCTTGTACATTCAGAAAAGGCTCAAATCACTGCAGGTTCCTGGAATTACAGTCCAAAGCATTTTCCTCAATGCTCAGTTTAATACTGCAGTCACCTTGCAGGTACTGTGTTAAGTGAGGAACTAGCATCTGACACATGGCTCTTCTCATACGTCCTCCAACCCAGATGTGGAGGGTCCTGTTTTACTTCTGTGTTCCTTCACTGCCATCAAACATCACACAAACTGATGCTATGTACTTAGAAAAAGGACCTTCAATTGAACATACCTTGCACTTGGAGCAGAATATGATGAGATCTGCAGTGGTCCTTATCTCCTGGGGTTGGGCAGGGCATGTGAAACCAGTCCCTCAGAGCAGAGCTTCCTTTCCTTGCAGAAAGCTCCGTGGTACAAAGCTTGAGAAGTCTTTCTGCTACCTGACTCAATACAGGGAGCACCCTAAAAAAAGAACGAAAGACCTCAAAACTCTGTCTGTACTTTCAACACAGAAAGACATCGCAAGCTGCCCACAAAGCCAGGGAGATGGGCTGGTGCTTTCTGGACTGGTTGGAGCTTCCTTCACTTGCAGGCTCCCTGTGCCATTGCTGTGGTGAAGCCAAGATGCTTTAACTGCCAAGGCCAAGACCAGGACACTTTCCAGGAAGATGGGGCTGCACCTCCTAATCACTCACAGATGAAGGAAACACCAGAAGAAGAAGAGACAGATGAAGTCTTAGCACCAGAAGAAATTTAAGTGATCCTAATCCACCAGCTCAACTCTGTGCCTCTTTGGCCAGAGTCACTCAGCTAGCCAAGCCTGCAGTGAACGTGCAGCTGCATGAGTTCAGCCTTAACACTTCTGGGCATCAGAAACTCCTTATATCTTCAAATGAAATACTGATGTTATAAGCAGGATTTCATGGATCTGTCCTGCCTCGGAGAGACTTTAGAGAGATTTAGCCCAGGCTTCAAATCCTTGAAAAGAGCAGTGCTCCTGGAATCCCACTCTCCAGACCCAGATCTCTGGTGGTATCCTGTACCTTCATGAACTTTAGCTCTCTTTCTGCTGTCACAGTGAAGACAAAAGCATTTTTACCTGCTCAGCATCCAGATTTTCTAACCAAAAGAAAATACTGGTGTTGCAGCCCTAATATTGGAGGTGAAACGCATTAGTAAAACTGACTGTAAGCTCTCGCAGTCATGGTAGATCAGCACAAGTGACTGCAGGTTGTTTAAACCCTCCCATACATTCCACCTTCCAGTAGTGCCTTATTCCATGAAGCAGTGTTATCAGTTCATTAACAGTCCTGTTCAGAACCAAAACCCTATGTATTATCTTATTTATTGCAATCTGTCTCACAAAAGTACCCAAGACAAAAACTCACTACAATTTACTGAAAGCATCCCACAAACGGAAGTATTTGCTGAAAAGTCCCTTAGGTCATCAGCATTTGTAAAGAACACGATGATAGCAGGTACCAAACACATAGCACCAGTTACACACCAAGCCGTACTACACCTCCTGCTAATCATAGAATCATAGAACACTTTTGGCTGGAAGAGACCTTCAAGATCACTGAGTCCAACCTTTCCCCAAGCCTATCAGCACCATTAAACCCTGTCCCACAACACAACATCTACCCTTCTCTTCCACACCTCTAGTGATGGGGACTCAACCCACTCCCCAGGAAGGCTGTTCCAATGCCTGATGCCCCTTTCAGGAGAGAAATTCCTCCTAACATGCAGCTTGAAGCTCCCTTGGTGCCGCTCACAGCTGTTTCCCCTCATCCTATCCCTTGCCACTGGACACTATCTTGAGCTCTGAGCAGGCTAGGGCCTGTCTCAAACATAGTTACACTTAAGTTACCACTGAGTAACCTGTGAATTGTACTTAATACACTTACTCTAAAACTAAAGATACACAATTACTGCAAATTTCCACCTTCTTTTCTTTCTCCATATGAAGAATGGCCATCCATAGTGCTGTGGAAGCTGAAAGTCAGCACTCAATGTCTACCTGTAACACTAAGCTAGGGGCTAAGGAAGGTCTCATTTCCAGACCTTCAACACTAGAACTTAAAACATAGAGCTACTTGGTGAGAAGGTTTCAGAAGTGTTTTTCCTATCTAGCTGTGGTGCTTGCAGCCACCAGAATTCCCCATCAAAGACAACAGCCTAAAGAAGTCACTGGTGCCATTTCCAATCAGATCAAGCAAAAGCAGAGACCAAACCATTTCTGTGAAGCTTTCAGAGTCCACCTGATACCAGGGCTGTGTCCACACTGTGAAAAACCTTACAAAAGGCAGTGTGTGTCTGGCAGATGAAAGGGGCAAGCAGAGAGTAGAAGGGGAGGGAGAAGAAATAGCTTGACCAGAGCAGAACCCTCAAATCATACCCACAGCAGAGCAGTGTGAACCCCATAACCTCTCCAAGTCACTTGTAACAAGGATGACTGGTAGGTTTTCAAACTAACTACACCAAAGGTAAGGAAAACACTTCAAGATAACTTTCTCACTGCTTCAGCATCCTGGACTACAAAGAGCAACACCTTCTTTCCCCTCTGAACCTGCTCATTTTAATCCCATTAATTTACTCAACTTGTGCATTCATGAAAGCTGAGCCTCTTTCCATCTTCTTCCACAGGCTCTTGAGGTTCAGCTTTTTAATCTTTCCTCAGTTACCACAGAAACAGAGAAGTGATGGTAGGAAGAATTCCCTGGGGTCTGCACTCCAACCTCTGAACAACAAGGCTGATGATTTTCCTCTCCAACATCAAACACACATACCTTTTTGTTAGGATTTTTATCTAATAGCAGCCTTTTAAGAAAAAGGTTTGCCCACCCTACTCCCAAAAGAAAACTAAAGACAACTACAGCCAGACATGAGATACCTGTAAATCAAATGATCCAGCAATTCACACAGAACCCCTGAGCAGTTCTCAACTGCCTGTGCTGCAAGCAAAGCTCTTGGCCTTTGCTCCCACCATGATCATTTCTAGGCAAGAGTATTTCAGACTTTTCTACTCTTAGGAAGGCGGTAGAAACAATAAACAACCCTTTATTATTTACGTAGGGCTGAAACATTACTAAATATTTCCAAAAGGATGTATGGGTAGCTTTTTGCTCTACACGCTAAATTACAGGTCACTGCACAGCTCGGTGTGACTACCTGTTTACAACAACAGCTAATGCATAACAGGGGGATGGTATGTCTGGAGACTACTATATCATGACTGCATCAACGTGTAATCAACTTTATGGCTGCCACACAGGCAATAATGATAACAACAGTGACGATGATGATGATGACAATGATGTTATCAAGCTTCAATACTGCACAGAGAGACCCACGCTAGACCTCTGTGCATGCAAAAGAGATGGAGCATAAAGGCTTTGAGCACAGTGTGGGCTCTGTCCATAGCTCTACACCCCACAAGTTTAGGCATGAGCCCACAGCTGCCACTTCCACCATGCAAACCAGCACATGCAGCACCTCATGTACTGCAGTGCTGTACTCCCACAAGAGACACAGCACCTGACTGAAAACTGATCAGGAAAAATATCTTTCCTAAACCTACACAGGCACTAACACTCCTGCCTCTTGCACCATTTGATCTCTGCACCATCTTGCAAGCAAGGTAGCATGCCCACCAGCTTGGCCTCTCCAGCAGCAGTGCACAGCACTGAGGATCCACTGAAGCTCTGACAGCCCTAACCTTCCACTTGTGCACTGAGAACTCGCACTCTCTCTGCACAGGGAACTGCACAAGGCAAGGCAAGGCATTTCGTTCAACCTAGGACTGTGCTCAGCTGACATCTGCAAGAAGGCCCAGTTGAAATAGAATCAAACTTACACCTCACAATACAAAGTGCTCATCAGGACTTGCCGGCTGGTGCTTTTAAAAACATATATCCACTCCAAAGCCAGATTTGCCTTCTCCTTTCTAAGTTACTGGCAACAGCTCCCCAACTCTAGCTGGGATTTATATGGGACCTCCCAGGCTGTTGCTACTGTAGCACCAGCAAAAAATCAAATCTTATTTGTGCTGACATTGAGTAAAAAAGCAACGCAAGAAATCCGGCTGCTGAGACTTCAGGAAAAGCATGAAATGTCCTGAGCCCAAAGGCAAGCACTACACAAGCAGGCAGCAGAGGGGCTGGCCTGTACCTACTTCTGGATGACTTCAAACCTGAAGCGTTTGTTACCTTGCAGAAATCCCAATACAGAAGAGTTTACAGGAGTTATAATGTGATGGCTTCTACAGGAATCAGGCTGGTTAAGTTGAATGTTATAGCGGGTGGTTACGAGGACTGGATCAGAGTCTTCCACCTAAAAATCACTGCATTGATCTGCTTCAGAGCCTGGGAGTTCTCAGCACAAGCCCTATTGCATTAAGGGCTCCCACAAGCTCTTAAAAAACTATGTGACAGGATGTGGTCTTGCCTTTTTCACCCATCTCTGCTCTCCACCTGCCTCTAAGGAAGCAACCTATAGGTCTGAGTGCTACTCTTGCCCATAGGAACCTCCTCTCCTCAAAACAGGGAGAGCCTTTTGGGGGCTTCATTTAGGCTTCTCTGCCATTCATTCCTACCCCTAGGAAAGAAGCTGGGTCCTGTGCCTGGACAAGCCCCCAGCTTGTTTGTAGGTGAAAACCCCAGTGATGACATCCTCTCCCCTCAGAAGACTCACAAAACCCTGCAGCTCTTAGTTGAGGCATTCAGAAGAGACAAAGCACTTATCCAACATCTCATGGCAGTGACATTGTCCCATGGTCCTTCCAGGGCTCTGATCTGCTGTTTTTCACAAGGGTGCTCCACACAACCCACCTCAGCCCAGACCTCTCCAGCAGTGCATGTCAGCACCTGCCAATGCCCACACAACCCAACCTCATGGTGGGGAATCATGGTCAAACCTCCTCTCTCTTCTGTCAAAGGACCTTCTAATGAGCTGATGTGCACAAACCTACCAAATGATTCTAAATCAAACAACCTCTCACGCTTTTTCTGACCCAGGCTTTAGGGTAGAAGTGACTGAGAGAATCTTCCCCTTCTCTTGGCAATTTTTTGCAGTAGCTGGTCACTCTTGCCATTACAGCTCTTCCCAAATGCAAAGCTTCCCATCCAGGAATGTTTGTGAAATGAAGTTCTAAATTCTCCAACAACTATCTACATGTAATGCTCTGATCCTTTCTTTCCCTACTTTTCCACAGCAGCATACTGATTTCTTAATGGTGGGACACCCTGGCATACAAAAATGCTTGTCTGCAAGATGCGCTTACCCAGCTCACCCACTCTGGACATTCAGGGTGTTTTATCATTGCAGGCAGTTTCTGGGGTAGGCGAGCAGTGTGACTATGCTAGTGTGGAGGATTCTATGGGGTAATCTGAAATGATATACAGGAGACAGTTCTTAATCAGGGCACCTTGCCAAGAGGCGGTTGAATCACCATCCCGGGACGTTTTTAAAAGTCGTGGAAATCTGGAGCTCAGGGACAGGGTTTAGCAGTGGGTTGTGACAGCTACGTTCACGTTTGACTTCAGTGATCTTAAAGGTCTTTTCCAACCTGAAAGATTCTGTGAGATTACAGCCCTGTGCTGAAGTTCTGATTTAAACCATGTACCAGCACTGGTTCTAGCTCTGCCAGTCACTGCTGCATCCAAGAGCCCCTTGCTGCCTGATGCACTTCCAGCAGTAATTCATGGATCACTATTCCTTTGTGGTCGTGGGGGATGCAGCCATAATATCTGCTAACAAATACAGCAGTGAAGATCTGACAGCACAGGCATCAGAGAGGGTGGGACAAAGCTACCTGGAAACCCTGGATGATGCTCAGCCAGCACCTACTCTGCAGAATCCAGCTCCACATCGATATTTGCATTTGCACCTTGAATTCACAACACGACTCCACCCAGCAGTGCAATGAAAGGCAACTGGATCACACAGCTCTGAGCGCCTGCAAACCACACAGAGCGCTCCACATGTCCAGCCAGTTCCTGTGTTTGTGTCACCTTGCAGCCTGCTGCTGTCTCCAGCTGAGGGGAACTGATGCACCAAGACACCATCTCGCTGCTTCTCATCTGTCATCCTTAGAGCAACAGAAGAAAAAGTATCACCAGCAAGCTCCATCTGGAATGACCTCTGGCACTTATCAGAGGAAGGAC
Source organism: Upupa epops (assembly GCA_013397515.1). Taxonomy (NCBI): domain Eukaryota; kingdom Metazoa; phylum Chordata; class Aves; order Bucerotiformes; family Upupidae; genus Upupa; species Upupa epops. Next base: position 230,944 of record VZRI01008223.1, read on the forward strand.
TGAGGAAGGATTCAGGAACACTGCCTCACTGCTAAGTCCACAAACTGCTGTCCCTGCACAGAACGGTGCCAACAACGCGGGCAGACAGCAGGCACAGCATCTCCAGGTGTAAGTAAACCACGTGAGGTGGGTGCTGCTTGCCAGAGCACTAAGCATTTGCTACAGAAGACAATGGATCTGCTCAGGAACACACGCAGCTCTGATGAGGGAAGTGTGTCACATACACAGTGCTCATGTGTCCAAGAGACATGTTCTGTCTTCATTCCTTTATCGCTCTTCATAAATCTCACCAGGTGTTCGGCACTAGAGCCAGTGAAGAGACAGAAAACAAACACTGTGTTTCAAAATAAGATCTGTATCACCTTGCAGCCAACAGGCAAAGGCTTCCTGACCAGGTCTGTGCTTTTCTCCCTGCCAATTCAGTTTGCAGCTCTGAGCCCTGAACGGTTCACAAGGCAGCAGCTCGGATCATAAATACGTCTGTCCCTGTGGCCAGCAGCGAAGAGTCAGGGTAGTGTGCACACTAGGTTGGCCTCTCCAGAAGCAGTGCACAGCACCGAAGCTCCGCTGAGGTCTGACAGACTCAACTGCTTCGCTTCACTGATGGCCATACACACCAGCAGCACCTGACACCAGCCTGTCCCAATGCACAGGGTGTATTATGAGCAAACGACAATCCACAAGCAGGAGAAGCACATCTCCCAGGTTACGAAAACAGCATTTCCCCTTCCCGTGATCTGCCACTGCTACTGGCTGCACAGACCAAGGGAGAAATTTCACCATTTTAGTAAGATACCACAGGTGTGAGCCCTACCCAACCACTCCTAGTCAGGCTGCACCACCATCATTACAGAAAACGTCTAAAGGAAGAGGCCTGTAGAAACCCACTGATGCTGCAATAACCCACTGGAAATCCTCAGCCGAAAGATGACAGACAAACACAAGATGCAGTGTCTTTAAAGTACAGATATTTTTATCATTCGCCTCGTTCCACAACATCAGCACCACAAGTAAATTCCCCTGCCAGTAATTCCTTGTATCATAGTGAAATACACCCAGCCAGGAAGCATGAACTGCCTCTGTGAAGCGCTCTGATTAAAAACAGGAAGATACGGCTTATATCTTGCAGACAACTATGTCCAACCTCCAATTTCAGCAGATTAAATCCTTAATTCAGCCAACATCCACGTGAGGTACAGAATGAGAAGCTCAGGACGGAAGAGCAGCACAAACATCAGGAGACACAACTCACCATTGCCTCTGAATGCTGTCAGCTCCCACCCAAGTTATATTCCAAGCACTCATGCTCAGCCCGGCAGCCAAAGCTCCATCTTACAAACGAATTCAAACACCCAGTTCACTTCAGCAACAGACAGGCCTTTCGACAGCAGTAGGGCTGAGCTCTTCCTTATGTGTGCTGTTGCAGAATCACTCCGACATTCGAGCAGACATCAGCGTGGGGATGCAAAGGATGCAGAAACGCTTCTAGGCCTCGTGAGGCAGATTGTTGGCACCATTCGCACTGTCTCCCGCTGTCAGAGCTGCACAGCCCCTCTCGCAGGGATGCCAGCTATGGCTGTACAGTCTGCTTTACTCCTCACAGGTACCGAGGCATCGCCAGTGGCGAGCAGCCTGCACCTGTACCTCTAATTACCTGAACAGAACCTAAAGCACACAAAGGCAGAATTAAAACGAAGCTAATCTAGCTGTAAGCCGGACTCACGACTTAAATGCTACAAGAGCCAGAAGAGAGGACAAGGGGAAAAATATGAAGTTGGAGGAGTATTTATAAAATCATGCAAAGTGTGTATCAGCTCGCTTGAGATTCCCTGGGGCAACTCTCAGAGGTACACAGCAACACGAACACAAAAGAGCGTTCGACAGGTCCACGTGCTTGGCAAACGTACGTATTTATTCAACAATTTTTCAAGTCACAATAGAAGGGAAACGAGATGTTGACAATACACGCCTGCAACACTTGAAGGCTGGATATTTCTGAATATCCTCGTATTTTACAAGGTATAGAAGTGGTTTTACAATAATCCAGAGCAGTCGGTGCCAACCGCCGTTAGTGAGACTGTTTTTCCACTCGATGAAGAAATAAATATCCTCCTTTGGTCCAGCCTCAAGTGCAGAACACACTGGGCAATTTGGATTCAGCAGTGGCTAATACATCCTAATAACCCCCAGAAATGCTCTTTTGTTCCAAATCGACGACTTTAAATAACCTGAGTGGGGATCAGCACTCACTGCATCTGACCAAAGCTGGACAGACAGACATGTCTCAACTTGCCAACACGAATGGGGATTAAGATCTCCCTGAGGAGAGCATCTTTCAGACACAGTTATCGGTTCTGCTGGGGCTTCTCCAAACAGTGTTTGAAGATGCAGCAACCAGCAGTTTAAGAGGCCAAGGCTGAAGTCCTATCCTACAGCACCCTGTCAATGAAAACACTTCGGTGTTATTCATACACAAAATCAGACGAGGTCTGTTCCAGCTGAACTTGAAAAATCTGGCTTTTGAAGTAAAAAAACCGGCCTAAACCCCCCTTTTTCAAAGCGATCTCTGCAGCTTCCAAAGTCCCTTTTCCAGCCCTCGGGTCCTCGTGTTACCCAGCTCAGAATTTCACAGTCCTCGTTAAGATGGGCCCGCGCAGCTTCATCCTGAACCTTCATTCCCCCCGCAAACGCACCCAGCAGCAGTACCTCCGCACCCCGGCCTACGCACAGCGCGCATCTTCCGCGCAGTTGTGGTGCTCGCAAACACCGCAATCCCGAGCAGCGGGGACCCCGCCGTCATACTCGCGCCCCGAGTTTGTCCCCAAAGCCGGGGCAGGAGTGCGGGAACAGCAGCGTGCGAGGGTGGCACCGCATGGCGCCGTGTCATCTCAGGGCGAAGCTGGACCCGGCCATCGCGGCCATTAATTGCCGCTGGAAAGGCATCCCGAGCCCTTGGCCTCCCCATCCGCGCGGAGCAAGGGCTGTCGGGGTTATTTTTAGCCCAACGGCGACCGGGTGCCTTTCAAGCAACCAACCAGAACAACAACTACATCACGTTAAATGCAATTCACACACACACACGCTCCCCCCCACCTCGGCTGCAGGAGCCCCCGGTGCCGGGAGCTGCAAACTCCGGGGCGACCGGGCTGACAGCAGTGGGAAAGCGTGAAGGGGGGAAGGATTTAAAAAGGCCCAAAAAGTGCAAATTTAAGACATAAAAATAACAACTCTAACCGCACACAGCCAGCCTCCCCGCACCCACCGCCGCCAGCCCAGCTACTGCCCCGCTACTCACCGACCCCCCACCTCCGGAGGGCTCCGGCCGCAGGGCAGAGGCCGGGACGGCGCGGATGGGCATGGAGGGGCGCGGAGCGGTGCGGGCCCCGCTGCCCATGTGCTCGCCCGAGCACGCGCTCGCCTCAATGGAACGTTGTGCTGGCGAGCGGCTCTGTGACGTCACCGCCCCCCCGCCGCCGCCGGCGGCCGCAGCCCCGGGGCAGCACGCAGCGCCCGCCTCCGCGCTCCTGTCCCGCACCGCAGCCCTGCGCCGCACACGTATTCCCCCACACACACACCGCCACTGCCGCACCGCCCGCCTCGGCGCACCCCACCATTAACAACAACAAGCAACACATTTCTGTCTCGTTCGCTGTCGCTCCGCAGGTGCGGGAGAAGCGTGCGCGGAGAGGTTGCGGGGCTCCGTCCCATGCGGGATGGATCGGGGAGGCCGGCACGGAAGAACAGGATCGACTTCCATACACGCGGGTGGGCAGCGCGGGAGCCTTCCCTAACGCGTCTCTGCGGGTTTTGAGCCCAAAAAGGTGCTGTCGGTGCCCGCACCCCGAACCCCGCGAGTTGCCGCCTGCGAGAAATGACAGGGTGTACAACCCCCGAGCTGGCTGCTGCCACGGCACGGGAGACACCGCATAACCTCCGCAAGGAAAGATACGAGCATCCCGCACACCAGTACAGAAAGTAGCGTCCCAGCCCCCTTGCCGGGCTGGGCATCTTTTCCAAACCCCCCGCACAGCTACAAGCTGGTGAAACGCTGGCGCACAGGTGACTGCCCAGCATGGTGACAACAGCAATCCCAACACTTCCCAACACTTCTCTACTGTTTTCCCGAGGCTGGAATGGAATGGGAGCAGAAGCTGCGATGCCGCATTATTTCCCCATGCTATTCTAACTTCTGTCTGGGGTGGAACCTAAAATCCGGCTGTGCTGGCACCTTCACCACAACCCGGGAGCTGCCAGTGCATCTTGTCTATCCTGTGCCCAACCCGAGAGCGCCTGTTGGCACCTGTATGGGTTCTGCTGCCCAGCTTGGAGCTGCCTGTGCCACGTGAGGCCTATCAGCCTCTGCAGAGCCAGCCCATGACCAGCACAGTGCCCAGGTGGCACGAAAGGCCAATGGCATCCTGGCTTGTATCAGCAGTAGTGTGGCCAGCAGCACTAGGGATGTTATTTTCCCTCTGTACTGGGTAGTGGTGAGGCCTCCCCTCAAGTACTGGCCCCTTCACTTCAAGAAGGAGATTGAGGAGCTGGAGTGGGTCCACAGGAGCAACAAGGATGGGGAGAGACTGCCGGAAAGGCTAAGGGAGCTGAGGGTGTTTAGCCTGGAGTGGACCTTCTGCATCTCTACAGCTCCCTGAAGACAGGTTGCAGTCAGGTGTGAGTCAAGCTATTCTCCCAGGAACAGGAAGGGGAGGCAGGGCCATGGGGTGGCCGATGTGGTGATGTCAGGTCATGGGCTAGACTTAATCTCGGAGGTCTTTTCCAGAGTCCTTAGCAGCAACTGTTCTATTGCAACTGAAGATTTTGCAGGGGAGAGAAGATATTGCAGATGGCTTTTGTGTCCTGAAAGTGATTCTGATGGCAGTAGTTGTTTAAAAGAGGAGAATTAGGTTGGATATTAGAAGTCCTTACTCACGGAAAGGGTGGTCAGACCATGGAATGGACTGCCCAGGGCAGAGGTGGAGTCCCCATCCCTGGAGGTGTTGAAGGACAGATACTGTGGTCCTTAGTGCCCTGCCCTGGCCGATGTGGTGATATTAGGTCCTGGGCTGGGCTGGATGAGCTCAGAGGATTTTTCCAGCCTCAATTATCCTGTGATTCTGTTTCCACGTGGATGGCACATGCTGTGTCCTTCCATTTAGGGGAGCTCCCTTACAGCCCTTCAAATAAGGGAATAAAAAAGCTGATCTGCGAGAACAACCCAGTTGTTACAGGGGGAAGCCAATAGTGCAAAAAGGTACAAAGTTATGGTGTAAAATGTGGCTTTATGCACAGTTCTGTGGTTCTGTGGGTCTGCAGTTCAAGCAAGATGGAGTGCTGGCACGGAGAAGGAGGTTTTACATGCTCACAGGAAGAGATGCGAGCCCTTCTGATACAGAGGGTTGAAGGTTTCTGTACCATGCCCTTCAGCAGCCTGCTGCAGCAGAAGGGGAGTGGAAGAGATTGCTTTGGGCCGTGCTCCTGCTGCTGGCCAGAGACCAAGCCCTAGATAAATGACCTTCTGAGGTCAGTGAACTTGGGAAAAAGACCAAAATCTACAGTTACTTGTCAGACTAGAGGATCATAGACACGCTGGTTCCATCTCCGGAGTTTGGGAGAAACTATGGCATAAATCTGTTACTCTAGCTTCATATGAGATTGCCCTTAAATGGAGCCCTGCCGGCTCTTTCACAGGTCCTGGCTGCCAAAGCTAAAGAGATATATGTGTCAAATAGCCCTGAAAATTGAGTTTTCATTCCTTTCTTGAGTTTTCATTCCTTTCTCCCTAGGAACTCTGTTCCTTCCTTGGCAAAACACACATGGTATTTGTAGTTAAACATAAGCTCAAATTAATACTCTTTTTCAACACCACAGACTTGCCTGTGTGTCACCACAGTGCCAGCAGCATGGCTGCAAATGTGGCATGGCTATAAGCACCTCAAAGACAGACAGCTATCTGTCCATCTCCATGTGCAATTCCTGCCATAACAAAGCAGTGCCTGCCTGTTCACACACAGAGCAGCCAGCCCACAGTCACAGAAGCTTGTCCAAATATGGCTCCAGGAGGGATCTCTGAAACCCGTGGCAGAATGACGTGCTACTCCCTTGTACCACTCCACAGCTCTGGTGTTTGGAAGTCAAGCTGCAGACCCTGTAAACATGCACAAACCATCCATTATACCATAACCCTTTCCAGGGAGGCTGGCAAGGGGTGGGGTGATCACCAAGCATCCCCCCCTCCACAGTCACAGGTGCGCCTGCCATTTCCATCACACCCAAGGACTCACGTTGCAGGAGGTAACACGAAGACATTCTTTCCACAGGTATGTAGAACACAGCTTGTGTTCGTATCACTCAGTCCTGCAGCCTTTCCACTGGTTGCACTCTAAAAGTCACCTGGTACTATGACATGAATATACTCACTTAATTGTCTGTATGACTGCTTAGTGTGCTCATGCAAAGCAATTGTATTGCTCTAACTTCACCCTTGCAAGTTAAACAGGGCAAAGTCAAGGCTAGATGACACAGAACACTCTTTTGAGGTCAAAAGAAGATCTGAGGCAAAGATCAGGGGTCAGGCTGCAACAAGGTTGTGCCAGCTGGAGGTTTCCACCCTGCAGCTCTCTGCAATTGCTTCTCTGACTGCAGCCCCACCAGCTCTGCCAGCTGGAGGGATCACGAGTGCTTCTTAATCTGTGTCAGGCAAAGCTAGCCAAGTTAGGTGGAGTGCCAGCCGAGTGCCAGGGGAGCCAACAAGCCCTGTGACGTGCACCTTGCGGTTAGCACAGCATGGCAGTGACAGCCTCCAGCTGCTGACCACAGGCAGCTGGAAAATGAAGTGTCCTCAGCCAGGGCAGATAGGTGCAGCAGAGGTTGGGGGAAAGCACCACACATCTCCCCTGAACATGGGTCATGGAGAGATGCGGCAGCAAAAACAACTGAGAATGTTTAATCATAGCAGTAATGATACCTTCCCTCTTTCACCCAGGGATTAATCTTGTTCCAGGTTAATTCAGGAATAGTCCAAAAACCTAAGTCATCTCAGATGCTCAGAGGAAAGGGCTAGGTCATTGGATCTGCTCCTCTCATAATAGCAGCCATCATTTCACATTAGCCTGCCCATAAATGCATCAAGCTGAGCATCAGTGTCTTGTCCTCAGCTGTGTTTCTTGGATATTATCTCAGAATTTTTCTCCTGTGAAGATTAGAAACCACCTCATTTCCATCCAGAGTGTATTCAAAGGCAGTGTAGTCCCATGTGTTTGCAGTAGGTGCTAGGATTTGACCAGGCTGGCTCTTCTCCTTGCCCTCATGCATACCCCCCCGCTGTGTTTGCCATTATCTGTGGTAAAATTCTGTGTACAATTATGGCATAAGGCAAGGGTGCTTATCAGAATTCATTTCTGCTTTCCTGACTTTTAATTGAACTACCCATATTAACCTGAAGAAAATGCATTCCTATTCCCAAGCATCTGCAGGCAATGGTGATGTGTCTGTGATTTTAGTGGAGACAAACTTTGAAAAGCTAAGGGCAGGCAGCAGTAACAGGGCAGCAGCAAAGACTGAAAACTCTGGAGCTCTAGAAAGACTTCCACTGGCTTTCTTGTGCTCTTGGTGTTGACTGTAAGATGAAGAGTAAGAGATGGGGAAAGTGTTAGGGTAGCAGTCTATCTACATGCACAAGAAACATCCCCATCCGGACCTGTGCCAGTCATTGCCAGTTCCAGTCCCTGGAATTCATGGGTTGGTTTTTTTTCCAATATAACTCTGTTGCTGGATTCCTGCCTGTCCATTTCTCCTCACACGCTATCCACAAGCGCAGTCTGGCACCTCTCTTGATAGCTGTATTGAGTGTAGTGAAAGACAGTGGGTGAAGGAATCAGAGTCGATCCATTTTGTAACCCAGCTGTGTTAACAGAGCGAGGCTCAGCCCTGCTAGCACACCAAAACTGCATTACGTATCTTTCTCTGTGAGGCTGAAGGGAAGTTGTCTGGCAAAGAACCAGAAGTGTTTCCAATGAGTGGGAAACTTCCTTGTGTTCTGTTCAGGGAATCTTAGCTGTGACTGCAGAACAGAGAAAGCAGACAGATACACAGCATTGATATAAAGCACAGGAATAACAGACTAGTCACTGATGGCTCAGCTATGAGAATGTGTGATGGAGTCATATAATCATGGAATGACCAGGGTTGGAAGGGGCCTTAAAGATCATCTAATTCCAAACCACCTGCAGAGGCAGGGGCACCTTCACTACATCAGGTTACTCAGGGCCTCATCCAACCTGGCCTTGAACACTTCCATGGATGGGGCAGTCACAACTTCCTTGGGCAACCTGTTCCAGCATCTCGGCACCCTCACAGGTAACAATTTGTTCTTAATGTCCAACCTCAATCTCCCCTCTTCAGGTCTGTAACCCTTGTCCTCTCGATACATTCACCAAGTCTGCATTTTACTGTGATGCCTTTCTGTGCGTTCAGCAAGACTCAACTAGCAGAGCAGGGAGGTGCAAACCCACCATTTGAGATTATGGAGAGCACTGAAGAAGTCCAGCTTGAATGTGATTTAAGAAGCAAGAAAGTAGTGACATAAAGTTAACCCAAATGGCTGCATTACTGAATGTTGGGCTGATGGGGTGGAAAGTATCTCCAGAGATAAACATGCTTGAGAGAGATAGGAATAGTGTGATCTGGAGGCTTAACAGCAGAAGTGAAAAAGCAAACGTGAGTGAAAGAGGGAGGATTCAAGAGAGAGGAAGGCAAAACCATTTGGGTCCTGCTCAGGCTTCCCAGGGAAACTCCTGAGAAACTAACTGACTGAGTCCTTGGGGAGAAGGAGTTGAGTTTGTTTGCTTTGCATGAAGGGCGAAAGATCACTACAGAAGTTGCAAGCCTGGGAGAGGAAACAGGAGGCAGTGGTGCTGTCAGCAGGGGTGAAAAAGACAGGATGTGAAGACACTGTCAGCTGAGAGGTAAGGCTTGTCTGGTCACACAAGACAGTGCAAACCCACCACAGTAGGTGCTTCGTGCTTAGGGAGATGTCCCACACTGAGCATGGTGCACTCAGGGTTAGGTAGTCTGACAGGAGGTGCTCAGCTTGAGAAGTGAGTGGAGATACCCAGACGTGGGCATGTAGCTGTCCAGGCTACATTGATGTGGGTTCCTTGGGCTCTATGAGGAGAGAAGGAGACCAGGTGCACCAGACCCCATGCACCCAGCAATGACCACGTGAGGACTGTGTGTCTCAACAGCAGTGGAAGACACAGAAACACATAAAACACCACCAGCCTCTGGAGAAACAGCTTTATGTCTTCTTCCCCATTTCTGAAGCACTCACCTCCTGGGAAAATATCTGAGGCCCTGCCCTCCCCACACCGGGATCCTGCTGCTAAATCGCAGAGAGGAAACTGTTTTACTTGTTGGTTATTCTTTGGCACCTGTGATCATGTTAGACATTATAAACAGGTCTGACCAGCCGAGCTGGCATACACCACCGCGGTGTCCCCAGGGTCCTTCCCTTTCTGTTTACCTTCTTCTTTTGGCCTTTACACTAATCTCTCCATCTATAACAAATATACAACATCCACGTGAGCTGTTTTCAAGGGAGAGTGACACTGGAGGCCCCTGAAGTGTCACAACAGGCGTGTTGACACAGCCAAGCACTGGCTCACATTCAGCTGCAATGCCCAGTGCTCCTTCAGCAGCTGGATGGGAACAGGAGAGAGTATGTGAATCCCACACTGGAAGTGGTGTCCCTTTTCCATCCAACCCTATTGCTGTCTGTGAGCTCACCTGTGGAGTTCAGCCTTCCCAAAGTGTTTATCTATGGATATGTTCTGCAATTCAGGCACTGGGACTGGATTTCTGGGGACTCAGACAGGCTGGTTTGTAGCTGCAGGGCTGGGGTCTTCCTCAGAGGCAGCTGGGAGACATGGACATGCTCTTTTTAGCACAGCTGGTAACACTGCCACCACTGCCCACACTTTATGTAATGATCAAGCACCACCCTAAGAAGTGGGAGACCTGGTTCAACACCCTCCTTTGCATCCCTTTGCTGCCCAGATAGTGGCTGCACCCTGGGTGCAATAAGCCACCTTAGCTTTTGTCCTGTGCAGGTCCTTTCCCACCTCCCATGTCAGAGGTAAAGGTGGGTACTGGAGCAGGGCACTGTCCTGGAATTTAGAATCTCATTTCATAGTCACAATGCCACTCCTCCAGTTCTGCAAGGCACAGGATTCTCTCTGGGACTGGGATATGATTATAGGCAACCTGGTTAACAGCCACTAAATAGCCTCCACAGGCACTGGAGAAAAGGCCTAAGGAGGGAGGGAGAAGTCTTTGGTGTGGACAGATGTCCACACCAGCTCACCAGCTTACCAGTTCATTCTCAGATTGTGTCTAAGCCCTGACCTCCTGATGGACACCTATGTAGCTGTTACCCTTCCTGTGCCAAGAAGAGATTTAAGCAATTGCATATGACAAAAAAATTGAAAACAGAGCAGGAGCAGCACTCCCAGAGGCAGGTAGACATCAGTTTGTGCCCTTTTCCACATCTCAAGTGATGGTAATTAACTTTGTGTTGTGCTCTGGAAGCAGAAGAAACAGCTCAGAAGCAGTAGTGATCACTGAAGTCTTATAATGCCCCTAAGATGCATATATGCGCTCTATCCAAGTTCACAGAGATGTAAACTGAGGTGCAGATATGCAAAATGTCTAGCCTGTGGCCATACAGATTGATTTCTGGCTGCTATAACTGGAAAGCACTGGAGTCCTCACTCCCAGTCTCCCACTCTCAGCAGCGGCGACCAATGGGATTAGCAGAGTGGGATAAGTGTGGCTGATGTCTCTGTGGTGTCATGATTCACAACCCTTGCTCACAGTTAAACAAATCAAAAATGAAATTACACATAAAGAGTTTGGAACTACAGAGCCTGAAAAATGCAAACAGGCTCTTTCCCGACCAATCTCATTAGATTTGCCCAAACCAGTGTGCATTGATCTGTGATTCAAACACTGTGCTGATGACAAATTTTCATGATAGACATGGTTATGAGGCTACTTGACTAGACTATGAATTAGCCTCTTCAGCAGAAGCTCTCAGCACTTTTTCCCAGCTTGCTCTTCCACAGACAGCTTTTAATCCCCAAATCACCAGGGAATCCCATTGTTTAAGGTTTGCCAGGCTCTCTGCTGAGCATCCAGCAGGGAAGCAGGGCGGGCGGCATATTCGTGTTGACTATCAATCTTCGTTAACATCAACACACCATTTTTAGCCACCGATCTAAGCAAGATGCAGTATGTAGTGGGAAAAAAACCTTTCAACTACTCACCAGAGCAACTTACTCCATTGTCAGGCTGCACAGCTTCAGCTCAGTGATGATGAGTAGGGAAAGCAAACACTGTATAAAAAGCATCATATAAATAGACTGTACTCTAGAAAACCAGCACCACACAGATGTTGCTTGCTGTTATTTGTCTGCCTGCCAGTGTCCTGTCTCTGCCCTTAGTGCTCAGGGGTTTCTTTTCTCAGCTTATGCCCTTGAAACCATGCCAATCTATTAGGATGCTTTGTCTGACAGCCAAGTCATCCCCATAGGTGAAAGTGAATGGAAGTGAGAAAATGAGAGCAGAGCAGGTAAGTTTTGAAGAGGTCAAAGCAAATGCTTGATATGCCAGAAGAGGCTGAAGGACAGTGTTTTCCATTTGTGCTCAGTTTCAGCTGAGCTTTGCATGCACTGACATCTGAGAGCTGCTGAAAATGGATCTCATCTGAGGGCCAGAGTGCATCACAGTTTAAAGTTACCCAGAAAAAAAATGGCAGCCAGGGCACTTTATCTGTCTATACCCCAGATTTATCCTTTCTCTGATGTGTTTTCATCCAGACGCTGTTACTGCTCCAGGAGAGGAATACCACAATGGGGCTTTTGCCTAATTTTAAAAAGAACGAGAATCCCCAGCTGTGCTTGGAGGCAATGAGACCTGCTCAGCACCCCTAAAAATTGACATAGTCTGTGTAAAATCATGGGTAACAGCAAATCACACTCTGCAAAGCAGTCGTGAGAAGGGTGTTGAGCACTAAGCACTGTCACAGGTTGCTCAGGCAGGCTGTGGATATATTTGAGATATTCAGAAACCATAGTCATAGTCAAAAGGACCCTTCCAACCCATCCTGTGGACCTCTGGAGGTCACCTGGTTCAAGCTCCCTGCTCAAGCAGGGCCACCTTGAATGAGCTGCCCAGGACCATGACCTTTCGACTATGACCATATTCACTGCCTGTCTGGTGGCAGTCAGGTATTTTTGTGTGATACTGATGGTGTTTTTTCATAGGCAAAAAGAAAAGGCAGTGGCTGAGCTCATTTCACATCCCAAAGTCAATAAAGAACGGCAAAGTATAGATTATAGACTCTTCAGCCTAAACTGTCTGCTGCAAGCTGAAGGTTACTGAGTTTTCCCACCTATGATTGTCCATTTCAGGCAGTTACCTGAGGAGTTTCTTACTCCTCAGGAGGAGACAGTGAAGACCTTGAAATTAGTGAGAACTGGAATGGACTTTAAAACTTCATGAAATCCTGTCTGCCCTTCAATTTTAAGTTGGTTTGTCTGAACCAGTTTTAAAACTGTCTGAAGAGCCAGGATGGGCCAGCAGGATCACCTTGAGAGGCTGATGGTAGCATTTCAGATCCTCAGGCCTTCGTAGTGTCCTCCTCCAGCAAGGAGGGAGGAGTCCTTGGCCTGATAAAAGGCTGAGCTCAGCAGACATTAAAGGAAGGTAGTTAGGAGAGATCAAAAGGTAGGAATGGGAGATGGAGCTGCAACATTTGCAAAGCTACCAAAGCCTTCCAGTGAGAACTAGAAGATAGATGCTGTGATGCTTAATGAATGGGGCAATCTAGATAATGCTATCAGAATTTAATTAATTAAGAAGATTAAAGAAAGATTGCAAAATTCAGGTTGCAGTCCCGGCCCTACTGGAGTCAACAAGTGTTTTGTGGTTTGTGTGGTGCTTCGTGAAGAGGCTGAGATTTTGCTCCCAATGCATGCCGAGACAAAGGAAGTTATGAACCAAAGGCTGATTTAAACAGAGAAATTAAATCAGGGAATAAATAAATCAGGGTGGCCTCATAGTCACAAAATCAGAACTATGTGTAGCTGGAGCATCCAACACTATGAAGATGATTTGTGCCAATGTCATCCCTGATACGCACACTATGGGATGTTCACCGTGACATTGGAGCGGCTGCAGTGGGATTCCAGTTTTACTGTAGTATCTGGCACAACAAAACCTCCTATCCGAAGCATTTTGGATACACGTGAGTGGGCAAAGTGGGCTCACCCATATCAGGACTCTGCTCTGACTGAGTATGGTTCCAAGAGCTGGCACTCTTTGATGGGATTTGCTGTTCCTTGGAGGATGCTCTCTGAGGGCCAGCAACTAGCACATTTACACAAGAACCTCCACTGAACCACAAGAAACATCAACTGAGCTTAAAACCTTCTGTCACATAGCATTCCCAAACAGAAGTGCATGACATCAACGGGGCGATTGGACTAGACGATCTCCGTGATCCCTTCCAACCCCTGCCACTCCAGGATTCTACAGTTCTACAATAATGGGAATTTGGCCACTGATTCCAGGGAGGAGTGAGAGGGATGGAGGAAACCCTCAGAGTCAGACAACATTGTGCAGCTGAACAGATTTCCATGGCAGTCATCTCCCTGTCCAGACATTTTGCTCCAGCTGCTGAGCATGTCATAAATATCTGGTGATTACTTTGGCCCCTGAAGCCCCACTAATACTTTTGCAGGGTGCATTCACTGTTCTGGGTGCCACACTCAGCTCTCAGTTTTAGGGCAACAGGCTGAAATGAATGGGGGAAGAGTGAGTTAATTTTAATCCAACAGCAACAAACATTGCAAACAGAAGTAGAAGTGCTAACGAACACTTTTGTCCTTGTAAAACATGGGGAGACACTGGATGCAACTGTTTCACGAGAGCAGGAGGCCTCTTTTTCTTCTGTCTTTCATAAGAGAAAAGCTTTCCTCAGTGAGAATCCAATTTTACGGGGAAGGAATAATATGCTACATAGTTGAGTCACTTTGATGTCAATTTTATTTTGCAATCACTTCATAAGATATTCATATAGCCTTTTACATCCCCTCAAATTGTGGAAGTCTAGGCCTAGTACAATATTATCTTACTCTTTACCATAATGATGAACGATAATGAGAAAGCATAATAAGATTGTACTGGTGCCCAAAGAAAAATTGGCTTTACCCCAGATGAGAGGACTTTTGCAGATTAAATTAATATTATAAACCGATACAATTTATCAAAATAATAAGGCTTTTCTTCTCCAAATCCATTGTGAATCGCAGTGTCTGCAGCCAAGGCATTGTAACCTATTAATCTGAAGGATTTTTTTGTAAAGCACTTGGTGGCTAAAAGTGAAAACAAGCATTAAAATCTCACTCTTCACCCTCTGACTCTCTTATTTGTTCAATATAAAGAGTCTAATTCTTGAAAGCTAGGTTTCAGCTGATACATAGTGATGCTGCTTAGTGTTGAAAACCCATCCCAGTCCACGGAGTTTTGTTCAAGTTCCTCAGAAGATGACAAATCACATTTGATTTCTCTGTGAAGGTTGGATGTGCACGGAACAGGGTTTACAGCACAATGCTTGCACTATACCTTGTTATATCCTATTAGGTGAAGTTTAGATTACTCCTCTATGCCTGATTTTAGCCTCTACCCTAGAAGTAAATGAATAAAGTGTAGAATAATTAAAAAACCCCAATAGAAATTGTGGGTGGAAAATCATCTTTGCTGTCTGGTCCAGCATTCTCACTATATTTTTTACATTTTCACTTGGTTTTAGATACTGTACCATCTGCTTTCCAGCAGTAACCATGTCAGAAACCCTTGTTCTGGAAGCATCTGTAAGGAAGTTTTCTTTTGGGGACAGAAATGACATGAATAAACCCAAACATTACAATGAAGGATTGATTTTAGTGCAGTCAAATGAAAATCTACGGATTTCTAGGCAACAGCATTGCTGAATAAACTGAAATAAACGCTTGCATCATAGTAAATAAACCTGGGAGCTGAGCAACAGGGTTCTGCTCAGTGCTGGGGTAGGAGCACAGCTGGTACTGTAGGCACCGCTTCTCTGCAGGAGAGGAGAACCAGGGTATTTTTGCACCGTAGGGAAGTATGCAGACCTTCAGTTCACATTTGCTGTGGGCACCGTTTCAGAGTTGATTCCTCTTCCCCTAATTCAACTGAGCGCAGCACAGCCTTGGTCACAAGCCAAAACAGGGCTTTGTCAGCCACTCAGCTGGGCACTAGATCACAGCAACTACCTACACCGAGAGTCTTTGTTTGGTTCTGCTGTCGTCACAGAGCAGATTAATGGGAGAAAAAGGAGTGGAAAGAAGCTCTCACTCTGGCAGCCGCATCCCTATGAGCAGCCCCTTGCACACGTGTGGCGCCTGCAAGAGAAATGTGCTGGGAACAGGAGTGCTGCTGTGCAACTGGAACCTGCCGCGGTCCAGGGGCAGCTCAGGAGGGATGGGGCTCTGTGTTGGATCATGCCTGCTGACACTTCAGACTGCAGTTTGGGGGGAGTTGCCTACTCATCCTAGTTGCATATAGAGCACCATCCCTGTCAATTGTAATGGGTTTTTTTCCTCCTGCTATTTCTGTCCTCTTTCATCATGGATAAATTAGCATGAAGGAAGTTGATGGGGCTAATTAGTTCCAAGAAGTGTTAATTTCTTTGCTTGGAACCCTTTGTTACCCAGTCAGATTGCTCCATATTTGCAGTTTGTATTTTAAAACCTCTACATTCATAGGACCTAATCCTTTATTTCCTCTTTTTTTCCCCCCTTTTTGACCCTGTATGGAAAACATAACTCCTCCGTAATTGGGACAGAGCATCTCATGATGGAAATTACACATAGTTGTGAGAATGGCTTTGCCTCACATGGAAATGTATTCAACAGAACAGTAGCCCTGGCAAGATCTGTAGAGAGATACACATGAAGAGAGAATTTAGTAGCCAAATGTAATCACCATAATATATGTCAGGAAATCACCTCCCTACCTGCTTTCTCGAAGATTTGTGTAGAACAAGGAATAGCTCCACAATTCATAGATCAAGCTGGACTGGGCGCTTGTGGGAATAGGGTTCTTTGCCATCAAAGTCAGCCGGAGCAGAGCGTCTGCACTCTCAGCCAATGACTTCCCCTCATGTCTGATGCCTTCATGCACAGCCATACAGATGTGCTTTGTGTCTCTAGCTCCCATTTGCACTGATGGCAAAGGGAAGCAAGGTTTTGCTCAGTAACCATAGGCAATAAATAGTTTTGGCAAGTGACAGCTCAAACTTTTCCACTTGCACCAATCTTCAGCACCAAAGGTCACACTCTTTACTCTCAGAAAAACTAACTTCCCACATTTCCTGGGAAAACAGAGTCTGGACACAGAGACTCTCTAGAGATGTGAAAAAATACCCTGTCATATAGTCAGGAACTGATGAAGATGTGGCATTGTTACTGCCTGGCCACTGTCTCACCCCACTCTTTTCCTGCCTGGATGCACAGGGACTGCAGCTCATTCTTGATATGCATTGCTCACTCCACTGACTCCACTACCATCAGCAAGATGCTCCAAACACTTGTGCCCTCCCTTTGCACAAGATCTCTGTAGAAGTGGAACAGCAGGATTAAGGAAAAAAAACCCTGTTTGATGTCCTGGCTGTTATTCTGAATCTTGGGCAGTGTTCTCACCATTGCTTGTCCTCACTGAATCTACAGCAGTGCCTGAGTTGAGTAAATGGCATGAAGGTAGGTGAAACCTGCTGAATGTCAAGTATTTTGTACTGGAAATGAAATCCAGCTTCCGCAGCTCATCTGCCTCATTTCTTGATTTTGACTTTTTTCTTTCAGCAGCTTTCAGCTTCATCTGTATGGAAACCTCAGGGTTAGTTCTCAGTCAGCAGAGCCTTTTCTTTTTCAGAAGCTCCCAGAGTTTCAGAAGCTCCCTTTTAAAATCAGGAAATAAAAACCCTGTAAGCTGGGAGGTAAACCCCACGTCTCTTCCCAAGCTGTTGGCTGGGGTTAGGATACCGTATCTCCGTTTTATTTGTCTGATATTCATTGGCAGATGACTCTAGCACAGACAACTAAAAAAGAAAATTAGTTTTAAAAAAACCCCCAGTGTGTTAGAAGATGGTTCATCTCTGTAGATGAAACAACCACCTCTACCTCCCGTTTTGAATAAATTCAGAGTCTAACTGAAGTGGCCTGGCTCATTTCCAGTTCACAGTAATTCTACTCCGCTTACCTGAAATTCTCCCTTTGAATACAACTCTGATGAAATGTTTGTCATCTCTCAACTACCTGCAATGGCCGCAAAGCGCTACAGGAGCAAGAGTGGGTCAGGCAGCAGCAAGTAAAGCGATTTCTTTATACACATTGATAAAATTTTCAAGAGCATACTCCAGCAGTACCACTCTGCTTCCCTGAAAGAAACATGGAATTTCCACAGTCTCTAATAGTAGCTGGGTTAAGCGGACAGGTGCTTCTGTACATCCCAGTGCTTCCCCAGCCTGCTCTGTATTGATAGGGGTTCAGATTATTAGTGGGCTGCACAGACAGAATTTGGGCATCAGAAAAAGATAATGAAGCTGGAAGCCTAATAATCAGCATTAAATGAACTCACCGAGGTTATTTGACAAAGGCAATTTTATTTTCACCGTGATGGTTTGTTTCTCCTTTCCTTTATGCCAAATTTTGCCTGTTTCTCTGGGAGGCAAGTAGCTTAAAATTAGTGAAAGTGAAGGAGCAGAAAATGAAGTTACAAATGCTCTTTGTATTTCCAGTAGTGCTTCGCTGCAGCTGTTTGGCAAGCACTGTCAATACTGTCTCTTTCATAACCTTATCTCCTTCATTACTCCGGGCCAGCAGCAAAACCCATTCCTTTCCTATCCATATACAATACTTCAGTAACTAAATCCAGCCTGGACACTGCTGTGGGATGCCTGTGTATTCTTAATGTCGTAACCTGAGTCAGAAAGTGGAGGCCACCTTCCTCTTTCTTGACCAGCAGAGGTTTCTGACCTCTGAATCCACAGCCTGGATTACATTTCTGACATTTTTAGTACATTATTTAGAGACTTCACAATCCTTCAGCAAAGTAAGAGGTGTCATAACTGCAATCCCACCAAATCATCCTCTTTTAGAGCACTTTTGAATCTTATTCATGATCTAGTTTGCTCTTCCAGTAGAAAAGTGGTGAGCAAAACTGATGCTCAATTAAGAGTAAGAAATGAAGTAACTGCAAGCATCCTATGTCTCAAAAGACTGAGGACGTTCTGCAGAGAGAAGTAAAACCCAAAACTAGTCTCTAAATGCTTTAAGCTTACAAATAAGTAACTTACTAATCACTGTGATCTAGTCTGATTTAACGAGAAGAAACGAGGGGGTTTTGCTAACACATGAAACCTTGGTTCATTTTGGATGAACAACCAAATCAGTATCAACAAAGGATACATGCCAAAAGGCTGGTGAAATCCATGCTCTTTTCAAGCAAGTTATGCTGTCTAATAAAAGGTGGAACGATTCTGTTTTGCACAGTTGGAAGATGTCCCGATTTACAGTTCTGATACAATAAACAGTTTCATTTTGCATCACTCTTATTCCTCATAAGAACCTGAATCACTCACTGAATAAAGCAACTGCAGCCCACTTCTATAAAGCTGGCTGTAAGTGGTTGGTACATAAGTGCAGAAAAAAGCAAACCAAGTTATTTTTCCCCCAAGAAATCTTCAGCCCGGCAGCTAAAGCACTCCAACAAAGGGGATGTAGGCATATACCCTTTTTAGGAAGCCCCACACGCACAATGGTTGGTAGCTACTCTAGGGCTTTGCAGGGCTGACACTTCTAGCACATACCCTAGCCCTAAAGCACTACCTCGCCCCATTCCAAACACCCAATGCTCAACCTTTCTGCTCTGAACTCAAAAGTGATAGAAAACCTGAACCCTCGGTCCATCTGGTTGCTGGCACTGGTGTTATCTGGCAGCGCTGCTCCTCCAGCGGGTAGAAGCCAAGCAAATATATGTTTAGCAGGAATTATGAAAATCAAGAAGTACAAGATTCAACTTTTTGAAAAGCACCTCCTTCCCCCACATCAAAGGTCTCATTGATCTCTTGCTGAAGTTCTCACCAAAGTGTAGCTAAGTGGGTGAAAGGAATGGGAAAAAAAGATCAAATCTAATCTCAGGAGCGGTGTCAAGAGATCTTTATGGCCCATCTGAAGCCGACCATGAGACAATTCCTGAATGTAAATACCATGACTGGCAAAGGTTAGGAATCTGCCCAAGCACACTCTCCAAGGAAGAAGTAATTGCTCTTCTTTTCTTTTTCTCCCTTTTGTGTGCCCTTGAACTTTGTATTCCTTGAAAGCCCAAGTAACTTATGAAGTGTTAAGGTGTTTGGTCAGGAAGATTGGCTCTGCTGATTTCAGCACTTAAAAGGGAAACCGCTCTGTTGTTCCAACCACTTCAACACTCACATCTCAGTTTATTTTCTTATCCCATTGAACTTCTGTTCAAAAATCAAACAGGAAGCAATTAAGGTGAACCTATTACAAAGCAGCCCTCAAAATACATAGCTGGGTTTCTACTGCTGAATGAAGGTCATGCCCCGAAAATAGGATTTAGAAGGAATGCAGAGCCCATACGCTGGGTCAGTTGTGCCATCATAGCATCCTCATGGCTGGAGAGGACCTTCGGGATCATCAAATCCAGCCCTCATCCCAACATCTCCCTAATCCCTAGACCATGGCTTCAAGTGTTCTATCCACTGGGGTTTATTTATCTACTCCATACCTCCAGGGATCGTGACTCCACCACTTCCCTGGGCAGTCTGTTCCAAAGGTGGCATTTACTTTCAGCAAGCAGATGACCATAGCCAAGACAGTCGTTAGCCAGGATATCACCTTGAGAAGCACTGATAGTAGTGCTGGTTGAAGCAAAGCACATGAGACCAACAGTTGTATCTACCTGCATTAACAGAAGGGAGAGGAAACTCAGCTCCTTTATAACCTGCAGAACTGCAATGATTCTCTCTCACCTAACTCCCTTTCATTTCTGTCAGGTCACTGCCGTGATGACAGGGAGATGTGTGTCATGGAGGCATCTAACGAGAGCAGTGGGAGACAAAGCAGTCTTTACACCAGAATTAGCTAATTATATTTTGGGCAAATATTTATTTATCTAAAAACAAAATAAAAATCATTTTTAAAAGGAAAAAAAAAGTGTTTAAATAAAAACAAAACAAAATAGTGAAATGTTATGGCACAGAAGTTCAAGACAAGTATAAATCCAGTTGCCACAACTGTTGCGTACTAACGTCGCACATTTTTCTATAAAGGCTTTATTAAAGGTATTTACATGGCAATAAGATGTGTAAATATATACAGCAATCTGGGGACACCTTTGTTTTTGGGATTCTCATATGAAAAAATGCCTTAAATACAAAATTTGTAAAGAAAAACAAAAAAAAGTTGAGGTCATCCCCAAGCATGAAGAACGTCCCGTCATCCCTTATGCCCAAAGCATCAATTATGAGGCAGTTTTGAGGTTCTGGCCAAACCCTTGGGGAGATTCAGCCAAGGTTGTGTAGTCTCAAGTTAGATCGCACAGCATGCAGTTGCAACAGTTCCATCCCCATGGACTGGGGTAGTTCATGAGTGATATTAGAAACATTAATATTCTGTCATAGCTTCAGTCTGGTTTGGGTTGCGCCAAGTGACACCCAACAGTTCCTATGCGCAAGAGTTCCTTAGCTGCTCGAGTTTGTGTTTCAACTGTTCTCTCCTCCGCCTTAACTGCTCTTTCTCTGCAATCAGTCTGTGCTCGTCTGACTGGATGGAAAGAACATACTCTGTGGCTTTTTTCAGGATTACAACCTTGGGCGCCTTTTCGTTGTTGGCCACCTCGGGTATCTCATCACGCAGAGCAAAGAAACTCAGCTTCAGCTCGTTCCTCCTCTGGCGCTCCAAGACGTTGTGTGTTCGCCTCTTGTCGTTCTCTTCTGAATCTGATGTGCGGGGACTCAAGCATTTTCGGTTGTTGCTGATCTGTTTGAGAACTCTGCCACTGTCCAACTTTAGCCTTTTCGCAGCTGGGTATTCAACCTTGGTGGAGGGAGGAGCAGCATAATTGTGCTGATGGATGTTGACATGACACCGTTTGAGGACCAGTGGACTGTGGTGGGGCTTACAGTGCTCTTCTGATGTTTCTGTACTAGACTCTGTGCTGGATTCAGATTCATTCGCTTCAGCTAATGTAACAACATCGATTTCCTCATCTTCTTCTTGTTCTTCTTCTGCAAAGAGAGATTAAAAGACTCATAAGCCGACCTGCGCAAACACTCACAAAATGTCTGTATTTACAAGGAAAGGTTACTCTGAGCCGCACAGCCAAGAACCCATTGACAAACGCTTCTCAAACCCATTTGATCCTGGCTGGACTCCACTTTGCCCCAAAGCCATAGGCCACATGGCCCATGCTCCAAACCCCGCTCCCTGATTTCAAAACTTGCGGAAGATGTTGCGCAACACGAGCAGATAGCAGGGAAGTTGAACCTCGGGTGTCAGCAGCAGCACAGCGTAATAAAGCTGCAGACTCAAGCTGCCCTTAATTAAGGATTTAGAAGGTTTTGGCCACGCCTCACAAGAGCTTACTTAACACACATGTGTATTCAGAGACATTTGCTGGATCTCGCTTGATCTGCTAGTTTGTGGAAAATCCAAGAGAGGGGGAGGGGGGGGTTGGAAAAAAGGGGAAGGCTTGGAGTTCTTGGAGCACAAACTCGCTCTCCAACCAAATTTACGAGGGAGCGGAACTCGCTGTCAAACACCCGAGGAAGCATTTCTAAAACTTTCCCAGCCCCACTCGCTGCTCCGCAGCCACTTTCACTCGCACCTCGCTGTACTCACCCCGGAGTTAACCCCTTCTCGGCCACAGGACACACCAGAGCAACCGCACCAGGACCCCGCGCTATGCAGTGGGTCTGGTCCCGTTAGCAAACTTTTTCTCCTTCACCCCTTCTCTGGATTTTTTTTGTCCCCCCTTTTCCTCTCCCCCCATCCCTCCAACTCCTAGAAGGAAAACTGGACTGGTTTTCCAGACTCGCCGGCAGCCTCTCAGCGCCTCGCTAACGTGGCATTCGGGAAAGCCCATGCGTGGAGGGGGCTGATGCTACAGGGAGCTGTCCCGTCCCGTCCCATCCCCTCCCCGGCAGAGGCCCCCCGGGGGGACCCGGCTCACGCGTGGACTCCACTCACCCGAGTCGCTGCTGGTGGTGGGCGGCGTGTCGACCCCCAGCAGGGACGCGGGGCTGGAGCCGGGCGGCCCTGCCCGCGGGGTCCGCTCGCTCAGCGGGTACGGAAAGACCACAGAGGGGTCGATACAGTCGGCAGCAGCAGCGCCCAGGTCGTGCAGGTAGAGACCGGCCGAGGCTGCAGGGCCCGGCGGAGGTTGCGGGACCCCGGCGGGCGAGTGGCCAGAGCGGGCAGCGGCGGGACCTCCCTCTCGGCGGGCTGCCTGGTAGGAAGCGAGCTTCTCCGAGACCACCTTCTCTAGCTTGGCGGCGGCTGAGAAGCCGCTCCACATGCAGTCCTGGATAATGATGGACTTAACGAAGGACTCGTCGTCCGGGTCGCAGATGAAGCTCTGGTTGACCATGTCCCCCCCGAGGAGCTCGGTCACAATCTCCAGCTGGTCGGCGGTGGAGGGGAAGCAGGAGGCGGCGGCCAGGCTGGAGCGGCGGCTGGGGGAGAGGGGCGGCGTGGGCAGCAGCTCAAACTTCTTCCAGATGTCCTCGGACGGAGCGGGGGGCTGCAGCTCGCTGCCCCGCTGCTGCGCCGCCAGGTAGAAGTTCTCTTCCTNCCGTGAGGCGGGAAAACGCGCAGCCGCGTTTCGTAATCAAAAAAATATTATCCTTATAATAATTAGAAAAAAAAAGAAGCACAACCGCCCTTCACCCGCTTCGAAGCTCGGTAGGGCAATCGAGACGCGACCCATCACGGGGTCGACCACGGTTCCCGGACCACCCTCCCCGCAGCGAGAGACTCCCCCGGAGGGGGTCTCTGGCAGCTGGGCGAGCGGAGCCCGCGCCCCTCCGCCGCGCTCACCCGGGGCACACGGAGCACCCTCCCTCCTGGAGCCCCAGCGCAATTCCCCATCCCGTCTCCCGCGTCCCGGGAGCCGGGTGGGAAGGGGCGACGAGCGCCAGCAGCTTCTACCCGAGAGCCGAGCTGTCCCCAAGCACCCACCTGGGCTCTCCGAGCACAGGGACGGGCAGAGACCTCGGCAAACTTTGCCAAATCTTGTCACAAACGCACATACATACCCGTATATATCTCTGCGTGTGAGCAGGGGGTGCACTAGCCATAATCTGCCCGCGCACACGGGGGAAAAGCAAACGCTTCTCGCCCTCCACCCTCCAAAAGAAACGAAAATCCGAGCCCGAGAAAAAGGATGGGGGAGCCGGTGCCCCGGCAGAGCAGGGCGTCCCTCGAGAGGGACCGTCGGTATCCACGTCCGCGGAGCGCAGCCCCGCCGGCAACCCCGGTGTCACTAGCCCATCCATGTCAGTCCAAACGCCATGAATAATCACTGAGTGATGGCAAAAGCAGAGACCCCGCAACTCACCGGCTTCTCCAACGCGCCAGCTGCGAGACGGAGTGAGGCAATTATTGCGGACGGTGCAGAGGAACGGCACAACAAGGGGAAGGGGGGAGAATAAATAGAATAAAAAATGTTTCAAAAAATCACCCCTGTAAAAAACGGAAAAAAAAAAAAACAAAAAGGACGGGAGGAAAAAAATTATTATCCCAGACGCCGGGAGAACGTCGATCTCTTCCTCCCACCACGGTTTAAAGCCCCGAGCCGGAGCGGCGGGGCGCAGCCCGATCCCGGCGGGCGGTAGGTCCAAGGCGGCGCAGCGCGCTCTGTCCGGTACNGAAGGGGAGGGCCCACCGCGAGGGGGCGGCCGCTCCGCGCTGCTCCCCGTGGTTCCCCTCCCCTTTTCCCCCCCGCTTCGGTTGAGTAAAAAAGATCCGCGGCTGCGCTTTGCTCCTCGCCTGTGCC
>VZRI01008223.1:255144-266108 GCA_013397515.1 Upupa epops
TAGCCCTTTTTAAAATTTATATATTTAATTATTGCATTTATTTATTTATTTATTTGGTTTTACTACGAGCCGCGCAAGGAGACGTCGGAAGTAAACAGAGTGTAAAGAAAAAAATCCTAGTAGGGATGAAAAGGAGGCTTCGAGGCGGCTTCTGGGCGCTTCCCGCTCCCGCCGCCTGTTCCAGCCGCCGGCGTGCGGTGCCCCCCGATGGCGGCGGCAGAGGAAGGGGTTTCGTGTGCTCCTTTACTCCCCGACCCCCACCCTAAAGAGCTTCCTGGCGGAGCGCGGGGGCCAGGGGTGGTTGATTCGACTACCGGCACAAAGGAGCGTGTGTGGCTCGGGCACCCCCCACCCAGCCGCCACTTGATTATCCCGCCTCTGCCGGCGCCTGCAGTGGATTAAACACGGGAAGGAGGGAGCGGGGTGGGGGGCGGAGGCAGAGCCCCGCTGGGGTCACCTTGCAGCTGCACTGCCTCTGGATGGTCCCCGGTGTGCCCCCGCCCCGGCTCGTACAGCTCCGCTCTGCCACCCACCCGCGGGCCCCGCGGCTGCCTTTCGGCCGAAGTGCTGCGGAGCCCCGACGGGCGCGCCCCTCACCTCACCGCACTGGGGTTAGCCGCTACCAAGAGTCCCCCCAGACCATTTGTTATCCGCACGAACACCCCCGGCTGCTGCCCCACCGCCGGGTAGGCGCACTTAACGCACCTGCGGATCCTCCCGGGCTGCCCGCAGCCCCCCGTCTAGCTGCTCTCCGCACATCCTGCCCCTCACTCCGGGACGTGGGTGCAGGGACACCCCGGGGTGTCCCCCAAATCCCTTCCAAGCGGCTGTCCCTACCGCGGGGTTTTTTTATTCTTGTGTATCTTTATTTATCCAACCCCTAGCTTTTTTGTAACCGCAAGACCCCCGCAGGTATGGGGCGATGTGATGCGTGTGTGATGCGAAGCGCCAGGCGGAGGAACCCCCTCCTCCTCTCCCTTTACCCACGGAGACTCCCGCCGGGTCTGGCGGGGCGGCTCCGCTTTCCCACGGCCGCTACCGCAGGGCCATCGCGCCCTCTCCCGGCCGGTCCGCGCTCCGCCCCGGGCACCTGCGGACTGCACCGCCCCTTCCCCAAAGCACCCTCCCACACACACCTTTCCTCCTTTTTTTCTTTTTAACTATTTTATTCCTTATTTTTCCGTTTAAAAAACTATTTCCGACATTTCAAACATCAACCTCCTCGCGGGGAAAAGAGCAAAAACCTGGGCTATTTTCTCCTGTCCTGCATCTTATTGGCGAAGGAGGGACTGTTCTACACAGAAAGGGTGATAAACCATCCAGGAGCTGTTGTGGAGTCCTGATGCAGATGTTTCACCCACTGACACGCTCAGCATTGGACTCACCCTCACCTAGAGATGCTGTGAAAAACATCACCCTGCTATTTTTTAAAAGGTCCTCCTCCCACCTCTAGCAGCCTGTGCTGCTGTGGAGGCAGGCTGGAACACGGCCAGAAAGGTGCAAGATCCCATTGAGTCTAGTTACAGCGAGTGTCAGACGCGGTGTGGGCATTTCTCTCTGTTTAAGAACAGGATCAGAATAGCCAGATACACAATAAATGTCCTTAAAGCTGTAAAACACGTTGAAGTACAGGTAGGGCTGCAAATCAAAATCCCACTCGTGGCTGCACTGTAATCACAGGCAGAGCAATTAACTTTAGTATCACCCAGGATTTCGACTTGAAGTAAGGAATAAGTACCGTGAGTGGATGAGCACTTAAAGTACCCCGTGTTCACATGGACAGGCGAGTGTGAAAGGAGGATGGCAGGAAAGGCGCTGGTGAAACAACACAACCTGCAGAGGAATATGTGAAACATCCTATAGCATCTCTCCAGGTCCCACCCAGACTGAATGTTCCCTTTTTGCTTGGGAGGCCGGCTCTGAGGTGCACCCTTGCAGCTCATAGGTGGCAGCTTTAGGGTGGGTGAAGAAAGACATTGTGCTTTGAGTTTTGATGTCCAGCCTCAGCTGTAGAAGAACATGGGCAGGGTACAAAGTCAGGAAGTATAAATCTCCCATAAAAAGGCCGTTTTGACAAAACAGCTGTTACAGGGAAAGGATAAATACACAGGCAGAACATAAAGGAGACAGCAGAGTCACCGTGGTTGTTTTGACAAAGGGTGCTTTAGTGATAGGTTAGAGGTGGGGGCTGAGCAGAGGGCCTGGGTGGAATTTATGTGTAGTGACAGAGTGGGAACCTGTGAGAAGCAGAAATGAAAGCAAAACCTGAGAGAAGCTGAGGTGGAAAAAGCTCTCACACCTCTACTTCTGGAAACCCCTGCACCGAACTGTCAGGTTCAGCGTGCCTGTGCCACCTACTGCCTTTCTTGCTTTCGGGAGACAGCTGCAATTTCTTTTTCAGTGGGCAGGCAGTAAGCTGTCTAATAGGTGTGGGTCACCACGAACTCATAGCTGTCTTCAGAATCTTCTACTGATTTTTTCATTTAACCTCTCCACAGCTTTTCAGGTTGCTGGTTCTTCCACCAGTGAGAAACAGGAAAGGACTAACTAGGTATTAATTAGTCATGGAAAGTTCTAACATATTGTATGAGACATTTACCCAAACCAATGTGGCCTTTGCACTCAGAGCTGTTAAAAGAGGTGAAGTGCACCTGTGTGTATCTGATAGCACCCGTGCAGGGGATTCTGTCTCCACATCTGTCCCAGTTTCCCAGATGATCCCAGTCCAAAAAGCAGGTCCATGCCACAGGGGCAAGAAGACCTGGATTTGCTGTAGTGCTGTCAAACTGTGTGTTGCTTCTTAATCTCTTCCCGTGGTGGTAATTTCTTTAACGATGGGAGGTGAGGTGTGTATAGGCAGAAGCTGACATTGTTTCTACTAGCTGCATGGCATCAACTAAACTAACCACCTCTTCCTATCCCCCTCTTCCATGTGCAGACAGCCTCATCTGCTGCACTAACAAGAACCTTCTGAGTGGACTTCCCAGTGCAGAATAGAAACGTAGATGCCTGTGAGGGCCATTGTCCTTGTCTGTGAAATATGGTGAAACACAGAGATGGGATTAAAAATAGTGCACAGAGATGGGATTAAAAATAGTGCCAGAGACTTAGATAGACCAGCACCTCTGAATTTCCATCACTGCTAGCCCAAGTGCAGCGACTCTGGCCATGGGGTTTCAGTCTTTAGTATGATCTGTAAGAAGCAAGCAGCTGGTTTCGAGAATGATGCACTGTCAGTAAATATGAATGTAAAGATCCCAACAGAAAAAGAAAACAAATAGTAAAATACAATAAAAAATCAAATCAAATCAAGTGTGAGTTTTAAGATAGAGGTA
Organism: Upupa epops; assembly: GCA_013397515.1. Lineage (NCBI taxonomy): Eukaryota > Metazoa > Chordata > Aves > Bucerotiformes > Upupidae > Upupa > Upupa epops. The sequence goes on from VZRI01008223.1 coordinate 258,480, forward strand.
ATACATGTCAGATACTGAACTCTCATCTGCTTTTGGAAGCCAAGGCTGTGCATCCTCACCTTGTGGATGTCCACTTTCATGGAGGCAGTGAAAGTGACTGCTGGTGTAATGTAGGTGTATGAATACATTTATTATTAATAGCACTCTATCTCTTTACTGTGTTCAGATGGCTCTATTTATGAATGTGTTTTTATTCATGCTTTTATTAATATATTTCCCCACATGCTGTCATCCTTGTGCCCGAGAGTGCTTGCAGCGATCATGGCAACTTCTTCCTCTGCATGATACTTCTTGTAACCCGCTAGCCAAGCATCCTCTTGTGAGCAAGTTTCAGACTATTTCTTCCCAACAGGAAAATGGAAACACAGAGGAGGAAAGAAGAGAAAACTAAATGGGGAGAGGGCTGGGGACAGAAGGTGTTATGTTGGTATGAATTAACTCCTCTGTCACTGCAGTCACTTTCACAGAAACCCACTGAAATTGCAGAAATTTATGTTTTGTTATTAAAAGAGTTGAAACAGAGACTGAACTTGGATTACAAACACCAGTCTTCAGCCCAAAACGGAGGACATTTGAAATCCTGTCCAGTATCCTGAGTCACCGCTTGTTTTCTTGGGGTTTTTTTAAATCTTTGGCTGTTAAAGACTGTCGCGTTTCAGCCTGGCAGTGCATATGAAATAGGGCTCTTAAAATGTCTCAATTGCCAAACATTTTGGGGGTTCAGTGCTTATGAAGCCAAACCTCCAGTGAAACAAAACAATTAGCAACTTGTACGGTGGTCTGGCATTAGAGAGGTTTGTGTCAGAGCATATTGGCCCTTGCTTTAGCCTGTGCTATGAGACTGTATATTTGAAGAGGACAACAGGACTGAAAGCCAGGGACCTATCTTCATTGCAATGTAACTCATTAGTTTTTAATGAAATCCTTTTTTACCAACTTGGTTCTGTCTGTCTTGTGCAGCCTTCACCTTTGTTGTTGCTTCAGAATAAAATCACCACAGCAGTTGACACAGTTTATTAGGGTTGGAAGGGGTCTTCAAAGGCCATCAGGTCCAACCCTCCTGCTCAAGCAGGATACAATTACTGAAAAGCATAACCCCTTAAAAGCCTAAATCAGCTACACAAAACCTCATCCAGAAGGTTTTGAAACATCTGCAGAGAAGGAGACTCCACAGCCTCCCTGGGCAACCTGTTCCAATGTTCCATAACCCTTACTGTAAAGAAGTTTTTCCTCATATTGAGGTGAAACTTGCTGTGTTCAAGCTTGTGCCCATTACCCCTTTTCCTGTCTGATGCAACTGAAAGGAGAGGATTCCTTTCTTCTTGGCACCAGGCCATGGATTTATAGGCAGTAATTAAATCCCCTCATAGCCGTCTTTTGTTCAAAGTAAAAAGTCCCAATTTTCTCAGTCTCTCTTCATAAGACAGTTGTTCCAGATCCCCAGTCATCCTCATAACATTGTACTCTCTCAGTTAATTCTCTATCCCTCTTGAATTGGGAGAGCAGAACTGGACACCATATTCTAGGTGTGGACTCACTAAATTAGAATAAAGGAGTAGAACAACCTCCCTTGATCTGCTAGCCACACTCCTCTTGATCCATCCCAGCACCCTGTTGACCTTCTTAACCACAAAGACAATTGCTGATCCATTTGTTATCCACTGAAACTCAAAGATTCCTCTCCCTGGGTGTGCTCACTAGCTGGTCACTGCCCAGCCTGTATTGATGCCTCCCATTAGTCCTTCCCAAGTGAAGGACTGTACATTTGGTTTTGTTAAAACTCTTTCAATTCCTCTTAGCCCAACTCTCCAGCCTGTTCAAATCTTCTTGAATAGTTTAAGGGCCACTAGGGGAGTTGGCCAATCCACCCAGTTTGCTATCATCAGCAAACTTGCTGAGTAGACAGTTCATTCTGTCATCAATATCATTAATGAAGGTACTGAACAGCACTGGGTCCAAACTGATCCCGGGGGGGGGGGCATCACTAGTTACAACTCTCCAGCTAGACTCTGCACCATCAATCACCACTTTCTGGGCTCTGTTGTACAACTAGTTCTTAATCCAATTCCCAATCTGATCATAGATTCCACAATTCCTAAACTTATTTACAAGGATGTTATGGGGGACTGTATCAAAAGCCTTCCTACGATCAAGGTAGACCACAGCAACTGGTCTTCCATTGTCCACCCACTGAGTTACAGTATCACTGAAGGCTATTAAATGAGGCAAACATGATTTCCCCTTGGTAAGTCCATGCTGACTTCTATTGGTTACTCTCATATCCATTCTATCCTTAGAGATAACCCTAGAATGAACTGCTCCATCACTTTTCCAAGGATGGAGGTGAGACTGACTGGTCTGTGGTTGCTTGGATCTTCCTTTTTTACCCTATTTGCAGACTGGAGTAACATCAGCTTTCCTCCAGTCCTCAGGTACCTGTCCTGTTGACCATGATATCCAAAAATGATGGAGAGTGGTTTAGCAACAACACCAGCCAGTTGTCTCAACACTCTTGGGAGCATCTCATCAGGCTCCACAGACTTATGTTCAATTTGCACAGTTCATCTTTGACCCAGTTAATTGAAATCTGCTTACAGACAGTTTCACTTCAGTCTTTCAAAGGATCACAGTTGCTTGGGTATCAAATTTTAGTTGTTTTACAAATACATCAGCCCTTGATTGCTTTACTCTTATTTATTCTTTTTATTCTAAACCAAAACCATTCTGGTGCCTCTAATTTGAAATCTCAATCCCAGCTACCTAATATTCTTTTTTTGTAGTGTAAATCCACAACCTGTAAACTAACCTACACACACACCACCCCCCAAAAAATAGCAGCATTTTAAGCAGCCCTTCCTACACAAATTAATGCCTTTTGACCTGGGTAACTGGGAGGGACCTGGCACTGGCGAGTTTGGCTTCTTTGGTAGAGGAGAGTTTTGTCCAGCTGTGGATTAAGAGTGGATTACAGGAAATATGTGCTGATTTAAATGCCTGATAAATGAGAAGATCTTCAAGCTCTTGTGAAAGATAAACAGTTATTTTATAAAGTCTGTAATTTAAATTTCTCTTCAGAAAGAATAAGAAGAGTCATTTCAGAACAATCAGTCCTGAAAGGCTGGTCATGCATCCCCACTGCCTCCACATTCTCTGCATTTTATGCTGCAATTATCAGATTGTCAAGACATCGCAGCTCTGCTTGATGAAGTCCTCTTTAAAGTATTAAGGCTGTTTGCAACTACTTAATGATCCTTTCAGATGCCAACACAGTCAAGATTTTCTTTAATTTTAAAAGCCTTGATCTTTAGAGCTCCGATGGGATCACAGCCTCTCCCATTGCATTGCTCCAGCCCTTCAACACTGTCGGACAAAAGTTTCTGAAGGATGCTCCTTGTCCTACATTCTACACCCTGCACAGTTTAACATGTGAGGCAGCAGAAAGGAGTCTTTCTACCTACCCATGCATGAGAAGACACTTTTATATAGCACCTGCAAGTGCAGAGAGTCACACAGTGCTTGGTTTGTCATGGTCAGCTGGGCCATTATTATAATTACCTGTTGTCTCCTACAGACTTAATATACAACCATCCTGTCCCAGCTACAAAGAAGTGAGAGGATACACCACTTCCAGTAATAATTCACCCAGTTGCAAAATAGCTGCTTCAAAGATGAGGTGTCTAATGGTTACCAAAGTACTAGATTCACCCAAGGGAAGTAAAGTAGCCCTCTAGAATGAGAATTGAAAAATGTTGTATGTGTGGGGTTTGGAAAACACCAGATATTTGCGGTGTTGAAGCTCTTGTAGCTCTTAGGTAGTTGTATTTGATTTTCTGGGGAGGTGGAAGGATGTATGGAACCTACTCATGGAATCAATGGAAAGTCACAGCACCACTGGATTATTGAGGCTGGGAAAGCCCTCTGAGCTCATCCAGCCCAGTCCAGGACTTAACATCACCACATTGGCCAGACCAGGGCACTACGGGCCACAGCCAGGCTGTCCTCCAACACCTCCAGGGATGGGGACTCCACCACTGCCCTAGGCAGTCCATTCCAGGCTCTGAGCACCCTTTCTGTGAGGAAGGGCTTCCTAACATCCAACCTAACCCTCCTTTCATGCAGCTTTAGGCCCTATCCTGTCCTCTTAAGTCCAGACCTCTGTTTCAGGCTGCTAGTGCAGATGATCTGAGCTCCCTGGGCTGTGTGCTGCACATGCTCTAGAGAGCCTGTGGGTTTTGCCTGTATTGCTCAGCATCTGAAATGATTATGTTATTGTTGTCAATCCCTAGATTAATCTTGGAGCTCCCACTTACCATGCTGCTATTGGCAGAAGCAAGATGAGCTTGGAGCAGAGAGGTTGTGGCTCTTGCAAGAAACATTTCTGACTCTGTTTTCCACTAGCTTCTACTATTAGGTCATGCTTTCTTGGAGCTAGTTTATGGAAGAGAATAGGGGCATTTAAAAACTGTTAGTGAGCTGGGAGCGAGTCCAGTTTGCCTCTGAGGTTAAGGACAAATTCCTTTCAGTGCTCCCCATTGAAGTGAACCAGCCATACTTGACCAAAAGGATGCTGCACTACTGGTGTGCACTGGGGTGTATTGGTCCTCTGCTCAAGTCACTGTGATGCTGTTGGGTAGTGCTACCTTTAGCACTACCTTTCTCATGGGTAGTGCTCTGTGCAAAGCCTTTCAGAACAGCTCACAGCACAGAGCATGTCAGTGGGGAAGGCACCATTAAACTGAGTCCTAAAAAGACATCAGATGGTTTCTAAACCTTCAGGCCTTAAAATCTTTCCATGTGAGCAGCTGTTGGCATCTCCTAAGGCTGCCATGTAGCTGGTGAGCCTGATTTCTCTCTTGCTTCATTGTGTGCAATTAATTCTGGGTGAGTTTGGGCATAGAACCACAGAACAGTTTTGGCTGCAAGAGACCTTTCAGTCCTGAATCTTTTCCTAGTCCTATCATCACCACCATGTAGACAGGTATAGCAAAAGCAGTACCTTGCACTTCCCAAGGTTTCTAGGTCCTAATTTTCTCAGGGCTGGCATCTAGAAGCAAGGGATAGCTCTGAGAATTATGGCCTAAGCTGTCAGTGATGGTCGTGTCAGCAGGCTTTGGTCCTGCAGCATTACAGTGTCTGTGTTCCTCTAAGCATTTTGTTTTAGCATCACTTTTGCTACTCTGTGTGTAGTTTACTTCACCAGTGATCAGAACAAATCCAGAACTGCTTAGCAGTGCTCAGACCAGACGTCTTGGGGTGATGAAGCATTCTTATCTGTGGTTGCTGCTGCATTTTGAAATGAGCATAAGAGAGGCAAATACATCCATGAACATTTGCTGCCAGTATGGATTTAAAAGCCAAATGCAGTCAGAAAGGCTACCGAAAAACTACTTCACTTGGCTGGTAACTCAATTTGTTGATAAGAAAGAGGGAGTGTTTTGTCTCTCTGTATCAGATAAGGGACTTATCACTCTCTGTACTGTTGATGATGAACATGTTCATCTGGCAGATAGTGGCAATAAAGCCACATCTCCCCTTCGCACTGCAAGACATATGCTGCATCAAATGAAATTACAGGAAATGGATTTAAAATGCTTCTTGGTAAATGCTTCTAAAACCAATTTATAATTAACCTGTGGAACCTCCTGCTGCATTTTATTAGAAAGAGAAATGCAATGCCTGAAAATGGATGTTTTGTGGGAGCAGTAATGTGGGGAGATAAAGACTGTAGAAAGAGGGGGGGAAAAGACATGATTGCCAAGGGCTAGGATTGCCTAACATAAGATCTGGGCTGTAGTTCAAAGGGTGAGGTTGTATTTTCTTACCATAGTGTCCAAATACAGGTGGTTGCTAGAGGTGTTTCTGTTCCAGTTGTCACTTTTTTCACGTTATGCAACAAAACCCACGCTGGGGCCTAGATTTGCCAGGAGAGGAAGCATGTCTGGCATGGAGAAACCTGTCACCACTGTTTATTTGCTGAGATGTTTAACACACAGACTGATCCTGCAGTGCTTATGGCTGTTGCCCAGGCTGAGGACACTTCAGCAGTGAGCAGGGACATCCTTCACTAGATGTCAGGGTGCATTGCAGTGCTCCCCAGACTAACCACCTTGGGCATGGCCACAGAGCCAGACTGCCTGTGCAGGCTCCCAGCTTGGGTGCAGAACCACATGAATGCTACTTATTGCCCCTGCTGACCGGTGCAGACAGAGAGGTCTTGGATCTGTTAGTACTCACAAACTCAAATCTGCATTGATCTGCATTGATCCTCTCATCAAGATTAAATCTGAACTCCAGAAATCTTGGGTGCTAGTCCAAGGGGGCGATGCATGGAGAGCTGTGTAGGGGCAATGCTACTTCACTGTCTTCCCTGGGGTTGAGAAATTGGGCTAAAACTCCAGAAATGCGTGTGCACCGTGCACTGCTGGGCCACTCCAGGGCACAGCTGATACCCAGGATAACAGCCTCAGCTGCCAGGGAACTAGGGCCACAAACACCACTATGGAAACTCCAGAAACTGATCCATCCTTGCTATTAATGGGTGGGTTTGTTTTATTTTGGTCTGTTACAGGGCAAGTTCTATTTGCTTATTTCATAAGTTTATTCTTGTTGGTGTCTAAATCCAGCCCTATCTCCTACTGACATTCAGACTATGTCCTTTTCTCAAACTGGGGAGGGTTGTTGCCATTATGACTGCAGAGGCAAGAGGAGCTTTGATCAGAAATGGGCCTGACAAGGAGTGCGCTGAGGGATTAATGCATTGACTTCATCAGCAGCTCTGTGGAGGAGGAATGTAGGTGCTTCTTACACCCTGAACAATGCAAAGCAGCCATCATCAACTAGGTGTTCCCCAGAGGATGCTAATCTCTCTCCTCCTTCTTGATCAGCAGTTAAGAGTGTCTCTCTTCTTTCTACTTATCACCTAGTCAGAGATGCCAGAGGTATTTCTTAGGAGATAAGAGCATCATTTACACCCAGTCCTAGAAAGGAAAGGAGAGGTATGAGTGAGCTATAACCACTATTGTTACTGTTATCGTTTGTGTTGCAAAGCCGCTTGACCATGCCCGGGCCCCATCTGTAGTGCCAAGGACGTTTTACCCTACTCTCACCACCTTACCTCTCACAGGGCTTGTGAAATGTGCAGGAGGAAAAGGGAACGGAGGAAGGTTTAGAAGGTGAAAGTGCATGAACCAGTACTGCATACAGGAATAGACCAAAGGAATCTGAAAGCCCTAGATTTTCTGTTTGGGAAGCAGAGAACTTCTCTTCTTCCCGTTCACTTCCATTATGACTTCTGTAGAGCCCAGCCCTGGTGCCAAACGGTAACCCACCCTCCTGTGACGATGTAGCTCTGGTCTAGTGCTTCTAGTAGATGTACCCTCCCATTAACGTGTTGGGAAAGGACAGTGAGACATGAGTGACCCTTGCTCTTGGTGAGAACAGAGTTAAACCCCAAGAATGCATCGCTTTAGGACCATCTCACTGCTCCTGATTAGGGACTGTGCATTCTTGGGGGAGGGGGGGTTCTTCTTTTCTTTTTTCTTTTCTTTTTTCTTTTCTTTTTTCTTTTCTTTTCTTTTCTCTTTTCTTTTCTTTTTTCTTTTCTCTTTTCTCTTTTCTTTTCTCGTTTCT